>CM052091.1:8618540-8681427 GCA_028453745.1 Agapostemon virescens | reverse complement strand
CCGGCAGATAATTCTAGAAAATGTGCTACAAAACGTCTTGTATCTTGCCTTTACACCGCGTATAAATACTTCTTGTATTCGTAAAGGCAATTTTCCCCCGGTGTAACCAGGTAAATGATTCTAGACAATAAAGTGCAATCGATAGGTTTCACTTCCTCTTCGCTAAACCAGAGAATGAAGACGATGCAACGATAAAGCTCAACACGTTCCTTATCGATTTCGAAACGAGTTCTTCCCCGCCTCATCGACAAGTTAACGGTGATAAATCGTATCGAACGAGACCCGAACAATTCGTCTCCGTGCGACGAACCGCGAAATGCTCTCGTGAGAGAGCGCAACATATTACGCGGTAGATTAGCGCGCGAACGCGGCACGAGCTTTTTAATTATGCATAACTGCCGGTAATCGGGAACGATACCGATCTAATCTAGATCAGCCAGGTGGGCGCGCACGCGCTCGTGGTGGATGATTTAAACGATTTTTAAATTGCATGGGCCTAGATCTCGTAACCCTCGCGCGTCGTCCGCGTGTACTCGTAATAGTAAATCATCCGGGGAACGGTATCAGAAAGTATTATTTTTCCGCGGGGGCTTAATAACGTTTGCGGGCAATAAATATTTTGATACACGGCTGCGAATTAAGCCAAGTTACATCGCACCTAATAAAACGCACGCGAGATCAATGGTCTCGCGATACACCACGGCGCAAAATGGCAGCGCGTCTGTGCCGTCTTTAATTTCTCGAAGACGCAGCCCCGCGATTCCTGACATTTTGAGACCTAAGAGTTTTGAAGCTACGAAAGTTGACGTAATGAAACACTTGTAGCGGTACGCGATTCGCATCGCAAGATGTTAGAATCACTCAACAGGACTTTACCTTGCATCTAACATCGCGGACCGCGAAGTATTAAAAATAGCACACGCGTATCGTTTCGTTTTGTGTGCCATCTGTTCAAAGTCGGCCGAATCTCGGGCGAGCAGATCGTTTCCGATGGAAAACAGAGCTCGAATGATCGCGACAGTAAAATTGCCCGCAATTACGTCTACTAGGCGACCTCCTTCGCGCGGTTCCCGCTCTGTCCTCGATTCTGGATAAAAGGCGTGACGGTGGAAGAGCCGACCTGGGTCAGGAAACATTCAAATCGCGATGATCCATCGGTCCGAAACGGCCGGAATCCGCCCCAGTCACGGACGGAGCCAGAAAAAAAATGCCAAAGTCAGCGCCGAAGGTGACCGTAATAAATTTCCTCCGAGGACGGAGCAGTTTCCCCGCCGCCGCAATTTTCTGCGGAACGCTTCTCCGCCGGCTCAATGGGAGAACAGGAAGAGGGAAGCAGGAGATGAGAGCACCAGCTCCCTGGTTACCAACCCCCTCAACCCTCTCACGGTCCACATCGTTTCGACGTCGGCGCCACCAGCAGCAGCAGCAGCAGCAGCAGCAGGAAGAGGTGGAACAAGGCTAGAGAACCGGGAGTGCGGGACGAGTGAAGTGGAATTAGAGCAATCCTCTCTAATGGTAATTAATGTGCGGCGTAGTCAATGTAACTCACGTCGAAAGAAGAGAGCTAGCTTCGCTGCTTTCTCGCGCACTCGCGCAATCAAGTCGGAAGCGCCCCGAAGACTCAACCTCGCTCTTTACCTCCTACTGTCTGCTTCGGGCTCGTTCCTGTGCTTACCGGAAATGTTGTCGCTGTGCTTGTTGCTCTCCGTGATCGCCGCCAGCAAGAAACACGATTGTTCAACTCGGACTGATGCACGGTGGCTCGGAGCTGCGGTGGCCAAAATTCGAAACGATCGATCAGAAATTGGTAGTATGCAGAAGAAAAACGGTTAACGATAAACTGACCGCAAATGGTCGAATCACCCTCCCCAGATCATCTATTTCACAATTATTAGAGTTCTAAAACGTTAATAACGTTGCAACGTAATGTAAGGACGGGATGATCCATCGATCTCTCAAGCTCGATTTTATTTGTACTTGTTCGGCTAATATCTTATTTTAATGCAAGTGCGATTGAACGTATAGAAAAAGGCTGTTAAACGATTTGTACATATTTTAACCCTTTGCACTCCAAACAATTTTAATTCCAAAATCGAAACATTTTTCTCTTATATAAAATAGTTCCACTGTATGTGGTTCATTTCCTTTTGTGAATATAAAGTTTATTACTATTACTCGTACCAGCAACATCTCAATTTTTACCGACTCCTTAAAAGAAAACAGACCAAAGTAAAAGCTATTTTAAATAATAATAAGGAAATTTTTAGTGTCACCTAAGAGGCGCCATTGGAGCGCTAAGGGTTAAAATATTGTAATTGGAAAATGGATTCGATGCATTTACGACAAAGACAGATAGTTCATTTATAAAATAAGATAGTATTTTTCATTTTGAAAATATTATTAAACGAAGAACAAAATGTGTATGCAGTACCCATGTCTACCAGCACAGACAATTTTTACTTTGCGTAAAAATCTGCACTTCGGTGGTGCAACGAACAGATTCTCAACACTTCCGAGAGAACGAAGAGATAGTGTGAGACAAAACTGCTATCGTTCGGTTGGTATACTTCTGTATACAGGAAGAGTTGCATTTTCTAAGTACGCGATAATGGAATAGATATCTTCTGCGTTCGCAGGCAAGCTCCGATCACCGTCGTCGCCTCTGCATCGCGATAACAAAATCGTTACCGTGCTTCTGCTGACACGGATCGAACGTTTGTTTATACAGACTTAAAGAGTTGAGGGATCGATTTTCGGGCCGCTGAAATGGCACTTTGGCCCCGGGGTGCGGTGGCCAGCTGGCAGGTAGCGTCGCGGTACCCCGGCCAGCACTTTTAAACAATGAAAGCTGATTGAATCGGGCCCGGGCTCCGTAACCTGGACCTCGCGCTCTTTCGTCGAGCTCCGCTCTTGCCCCGAACTTCCGCGCGTTCTCCGACAGTTCGAGCTATTCCGCACGTTCCAATGGCGGTCCACTTCGCCCCCATGGAGCCTGAGGGATGGCAGCTGGCCTAGCACGTACCGCAGGGGTCGGAGGTCGCATAGCAGCCACTTTCCCGATGTCACGACACCTCATTCTCTTTCCCCACCCGCCTAGCTGACCATTTTTATGATTACCGGCCATACATCGACGCCTGTTATCGCCGGATCAGTTTCCAGCGGTTTATTGGCCGCCAGAAAATGGGACGACAACAAAATGTTTAAGAAATAAGCGGAAAAGCGGAGAAGTTGTGAGCCTACGAACGCGGGGAATAAGATTCTGTTCACCAGATATGGAAATGCAAAACTGGAATTCTTGTATAAGAAATACAGGTGAAACTGTATGAAAATGGTACAAAATATTTTATTCAAAGTATTGTTTATCGGTAGCAATACATTTTTTCAATCCCTCTGACAATTTGTGGATGCCAATGAGCTGTTCCTCTTTTGAGGTGTGGCGGTTGTACCTTTTGCGCTCACCGACAGAGGGACAGTAGAATGAGACTTTCTCGCTAGTACCTAATCAGTCACCAATTCATATATGTACAGTAGCGCACGAAAGTATTCGGACACTCTTCAAACCTAAATAACTTTTTTAAGAATGGACCAAACGTCTTGACTTTTCTTGAGCAATTAGTTGCATTGATTTAATAAATGATATACAAAATAAATTGTGTAAATATTGGAATTGATGTGAATTACATGACCAATAAAAAAGGAACTTTTTAAATATTTGTTATTTGAGCCACGCACAAAAAATTTTATGATATGATATTTTATTGTATGATAGTTATACGCATGCAGCAAAATTCATTAAAATCGGTCGAAGTACACACGAGCTAAGTGCCATCGAAAATTGTGAAAATCGGAATTTTTCACGATTTTTGATCAGTTTCTGCTTAAACTACAGAAATTCTTACATCTTTCTATGCGTGCCATTTTTTCCCGCGTTAATCGATTTCGGTGAAATTTTCAGCATGTGTATAACTAACACAGTTCTGAAAAACGCATATATTAATTTTTCATTACGAGTTGAAATAGAAATGTTTTAAAAAATGTCTTTTCTACTTTCCCACGTAATTTCTACCAGTTAGAATTATTTCAAAATTATTTTTGCATATCATTTAGTAAATCAATGCTGCTAGTTGCTCCAGAAAAGTCAAGTTGTTTGGTTCAATTTTGAAAAAGTTATTTAGGTTGAAGAGTGTCCGAATACTGTCGTGCGCTACTGTATGTCAAGACAAGACAAGTGCGGTTTGACGATAACTATATAAACAGCTAACGTCACGTATGGGCAAATTCCAGTTTCATATTTACAGACCTGCTATTTGTACCTACCTCGGTCTCTCGAAACTGCATCGACAGCTGTTCCATATTTTCCTCGAACAGGTTATGTACGAGGATTCGGTTATCATATAGAAGATACTGCACGGACTAAACATGCACGCTCCTCTTTTTCCAACGGCGTAGTTGGTCCGGAGAGAACTCTACGATTCGAGCCAGTGCCTCGGTCAGAGAGCATCGCAAAATATACGGCGTGTCTAAAAAATGTCGTAGTTCCTTGAAAGTGGTGATTCCCGAGGTCATTTGAAGTAACTTTTTCCCTTTATGAAAATGTTCCCCACGATCTAACCGAGAAGTTATTAACGGAGAAACACGGTCCAACCAGAGCACGGCTACAGCGGAGGGATTCCGTTTTGGCCAAGGTCAACTCCACGCTGAGTGGCACTCGTCGCAGAGATTATTTGAAGCAACCTTTTCCTTTGCGAAAATGTTCCCCGTAACTTCGTCGAGAAGTTATTAACGGCGAAACAAGGACCGGTCGAAGCATGGCTACGAAGGACGGATTACGACTCGGCGTTGATTTTAGCCAAATCAAGTCCCCTGTAACCCTGTTCCGATTGGCCCATGTTTCTCCGATAATAACTCTTTAACGAGGCCGTGGAGAAGAATTTCCTAAAGGAAGAAAGTGACTTGAAATCGGTCTCGGGAATCGCTTCTGTTCAAGGAAGTACATCATTTTAAAATACACTGTGTTGCACAGTACTACGGAGGTTCTCTGTGTCCGACAAGAGAAAGCAAGCCGCGAGAGTACGGAAAACGCGAAGGGGTTTCGGTTAAGGGAGGAAAGAAAGTGTCAGTTATGTGGACGAGGGTGAGACGCGATAAGCCATTGGTTGAAAGAATGCGAAGCAGCGAAGGATACAGAGATCAGATTGAAGGAGGTCACGGGAAAACGAAAAGTAAAAAGGATTGTTCGATGGTCAAACGAGAAGGCAAAGAAGAATTGCACCGAGATACTTGTAAATCGAGTCCTATTCCGTAACTGTCCGGCTGAAATAAATGATTATTATTAATATAGTGACCACGAGACAAACGCCGAGATGCATTGCCGCGGACCGAAGTAACCGGCTGACATAACTTCTCGGCTCACTAGAATTTATGAGATATGGATATAAGCGCGCAAATTATTGCGGGGCTATAAGCGGCTCCGGCATGACGGAGATGGGTCTCTTTGTGCTTGCGAAAGGATTTACGTAACACAGTCGCGCGTTTTAAACGTGCGACCTCGTAACGCACCGGGGCTGCAGAAATTTTCGATTAGCCGTGACGTGGATTTATCGGTCAGACGGGGCGAGTACACCGAAGTTTACCCTTGTTACCTTATCTAAAACAATAGAGGTAACCCCGTGCAACACGGTACTCCTACAACATAATTTCGTTCTAACACGGTTAGAGATTCGGGAACAACCACCGGCGTGACATGACGCGTGCGGAGATATGCGTTATTTTGCATTCTCGCCGTCGTACTCTTTGACAATTGCTGAGCGTTTTGATAAATCGCCTTTGCCGCGCAAAAGATAGAATTGGAGTTTAATAAAATTGTCCTTTGGAAAGTTCGCGCGAACGAGGGAAACGAAACTGCCGCGGATTCTCCTCGTAGACGCTTATTTCGAAGGAATTCCGTGTAGTAGGGTTGTCTAATATCGCAACAATCCCTATAAAAGAATTCGTATTAAAAGAAAAAGAACAATGTTTGAGTAAAGTTTCTAGGTTGCGTATCCTCTGCTCGAAATGGTCAATTTCTTCGGCGCTACTCGAGAACGCGTAAAACGCCGGTGCATGTCGCGCGACCATAGCGAAACCGTGGTACAACCATAGCCGCATCAATTTGTTGCGCGTTTTATGGATGTCCTCGGAAGAGATCGAAAAATGAAGCGTTGCAGAAATGGGGATTTCTTTTCAAGAGTTTCCATTGAACTGTAAAGCTGAGCGTAAAATATATAGAGAATGTTCCTGCGTTCCTACACAATGAACGTTTTAATAAATCTGATATATATATACATATATATCTGAAATTTAAACGCCTAGTTTGCTAGACGAATAAAATATTCATAAAAAGTTGCTTGAAAATTGAAGTTCCAAACAAGACGTTTTATTTCAGAAAAGAGCTTCGTAAACGATCAACTTTTAACGAGTGTCCAGATACCAGGTTAACACTAGAACTATCAAACGAATCATTTTGACTGGTCCCTAGTGTTTTCTTTCGCAATTATTGAAATTATAAAAATATTTTCATCAGACATTTTTCGAATGTGCTTCTCTAATGATGTACATGTCACAATAAGAATTGTATGAAGTTTTAATAGATGCAGTCTCGCTATTATTACAAAGCAGTGTATATCGTTGGTTATATTGTTTGGTAGTTCTAGTTTTAAACACAGGGTGTCCCAAAATGTCGAGTTCCTTGAATGTGGCGGTTCCTGGGCTTATTTTAAGAAACTTCTTTCTTTGCCAATTCACAATTAGAAAATTCGTTTTTGAATTATTAACGCAAAACTTAGATTGGTCCGTGTTTTCTGTTAATAACTTTAAAAACGAAAATTGCGAATTGGCAAAGAAAGCACTTTCTCAAAATCGCCCCTTTCGAGGAGCTTGAAAATTTTGGGACATCCTGCAATTGTAATTTACAGCAGTGTGGCAGTTGTCGCAGAACTTCTTTGTTAACCAATAACTTGAAACTTAGATTTACCGACGGCTACCAAAATGAGTGTTCCTTGAACGGCTTATCGCAGGTAACGGTGCGCTTGTATTTTGAGTCGTCCGGTAGAGTCAGCTGATTAATAGTCGTAGATCTTCTCCGAACGCCACCGTTTCCATCTAATTCCCCTTATCTGTTCCCAGTAAACCTCAAGTTCCCTCGGTAAACCTGTATCTTTTATCCAGCCATTTGTACTAATATGCGTATCCATGGTTCGACGATCAGTATTCGCGACGTGTACATCAATTACGGTCGACGCTCGGCGTCGGCGTCGGCGTTGGCGTCAGCAACGGCGGCGGCTTTGACGGAGGGTCGCAGTTAATAATGGCGTGGCGGGTTACTTGCTAATGGTTTTCTATTACACGTGGCAGAATAATTAGCTTATTACAAGTGATCGCGAGCTACCTGTTGCCAACTGGCTGTTGTTTAAAGTTGCGAACAACTCCCAGGGTCAGACCGCACATGCGAAATAATTAACGAACGAGATGGCTCGTTGCAAAAACAACAAGCCACGCCACGCCATGTCGGCTCATTTGTGCACGCTACGCGGCTACTGGTAATTAAAAATAATATCGACTCGGCGACACGACCTGACGGCAGCAAAGTTCGTAGACGGAATCGATATCATTCACGGACTGAATAAAATACCATTCAAGATCAACCAAAATGCAGGAAGATGTATTTCTCTTTTCAATGGCAACAAACTTAAACAAGCTTCGAGGGTGTATGTAACAAATGTCACTTCTCTTTAACACTGGAACTACCGAACAATAAATCCAACGATATACATTGCTTTGTAATAATAACGAGACTGCAGAAGACGAAAGAATATATTCGATTTTGAAGAATAGATTGAACAAAGTAGTTGCTGAACACCTACCTCGACGGAAGGGTTTCACAGAAACCATTACAATATCTTTATGCACATTTACCTCTTCCTAAGAAAGATATCTATTTTCTCCAGCAGCTTATTAAAACGAGCCTCAAATTTCAAAATGATTGCTCCAACCATTACTTACAATATACTTTTAAAAATTTTACTTTACTACAGACCACATACAGTGAATCCCTTTAATATTCGGATACTATACAATTTTCACTTTGTCTAATTTTTTTTTCCTTCATCGTGAACAAAATTACAATGCGACAAAGTAAAAATTATATAGTGTCCGAATATTAAAGTTACTCACTGTAGGTAGCCTTCTTAAAGTGGATTCTCTTCTGAGATGAAGAAATCACGTGCGATCGGAGGAAGACGGCGATACCCATTTAATCGATCTGGGCTGCGCGTAATCGCTTATTTACCGATACCTTTTACCCTTCCTCTTCTCTCTCGCTTTCCCCTCTCACCCACTCTCATCCACTCTCGTTTTCCTCTTTGTCTTCGATTCGTCGCGCGATCGACGGGAACGATCGGTCGGTTTGCAGGCGCTTACGGATCGACGGGGAGGGCCGAGCCACCATAAATGTCTTCGGCCGGTTGATTGAAATTTATGTTTTAATTCATAGCCGAATGGGCGGCCGCGGGAAACGCGGCGCGCCGTATAGCAACGGTCCCGGACAGCGGAATGGAGGAAAAGAGTTCGAGCGAGCTGGCGGGGTCATTTCGTTTCTCTCTGTTTGCTGTTAATTTACAGTGACGTGCCGCGGCTGAGCGCATCCCTGGCTAATAAATTTCGAAGCCGGCCCCCGCCTTCGCAAGGACAACGTACGCTTTTCCTTCGGTCTCTCTCCCATCCTTTCTCTCCCTTTCTCCCCGTCCTTCGTCCTTCCACCGTCGCTCCACCACAACGAAAAACAACGTCCCGCCTCGTTCCTTCTTCTTCTGCGAGTTTCTTCTTCGCGCCCGATCCTCACCGCGATTTGCTACCCGGTCTCGCCGGCAATCACCGCCCCCATGATCGTTTTCTAGCGTGCACGGGGATCCGTTGTTATTTCGAACATCCCCCTGAGATCGAGTCGTGCGGGGAACCCGGAACGATTCTGTAAGTTAATGGGAACGCCTCGTAATGAGACGAGACGGAAGTCTTCGCTACGGGCGTTCCGACTCTGTCTGCACGGTAATGCTGATGGCCGCGCAAGCAGAAACATTATTTAATGGATTGCTGCGGCAATCGGAGAGCTGGAACCGGTAACCGATGACTACTGCAAATTTTTATACGGTTTTTATACACTGAACGTGTTAAAAGTAAAATTGAAAAAATGAATTCTCCGTTATCCCCTCGATTCGTGAAGCGATCTTCAATTTTCAATGGTCGCTTGGTTTCATTCGAGAGACGTGTTCGTTAAAACGTTCGACCGTTAGAAAAGGCATCGACTGTGACCGCAGCCTTAATGCAAGGAGAACCGTAGTATATCAACGGAATCGATACCATACACAGCCGCCTGCCTGTTATGTCAGTGACCAATCCCGATTCTTTTACTTCAGACTAGTCGCAGCCCTTGCGATCCCCTTGGTTCGAAGCAGGGAACGAAAATGCTGTTATCAAATGTAGTCACGGAGAGGATCATGCGGGGAAATACAGTCGAGAGGGTAGAAATTGAAAGAGAAGAAGGGACCCTGGCCCTTTGAGTTTTAGGGAATACGATCATCGTTACGTAAACTAAACACCGAGTTCGCTTTCGATACAGGGATAGCTTCTAGCTGCCGGCTTAGACTGCGTGTACACTGCAGGCTAGACTTTCGCGAGTTGCTAAACTTACGGGAGTCGCTTTCAATATTGTGTCTGTTAACACTGGAGCTGCTAATGTACCCAGAATTACATATGTATATGTATATATTTCTATATAAATTTCTCAGATCTCTGGGTTCGCAGTTACCTGACACGACCGTGCTGCAGTGGAAATGCAGGCATTGATTGACACGATACCATACACTGCTACATGTGCATATCACAACACATACTAATCGAACTTTCAAGAAATGCATTTTCGAAATTTCTACGATAAAATCAAAACATGATAATACATACGCTATTCGTTCCAAATGAAAAATAAAATTAAAGTAATTGCTGTAACCATTCAAACAACTTCTCAGATTGGCCTCAACATTCTCTCCCAAGTTTTGTCATCCATTTTATTTTCCACCGAAGCATATTTGGAGCGTCAAACGTGTACGTCTATAATCCACGGAATCCTTGGAAATTTGGAATGAAATTGTGAAACTTCAAAGACGTTTCGATATCATTTTTAGCACAAGTGGATCTTTCAAACTCGTATAAAAACGTGTTAAATAGTATTCCTTGAACGCGTAAAAATCCATTTTATTTGTACGTCAAAGGGTTAACCGTGTTTCCAGGCATGCACAAATTGTCAGAAAGATGGGAAGAATGTGTAGCTTCGAATAAAATATTTTGTATAATTATCATGCAATAAACGTGTATTTTCAATACAAAAATTCTGGTTTCACATCTATATACCTGGTGCCATTCGAAAATGTAAAGAAACAATTTTCTTTTTCCTTTATCGTATTTCTGCAAACGAAAAACTTGTAATTTTCAAAATTCCTTTTTCGTATCATGACTTATACGATTAACCTGTTTTAAAGTGTTCGTCCTTATACCACCCAACGAAAGAAATGCATGCAGTGTAATTATACGAATGAGAATTAATTAATTCAGTTGTTACAAGTGAAGACAGCGTTCGATGGAACGATTCCTGGTGAAAGAAGCGCGAACGTGAAACTTTCCAAGGCATTTCATAATACAAGAAATATTCAGAGATGTTGGAACCGTACAATGGAAGCGTTGAGTACTTCGAAGGTGCAAGAAAAATTCCGCGAGGGTGGAAGAGGCTTCCCGTTTATGTAAATATAAACAACGCTCCTCCAGTTACGGAAACGAAGTGCGTGAAATCGTAAAACGCAAATCAGGCAACGGATACGGTCGATTGAATACGTAAAAGTGGAGGATTCGATAAACGACGGGTCCGTGCCTGCCTGATTTACGAAAGAAAACGGAAGGAGCTGGACGGAATCAGTTCGAAGTCGAAGAAACTTTAAGAGCGACGATATAAATTAAAGATTCGTATAACTTCGGCAATTCTGCTTTATATTTGGCTTTAAAACGGCGAACGACGAATTACCTTCTACGTTTCGTCGATCTAACGCTTTACTCTTCGCTCGAAGTGTAAACCTTAGCGTTTAGACACGTTTATCGCTTCGAAGAAAAAGGTACACATGCTCCGGAACGTAAAAAGTGGAAAACCGCTATAAATTTTGGTTCCAACGTATAAAACAAACGAAACAGCTAACAACGTACTTCGAATTCCGGTGCGTTCGCTCTTAAAAAACTTGTTGTATTTTCTTTCCGCCGGTTGTGTTGTCTTGGCTCCAGTTTTTTCGTGAAATTCCGGTGGCGTAAAAATTGATCAAATTCATAAATTTAACGGCTTCGCGACCGGCAAATGTTTGCCGTCAACTAGCTGCCATCGTTTTTGATAAATTCCCCGTTGTTTCGATTGTGGCGGATAAGCAAAACTTTTAAAAATAATATTCGCCGGTATGTCCAGATGGTCGGATGGCCGAGGAAATTCGATGTTTCATAAAAAAAAAGAAGAAATATACGTTGTTACACAAAATATTTGATATATCGGGTGGAATAGTTTTTATATTGAATCGCATAAACGGTGTACGTGGAATATGTTGGTCGCAAAACGTGGCATCATTTCGTGGCTGCGGCTAGTTTATGCCAAGTCACTACTAGAAACAGACAACACCGTTCACAGTCAATGTTTGCTCTTATGAGGGCGAGTGGAAACAACGATTAATGGGCACACACGTCAGCCAAGTTCTGCTCCACGCCGTGCATGCTCCATGAATTTTTCAAAATCGGTTTCCGCGGAAATGAAGATTCGTTTAGGTTCAATTCGCTCCACTTTTTTTCCACTTGCGTTTTGACGAAGAGTTATCGCCGGACAGATTTTTATAGAAAAGGCAAATTGACGCAGCCATGAATCGCGAAACTGAAATAAAATCCTATTTTATCTTCTCTATTGACTGCGCCAGTGAATTAAGTAGAACGAAGAATTAAATGAAATTCTGTGAAGCTTTCCTACTTTCGCGGAGATCTTTATAAATTGTTGATGTACACAGGTTTGCAGGTTGTTAAAATATTTATGTTACACCGAATAAAATATATTTTCAAATGAAATACCTTTGTAGCGGGCATCGGCACGTGCAATAAAATATTTGGCGTGCAGATGGTCGGTTTACGAGGCAGGCAATAACGAAGCTATTTTTGAGAAAACCGTTTTCACCATTTGCAATTTCTAAGTTTCACACAAATCGTTTTATTTTAACGCGATAGATAACCCATTCTCTTCGCCTTGTACTTTATTATTTCTTTTTTAATAATAAAATACGAATCGTTTATTTGAAAAATTCTATTTAGAATTTAGAATGATACATCGTGATTTAAAAATACGGTCGATTGAAATATACGCGATTGAGCTTAATGGATTCGGACGTTCTCGCGACTATGTTTTCGAAGAAGTTTGTGGGAAAGGAGGACAGAGGGGACAGTGTATAGTTGTCTGTAGAAGCGCATCGACGCATGCAAACCTTGGTGAAAAATGGCGTCGCGTACAAATTATTCAACGGTCAGTATTTCCCCGTGGCAGTGATTTATCGTAAACGAACAATCAATACATTTCACAAATTTTTTGGTCGCACGGTCGACCGAGCGTTACCATTTTTTTCGGACAGTATTTTTATTTCTTTTTCGCAGCGAAAATAAAAGGTTTCGTGGACCGCCGGGTTATCGCCTCCGTGGAACCGCGATATTCGATTGTTACACAGGAGAATCGCGGAATGAAAGCGTCGATGGAAAATGGTGCAGCGTCTAGTCGCGAAATGGCAAGGATTAAACGTGCTGCGGATTCGACGTGACAATACAAAAGGTGTTCAAATATTTCAATTCGTGCGATAAATACCAATAAATAATACATTTTTAAATGAACGTATTTTTCCATAGAAGCAAGCTCGCAGAAACAAATTTTATGATTTATCTTTCGTATTTTAACTTGTTTCAATTGTATCGCTGTTCGTCACTTTTATTTCTTACGTTTATACGAATAATTCGTATAGTTAGAGTTTCGAATTCATTCGTAATTCTAAATAACATATCACCGACGCCGAACACAACGACACGATGCATAAATTGTCGTTTACAGAGTTCAGGGAATATCTTGTTAATGATCGCAGCTTGCCATTTTAATGACAAAATGGCGGACACGCGGCTTTGTCGAGCCGCCAGCAACGACGATTATAAATACCAACAAATATACGATTCGCGTCAGCAAAATCGAAAATCGCTTATTATCCTCGATGTATCGCCGAGCATTATTTATTCAGCGGGTAGCGAAAGCTTCTCGACGAACCAGAAGAAACAGTTTTCGCGAATAAAAAGCGCGGCCGGAGTGCACGTGAATCTTACAAATGCGCGACGCATGTAAGTTTCCAAGATGGACGACGAGCCGTCGGTTTTACGCGAAACTTGAACTTTCAAATATCTCATTAATTCCGAACTGTCTGCTTCTGGCAGTCATAAGTTCCGACGCTCGTGGCTGTTCCAAAAGTTCAGAAGTATTGCGCACCGTAGGCGAAATAAAGAAACGCTCCCGGAACTTCCGGGGACTTTGAAACGAACATGGAACGGGCAGGTTCGACTTAACATTCGGGAAACTAATGAACCGTTTCGTTAATGAGGTCATGTATAGCCAAAGGATATCAAATGGTTCGAACAAGGCGGGACACCGAATTGACGTCTGCTGATTTTGCAGAAACTTCGGCTGGAAATAAATCTTGCGAAAATATTTAACTCGCGTTCCCTTCTACTTCTTTTCTTCGCGAAAACGATCCTGCAATTAAGGGCGGGACATATAATCCGGTCGAGTATCTTGGGTATTCGTTAGATTTAATAATCACTTGAAATGGCAAGCACGAGGAAGTGCAATTGTAATAACTAGGCTGCGGATTTTATGCATTCGTGACAATAATGAATTTGTGAAATATAAAACTGCGAGCGCATTAAAACAGTTTACAAACATTATCGCATTGTTTTGTACGTATTAAAATAATTAAAGGAGAAATACATATTTCGTGAATTTCTGCTTCTGATAATTATATTTTTCTTTCGCATAAAGATCCAGATTTCTGTGAGCTTCACATTACAGTTCCAATTTTTTAGATTAACAAATTTACAAGAAAGAAATTTTTCTTATTTAAAAATATTGTTTACCATTTAACCTCTCTTTTGCTTTTTCTATCGACAGACTTCTCCGTCAATTTTATTCTGTGAATATTCTTTTAAAAAATTCTTAGCACTGCTTTGAAACTCTTCGCGCAATTGTCTTTTTTAATGTAACATTTTCATCACAGAATTTTCACCACAGATTAATCCAAATAATTTATACTTTCCGAAGCATAAATGGCTCCTTCGTTCGGATTATTTCGACAAATGAGAGCATGTGCAAAGGCTTTATCAAAATAAAAAAACAAGTGCATTCATTTTGCTGCACTTTCAGCACCGCTGATGTACCAGCAGTATTACAAAATCCTTAAGCCAGATTTCCACAGTGCTACGGCCAGTTGCCAGCGGCCACTGAAAAATTTTTGTAAAAATTCGTGGCGCGCAAACAATTTGAACATTGTTGAATAAATTCCATTGAAAGCCACTCTGACGGCAGTTTGACAGCAGATAGCATCCGTCAGAATCGAATTATAGCGCGTGTGCGGTTTTAGGAATAATTCCGGCATATCGGTAAACTGTAAAAACACATTATCCAGGCTGGAACGCAATCTCATTTGCAAATTACGAATATACACGGTAATGTTCGTTCCCGATAACAAATAGTCAATTTACCTTGAACCGCGTAAGCCGTGTTCGGCTTATTGTACGCGACCACTATACCTGGTCGTTTTCGCAAAACTTTGAGGAATTGAAACTTAAGGGATTATATACACCTGAACGATCATAGAATACAAGAAATTAAACAATTATTATGTATATAAAATTCCAATTGAAAACATTAACGTGGACGTTGCATGATTTGTAAATAATATTTTCTTGAAAACTTTTAACACTCTAACTGCCGAACCGACAACGTCAAAAATGCTACAAAAGCAAAATAATTTATTTAATAAAGCAACAATGTGAAATTCAAAATGTATGACAAATGGTCACTTTCAACATTCTTGTATTCTCCAGACATCAACTAAATTGAGTGCAACGAATATATTAATGTAAAATATACTTTTAAACATGGACAAATTATTCTGTCAACCATATGTGGGTGACATGGCAGTCAAAGTGTTAAGAGTCTTTGACTAAAAGAACACAGCAGCCATTTTTCAAAGGAATTTTATCAAAACACCAGTTTGTAGGATTTTATTAAATATGAAAACTAAACGAAAGAGCTTCTTCTCAAAGTGGATTTTAAAAAGTACAGCTTTTGAAAAGGTTAGAGCTATTTGAACTCAGACACATAATTCTTGATCTAAACATGCAGCTTACCTTCGTCGAAAAGTAGAAGAAAGCGTAAGAATTGAGAGTTTGTTTCGCGAAGGTGTACGTAAAGATTTCAACCCTTTGCGGTCAAACTGTAACAGTCGTTCGAGTATTTCTGCTACCTATTTAGAAGACTTCGTTTCAAGAAAAACACGCTTAACGTTTCAATTACCTCTTACCGCTCTCTGCAATAATAGACTACACTTTTCAGCGTTATAAAACCAGCAGTTCAACAAATTCCCGGACAAGAGTATTACCCGTCGATCGTTCTTTATTTTTCCAAAGACATGCAGCCCCTTAACCGTGGTCGCTCTGCGCGAATTCACCCTCCCCTATGCTGTAACGAAATCCACCCCCGCGCAGAGCTCCGTGATATCGCTGACTCCCAGTTTCCACTGCCTCTCTCTCTCTCTCTCCCTCTCTTTCTCTCTTCGTTGCTATCATCCCGTTTCTCCGACCTACTTTCCATCTTCACGGACGGAACTTTATTGTTTGTGTTGGAAGTTCGATCGTTTAATTAGCCCATAAATTAACATCGAATTATCCGGCCAGGGCCCCCGGATTGTATTTCTCCTCGCGGCGCCCGGATATTTCTTCGCAGCATCGCGCGAATTTTCCCAGCCCGGTTTTTGCACCGGTGATTTGCGTACCCCGGCCCCGTTGCTGTTTTCGGCAGAGCATCGTTCCGCGCGATGACTCCCCCGGAATTGATGACGCGATCCACCCCCGCAGCCGGACCGTTAATGCTTTCCTGTTTCCCGCGCAGTAGAGCGGGACCGCCTATGGTCAGAGAGAACGCGGCCACGATCCGGCCTCTCAGCTATCGATTAAATACCACGCCGTTTTGTATCGATTTAATATTTCTCTGGCCGCAGCCACTGTGTTAGTTCGATAGTGTGCCGCCGCGACTTTCTAGGTGCGTACAATGGCTAATAGGTTTGCCCGTGGCACCGGATATCTGGCTTTCTCTGAACCCCGAACCGCCGAGTCACGCAATTCGCGTGATAACGGATATCTCGGTGTCCTGCTCGAAAGGATAGCACATTCTGCGATAATTCGATGGGCGCGTTAAAGGAGTGCGAAAGGAAGTGACGGTTTCGTCCTGAGATTGCTGAAGGACTTGATAATGTTACCTGGCAGGTTCTGTCTTAGACGCTAGGATATCGGAAAGCGATTAACCCTTTGCCTTACGATTTATTTTACGGTTGCAATTATTGGAATTTCGTTGGAACTTGTAGCGATCATTGTTTTGTGCAAAGCTTCACTCCGAAAATGGCTGATTGGCTCTGATACAAAAGTTACATTGCCCAATTGGAGCATGTGTACTCATTGTTGGTATAAATGTTCGGAATGACGATTTCGAACATGGATTGCTATAGTCATGATACTACCTGACAAAATTCATTTGTATACATTACAGAGCAAGCTCTTGTTACGTCTTATAAACTGTTTAGCGTTCGTTTTTAAGAGAAACGAGTTTGGAGGTTCGTGGAGCTCGCGTGCTCTCATACAGAAGAAGTAGAATTAGTCGACTATGATCAGACGCGCCAACCGATTCTCATCCAACAGCGCGTGTTACGTCGTAATAACATTATATATAAGCGCATATGAATTTTGTGATACTGTACAGGTTGAGCACCCGGTATATTCCTACAAGCCAGCTCATTGGAAATCCCCAACAATAAACCACCCCTACGTCCAACATCTTGCGACATCATCTTGCAATCATTTTCTGTATAAATACTGCACATTTTTCACACTCAGGCGATTCACATTTCAAACGTCACTGAAACAACTTCAACTCAACTAAACCGCTCATTTGTAAATCCGTATTATTTTCGTAAACAAAACCAGTACATCGGAATTATTAAACTCAGTTCTGCGTACTAACAAGTCGTGTGTCTTTATAATATCATTTGCATCACCCCTAAATATCGAGCCTTGTTAAATTAAGCGCTCGAAGCGCAAGGATAAATATAAAACGATTTTCTTACAAAAGGATCGTTTTCTTACAAAACGATTTACTATTCGTGCGCTCATAACAGCACGTGTATTTTAACCCTTAGCAGTCCAATGGCTCTTCTCAGGGGACACTAAAAATCGTCACAATATTAGTTCAGAAAAAGTTTTACATCATTGTGTTTGCAATTAAGAAAGCGATAAAGCGGTATTGTATGTACGAGTAATAGTAATAAATTTTATATGGACGAAAGTAAATGAACCATGTACAATTTAACTATTCGAGGCAAAAAGAATATCTCGATTTTGGAATTAAAATTGCTCGGAGTGCAAAGAGTTAAAAGAATGAAAATTCTTATTAATCATGAGCGATGGTAAATTCGCTGATTTCCAAATTCGATATTCAAACAAAATTGCCACTTGGAATTAACCCCTTCGACTTGTTACTATTTTTCTTTCAGAATCCGTATATCTCGCCTGATCTAGAATATTTTCGTTCAACAAAACCTTGCTATCGACATATTCAATGCAAAGAGGTTTAGTAATAGAAAATCTGCTTTGGATCATAGTGTAGAAATTTCTAGTGATACCTCGGCAATGCTAGTCGAATGCAAACGAAACCAAATTAACAATGTGAGCATAGCAATGTGAAATTACAACAAATAATGATATAGCGATTAATTTGTGCAGTTCTTAGGGGAAATTCGTCGGATTACTGAAATGCGAGAACGACAAAGACCGTTGACGAGTGAATATCTGGAGTTGCACAGAGACATTCCGTCGCTTGAAAACGATGAGTTACCCGTTTCGTTGCAAGATGCTCGCTGGCTGTAAGCTTTGTATTCGGAATCGTTGAAATTCCGTGGAAAAAACTAGGTCAAGAGTGTTTGAGAAGGATAATTAAGACGCTTACCAGCCGAGTCACCATAAAGCAGAATCTTCGAGCTCGGACAAAGCGTGTAGAGTCGCAGAATTAGATGCAAACGATGCATCGGAACAGAGGACCTACTGTATCCCAAGTGCGGGGGCTCCTTTGTGGATCCACACAATGTGCTTCATAAATTGCATAATCTTGCTTTTATCATGCAAAGTGGATCGGCGCGTAATTACGTCAGTACGGGCGGCGGACCACTCGAAGAAGCGTTCGAACCTACCGAGCTGTGAAATAAGCCGGGTTTATAGTGAAAGAAAAAAACACCGGAGTGGATCGTAGCGGCGATGAGTATTGCCCATAAAATTTTTCATCGCGACTGTACACCGCATAAATACGATCGTAACTTTTCTAATCTCCGGGATGAAGAGCGTCGACACGTATGGACGCCACCCGAGGAAAATACCGACTTCGCCGGCAAGTTTCGCCATTTTTTTGCCGGAACTCGTTTAACAAAGCCCATTACACACCGATTATTTTCGATGAAACGGCCGACGAAATAATTCACCTCTCTCTCCCTCTCTCCTTTCCGGAAATCGTCGAAGAAACGTATTTTCGCCCGTCAACGCGTTTTCCCCGGGAAGAACTATCGACGCGACCTAAAAATTAAACCGCACATCCGCGAATACGTAATGCAGCTATTTCTTGTGCTTTTATAAATGCGTATGTTGCCTTGCTGATTTTACCCCCAGCGTCGAATATTTCCACGGCGAGCTTCTCAGTAATGTACTCGCGTGTATGCGATGTTAAACCATTTTAGGATAATCATTTCCTTTATCCCGTTTTACGTATTTTCGTCGTTTCGCTCCATCTGCGTAACGAAGAGCTTTACCTCGCCACTGAAACGGAAAGGTAAAACGACGAATTGAATAAATACATCACTCTTAATAAACTTTGTTTACAACGCACTGTTAAGAACTTGAACCAACGCGATGCGTAAAATCAAGTTGATTTTCATCGCGAGTCATTCATTTTTAGACACGCTTTACTTCATTAAAGTTGAAAAACCTTCTCCATTTCCAAGCTCTCCGATCGATGCACTGTTAAGAACTTGAAACAACGCGATGCGTATAATCAAGTTGATTTTCACCGCGAGTCATTCATTTTTAGACACGCTTTACTTCGTTAAAACCATTACAATGTAAGTGTTACTCTACCGTGTTGCACTGTATTTATTTAACACTTTGACTGCCACTTCACCCATATATGGGTGACAGAATTGTTTGTCCATGTTTAAAAATAAATTTTTACATTAATATATTCGTTGCACTCAATTTAGTTGATATCTGGAGAATACAAAAAGGTTAATAATATAACTGTGTCTCATACGTTTTAACAACCAACCTAACAATTTATTTAATGCAGCAACAATTGAAAACGTAAAATGTCTAACACATAGTTATCCTTCAAGCTTCTTGTAGTCTCTAGATATGAACTCAATTAAGTGCAACGAATATATTAGCGTACAAATTTATTTTTAAACATAGACAAATAATTCTGTCACCCATATATGGGTGACAAGGCAGTCAAAGTGTTAAAGTTACGATTTTGGCCTGAACAAGCATCACTGTAAGCTATTACGTGTTTTTGAGTAGTTATATCCTCCATATGCGCCATTTTCAAGTTATGTTGATATAATTTCTTTAAATTTTTTACTTAGACCACTTTCATAATTAACACTAAATGAATTCCATATAATGTTGAAATTACAACCACTATCTAATGGTTCATTTTTGACGATATCGTAAAAATTACATTGAATAAATTTAATTTTCTCTTTTTTTTTTAATTTTGACTTAGACCACTTTCATAATTATGGACGACACACTTAACCCCTTGCACTACGATTTATTTTACTGTTACCGTAAGAAAAATATTGTTCACGTTCACAATTTCGGAAAAAAAAAGAAAAGAATTTATATTTATTTTATGTCTACGTGTTCTCCAGTGTCTATATATTCATAAAACAAAATAGATTTTTATTTTTGTTTAAAAGAAATAAATTATATATGTTTTTATTTGATTCCGTTCAAAATCATTATCACGAGTCTGACTCGTTGTTATAGTGCAAGGGGTTAATCGTTGTCGCTGTATAAAATCGTGGTGTCCAGCGAATGCAATCTCTGGAGAATGCACAGTCACATAACCAACACAACGAACCTCCTCCTAAGAAGTAAATGACAAAAAGTTTCTAATCGCAGTGCAATAAATTAGTATACGAATAATCGCGCGGTAACGTTGTCTCGAGCCTAAACAAAACGTTCGCTTAGAGCCAGACGGAAGAGTTCCATTTATCCATCTCCGACTGCTTATAAATCGCTGTTTATAATTGACGGACCGATTGCGATTGAGTTGAAAGATTTATGGAGCCGGCAGAAGCGGCGAGGTGAGCGTCGGGAACAGCAGCGGTGCCCGGAATAAATTTGAACAGCGGTAAATGTATTAATAAAACATCGATAAAATAAATCTGGCGGTCCTGGAGGGAAAAGGTCGTGCACACCGGAAGAGTGGTAGCAGGGAAGAAGAGACGCGGGGCTGGACGAGAATCGTTCGGAGCGAATTCAATCTCGAAACAGTTGGGCAAACGCGAGGGTGCTCGGACGTTCGTGGGTAGAACGAGAAGTTTAGCTCGCAGAATCTCCTGGGTGTATCGCGGATACGCCAAAATCTGCCGGCGGGCAATGCCGGGTATCGCCATGCGAACCGGTGGAATTGGCGTGGTCCCATCGGACATAAATTTCAATCAACGGCAGCGACGACGCTCCACCGTCGACGCCGGTTCGAAGGGAGCCCGAAATACAATCGCGTCCTCATTGAAGGCGTCGCTCGCATACTTCGGCCCCCACCGATATTTATTGCTACCTGATCGAAGGTACGCTGATTGGTTCACGTCGATCTATCGTTCCTGCGCGTTACACGACCCACGGAAACGTAAATTCCACACTGACCCCCACCAGCCCCGTTGATTGGCTGCCCGGACGCGAAATTTGCATTAAACAAAACCCGCGACGTCCTTATCGCCGATCGATAACTCTACGATGGCTTTATCGGCTAAGAGGCCACTCTACCGAAAGCAATGCAATTTTGTCTGCTCATCAACGTTTTATAAAAATATGCTTCCTGCAGGCAAGCTTCCAGGATACATAAACCATGAACGTTTTTAACGATTTATGAGGATTTATGAATTCTTATTCATTTTGCTTTTACTCGTCCTTTATCTCACTGCATCGGGACCTAAGGTAATCCTATTGTCTAGCTCCCTACGGATAGGATATCATTTATGCTGGCTTCTGTAAAATTAAAACTTAGATCGAGAGTTTATACGTATTTCGATAACGAAATTATTTTACTGAAATCAAATACAGATCGGTACGGTATCGTGTATTTAACTCTATTTAGTTGTAGTGACGATGGCGATTCTTTAACATTACAACTTTCGAATACGTAGTCTTTAATGCTCGAATGGCTCCTCTGAGAAGACACTAAAAATTCGAAACAGCTTTTGTATCACTTTATTTGCGTTTAAGAAGTCGGTACAAATTCAATTGTTGCACATACGAGTTATAGTAATAAACTTTCTGTACATGAAAGGAAATTAATCATGTACAATGGAACTATTGTACATTAAAAAGTATCTCGATTTTGGAATTAAAATCACTTGGAGTGCTAAGAGTTAAAAAGTATGTAGAGAACAGACGAATTGTTTTATTAATTCCAGTTTGGATTATTTTGACATGTGAACTAAAAGTGCACGTGAAATTTTAAACCAATGGGTTAAGTTGATTTAATTATACGATGCTGTGAAGCACGTTTAAAATATTACGCGACAGTGGTAACCAAGCATAATAATTGTTATGGTCGATCTGGTAACCTATGACTATATCGAATACCTCCTCCTTTCTGAAAGAATTCTTGCAATGCATTTATTTTTGCAGTCACCTTATGTAATAATGCGAAAGGTAAAATGGAGAGGCTGGAATCCAGTTCACTTTGAACGTTCTTTTATCTTACACTTTTTGCGGCAGTTACTGTGTACATAAAACTGAATGATAACTACCTATCATGTACCAGGAACACCTAATAAGTGCTTGCGCGGTGTATCGATACACTGCACCTTTCACTTGATGTGGGAAAGCAATTTGTTTTATATTGCACAATATTTCTCAGGAAGAAATCAATTTGGAGGCACGACATACATATTTCAACGTTCTTGAATAAATCGGTTCTTGAGAAAGCGAGGAAAGTAAAAAGAGAAAGAAAGAAAAGTAATCATACTCTTGGCGAACGGCGCCCCACCCGGCTTCTCCATTTTAGCATTTTACTTTGTCAATGCAGTTTCCATAGCTTCTACATTCATAATGTATACTGTGGATACTTCATTTTAATTGTTGATAGTTTCGAAAGAATGCGAAGCTTTATGCAAAAATAAGAATGTTCTGCGTCCGTTGGATAAAAGACGAACTAAACAAAAATTGATTTTGTCGCTTTAATAGTTTTGATATTTCGAACAACCGACATAACGATATTTCTGAATTTTTCTTAGCAATTTAACGTTTTACATTTCGCTCAGCGAATCCCATTATAAAAATTCGCGATCTGGTTATAAATGTATCTGTATTGTTCAGGGACGTGTACCATTTTATAAAAATTCGATAACGTCCACTGCTTTATTACTTCGCTTAGTTTTTTTCAATGTTCTCGGATTATTGTTATTCACAGAGAACGGTAGATAAACAAAGAATTTTGTTTAGTATTTTTATTAAAACAGGAAATAACATTGAATCGATGAAGCATTTTTAAAGTGGCACACTGCTTTCTCCAGTCTCTGTTCCTATCAGTGTTCATCGTTTTTATTTCAGACGGAAATACACTTTTAACCTACACTCTTTCAATTTTGACGTCCCGGAGATTCAACGGCACGATTGCTCGACCTACTTCAAAACCTCGACGTCAGACTAAATCAATTTCCTATTTTTATGTTTTTAATCAATCTCCGATGATTCTATCGATGCTACACAGTTTCTCCGTCTGCCATTTCCTTCGGCACTTTTGTATCCGATTTCCCCTGGAACTAAAAGCAGGCGATATCCATTGCAGTATACTCGAAAGACAAACTTCCTGCGACAAATTAGAATCGAAGTTTTCCCGCTTTATAGCTGCCCGATGCGTTGCAGATCGACAATTGAATTTATAGTTATAGAATAATCCTTGAAAATATTAAGAACAAGATGTCAGTGTTCCACAGAGGTCAAAGGTGAAAAGTAGCCATTCGATCTTCTCCAATTTTAACGAAACAATGTTTCTAAAAGCAAACCTTTCACATTCCCCAAAAAGAAACACGATACGTTTGCACGTCTATAAAAGGAGCAATAAAATTGCAAGTTGCAAGATTCACAAAAACCTCGATTAATTTAAGAATGAATAATTCAAAATTCATCGTTCGACCTACAAAGACTTCTTGGATAAGTTAAATACGTCTCAAGAGACTGTCCTCCGTTAAAGTTAAACATTGTTAAACATTAATGGCAACTATTATCAGCGAAGGATATCTGTGTCGAATATGTTTGAAAATGCATTGTCACTCGCGCGAACAAGCGAAATAATGAATGACGTCCTTGGTCGCGTCGAATTTAATTGGATTAATCGGACATGTCCGAAACGGAGGAATTTTAGACCGGCTGGACATTTGAATGAAAGCATCCTGAAGTTTGTAGACTTGGAGTACGGTTGGAGGTGGTAAATTAAAATCAGAGGAAGAAAATCAGTTTCCGTATCGTCGGGGGTTCGATCGTCGAACGGTTTCTTCGGATCTATCGTCGGGGTCACGTCGATCCGACCGATACAAGCCGGACCGACACCTGTCACACCCTCGTAAAACGAAAATTGCTTCATTAAGCTTTCCTTAGCTGGCCCGAAGACGGTTTGTTTACCGATCGGCACCGAGGCCGTTCAACCGTGCCGTGTTACGGGAAAGTGACATTCGCTGACAGTCGGGCCTGTTCTCTTATTCCAGTGCCTATTCCGGGGAAACGAAGCAGCGCGTCAGAACATTGCCTTCCACCGTTCATTGGCAGATTTTAATTAACTCCGCGTTCCGAAAAGTAATAATAACCGCGCGAGCACTTTACATAAACTCGATAACCGGCAGACGCGAGGCTGCAGGAGGCGAGGGTGCCGAGAACGGCCACGCGGCGACTCAGATTGATTCGAGAAACGTTGCATTGTGCCCTCGTTATTGCACGGCTGCTGAGTGCATTCTCGAGTGCATCCGACTGTAACGGACTAGTTGTGATTGCTCGGAATTTTCAAGCGGAGATATTACTTTGTTTGCTTCACCTCGAACAACCGCCTAACCGAGGATGTTTCGTGGCATTTAATAAACGATTAACGAGTCCGTTTTCGTTCAGACCGTTCCGCGCGCTCTAACACCGCTGTGGCCAACGTTAATCCCGGCCTGTGTACCAACGGCCATTGCAGTCCACCGGTTATTTTGGTTAAACTGTATGATAAACGTCGGCAACGCGGAACAGCGTAACGCGGGGCCGTTGTAGAATCCTGACGAAGGAGCTGCAAAATTAAATATTAGTGTCCATTAGCGGTATCTTTCAATTATTGTTAACGAAGGGGATTCGTAAGGTTGACGTGGCCGAGATTTATAAAAGGCATGTTTTAAATCTTCGTTATATGCTCGGACAAAAATGTTTAAAATCTTTCTTCTTCGCATCTCCGATTCTTCGAAATGCTTTATCATACATTAAAATTTTTTGAATTTTTAAAGTTTGCGCGAATATCACTTACATCGGCTGCATATATTATTATCAACGCTATAAAGCTCTCAAGAAAGAGAATAAAACGATGTTCACTTTTCAGTAACCCAGACTCCAAATTGTTAATCTTTGAAGTTGGAGTAAAATCGTACAAATTAGAGATTACGAATTTTAGAAAGCGGAATGAAATCGTGGAAAATTACGAATTCGCAAATGATAGGCGACTGACTTCAGGCTTTCGCCGAGGAGTAAACCAAGAGATCGATGGTGGACGAAAAATAGGTAGCGTTACTGTGTCTGTCGGCAAGTTTCCCGCAGCTAAACGTATAGCGGCGGCAACTTGTTCCCATTCATCGTACAGTTTACACGATCGTGCTTGTTCCGGTAGCATCCGGCCCCCGAAACTTCCTTAAACAAGAACGCCCGAAGGACCTTCGCAATTAGTAAATTCAACGGCCGGGACGCATCCAGCCGCGAAAGAAAAGTAAGAAACCGCGTGTCTCGTTAAGGTAACGCGGCGAGAACGGAAGTTTGATTAGTCGGCAGCCCGTGCAAGCAGAATATTAGCGAACGTAGCCGGGAACTTGTTCATTAATGGATCGGGCAGAGTTGGACGCCTTGGTAAATCCACGTTGTAATCTGACGACTGGATCGGGGCCGGCAATTGAAACTGCCAGCAACAGCCGAACAGTTCCAAGCCAGCGCGGTTTCGGAGGCTCTGTCTGCAACTAATATACGCGCGCGTAATTAGTTGTGTCGCGCTCGATACTGCGCTCCCCGGTTGATTTGTTGTTGGCCATAGTAATTTTATTGGCCCCCGTTCGCGTCTCGATCGTCCCCGCATCTGCTCCTACGACTATACTCGCCTGGCTATTTAACAATCGATCAAAATTAATGGCGACAGCAGAATGACGTCAGTCGGTTAGCAACTCGAAACGCCACTTCCTTCGAGATTATACTTCTAGGGACAATTTAACACTTTAACTGCCCGACCAACAGCCTAAAATATTCCACAACATCAAAGTAATTTATTTAACGCAGCAACAATTGAAAACTTAAAATGTCCGACACATAGTTATCCTTCAACCTTCTTGTAGTCTCTAGATATAAATTAAATCGAGTGCAACGAATATAGTAGCGTACAAATAGTGTACAGTTTAAAGAGAATTTCTAACAATCTGCTTTATTCATTTAATTCTTATACAGCCGAAAATGCTGTACGAGCCGCTCAAAAGCCAAATCAGTTCACTTTCGAGAATTTTTAAATTTTTCCGTCGGAATTTTTCTTTTATTGGGTTGTCGCGATAAATTATTTATTATTGAAATATGGGTATATAATAAAACTCACTATGCTGTTAAATATGAAGTAAAATTTATATATTTTAATAACTTCTCTAGAAGCAGTGAGACACGTCTTTACTCTTTGAAAGAAACGTTACTACTAACAGACACAAGAGATCGATACTGAGGAGGAACAGTCGAATATAAACAATTGAGGATCGAGGGTCCCATGCCGGGGACAACATACAATGTATGCATACATATAAACAACAGCCGGTTTAATCGATCCTACCTTTTAAAGAAATAATAGATTCATTTTGTTGTAAATTTATTAAATAAATTCCAACGTTTATCGATTCGTTTTGGTATATATTTAACACGTTAAGCGCTGGACTTTCCGTTCAGGCCTCGTCGGTCCCTACGGACCGGCGACAGATTTTTCGTTCTGCTATCGCGACGCGCGTTACGTTACCCGACTGTTTATACTCTGATTCGTCTATCGGCGAGCGGCCCGGCAAGGCCCGCTTGACGGCTAACCGTGGCTTCAACGGAACGGCACAGAAATTCGGCGTAGCGCTTAACGTGTTAATAGAAATAAAAATTAATCGGCACGAACTTTCGAGCCAACCCAATACTTTAGTTTTTTAAATAAACTTTCTTATTCGTTAGTACCATTGGATGCACAAAAATTGATAAATTTGATAGATTTTGTCTATTCTTAATTTTTCAGAGTAAATCGATTGGTTGAATGAACAGCTCGTGTCGTTGTTGGCCATATATCCCAAAGCCTTTTGACAAAGACGTATCGTTACGCGTGCGTTGGCACGTGAAAGCGTGCTTTGCATTTTACAGAAAGAGAGAGATTTACAGAATGCATTCACAGAAGTTTTACTTTCTTCTCAATCCTTTCGTACATCCACTTTGGCACGGTGTTTTTCGTTTAGTTACTTTTTTAATCAGCGCTAAAAGTGTTAACGCGTCATGCCATTAGATATCAACAGTAATTTATTTTTTCTATTCATACTTTATCATTGTACTTACCTTTGAATGCTCTTTCCCGTAATTATACGCGTGAATTACTTTAGTTCTGTTTGAAAATTTCCAGTGAAACGTGGTCGTGCAGAGGACAATTCGTACAGGTGTATTTAAACGTGACTAATGCTTGTCACAATTCGCTCTCTCAATGAGATATTAATTTTAAATTATAGAAAGGATTGAATCAATAATAATACGCGATCGAACTTTTCGAATCATTTATTCCTCGGAAAGTTGATAATAACCGACTGAACAAATTAAGCAACTGAAGCATTCCGTGATAATGTCTACGTCAATCAAACATTTTTAAATTGATCAATGAACTGCGGATTTTATGCATATATATATATGGTAACAATAAATGGATGGCATACGAAGCAATAAAACCATGGAATGGATTTCGGAGAATCAATGTATTCTCATTAATTCATTAAATTTGTCAGATGAAAAAGCGAATATTTAATTGACTCCAATATCTTGCAATCGCTGATGAAAATGTTCATTTCGCCAAAAAATCTGCAATCCATCGATCAACCCTGTACTCAACATCTGTCGCGCGGATAACCTTAAGTTAGGGAACTAAATTGTAACAAAAATCACGCTTGTAATTCAAGAATTCTAATTAATTAACACCAAACTTACCGAGCACTAAACTTGACCGATGTACATTGTCTCATAAAAATGCCAAGACTTAATTTATTTAAATTATTTGCGATTTTCATGACAAAGTATCATTAACCCTTTGCACTACGATTTATTTTGCGGCAACAGTGACTGGACGTTCTTCGTCCTCCAAGGAACGACAAAAAGAAAATTTTCTAACGACAAAAAAAGGCTATTCTCCAATGACTGATGACCGGTCAGTATTTTAAAATTTTTCAAGGTCCATTGTCCATGATTGAAAATTTTCCAATGGATTTCTCATTGGTGACAGCAATTTTTATTGTAAATCGGCATGACATCCTCAGTAACGTTATCTAATAATTTGGTTACAAATTACAATGATAAAGCAGTTTGTTAAGCTTCATTTTGTTACAGTGCAACTATTGGAAGTCCTAATAATTGGCTTCCGATCGGTAAAGTGTTACAGACATACATATTGAGAAAATTCTAATCGAAATCTTCATCGTGAGTCTGACACATTGTAGTAGGGCAAAGGATGAAACAACTTCGATAATTATAAAATAAAAACTCTGAAAAGTGTGATTTGACCCTCCGTGTTAGATTTAACGTTGATTCATATAAAAGCGGTTCCTGCTAAAAATATAATAACAATCTTCAAAGAAGATCGCTCGGAATGACGCATAAAAGGAGTCGCGAGGAGTACAGCAGGGGAAGAAACATCGAGACGGTATTTTAGAAAAACATTTACATATTTATATATATATAAAATATAATACAATTTGTTACAGTGTAGATGATAGTGTAGCGTTTAGACGTTAATATCCAGTGTAAATTAGGTATAAATCTAAGAGCGGTATGGAAGGACAGGGCGCCCGGTATGCGTACGAATCGTGAGCGTGCGTGCGTGTGTGCGCGCGGCTTTGCGTTCCGCGTTGCGTCCTCGGTAGCGCACACTCGCGCGCCGCTGCAGAGTTTTGCGCTTCTTCATAATTTCTTTCCTCTTTCTTTTTCGTTTTCGTCGCTTTTTGTTCAACACGGTTACATGTAAATTATAAAGATACAAGATACTATTTAGCTAGCTACCGGAATTCGAGTGTAGGTGCCTATAAAGAGTCCGGGACGTAATTGTAAATCTAAAAACTATATACAGAATTACCTATGTACACGCACACGCTATCCGCTCGATTCCTTTACCAACTCCTGGCTGTTTTGTTGCTTGCGTTGCTGCCCGGTGACCCATATATAATCAGGGGAACGGGCCGCTGGTATCGTTTCTCTCGACGTTCTCTAATCTTTTACTACATACAGTACATACACATGTCCGATTTCCTGGCCCCGCGTCGCGTTTTCGTCGGCCGCGTTTCAATCGAATCCGCGATGTTTGTCGAAGCCGGCGGCGCCTCTAATGGCCGTGAAACGCGTGTCGCTGAATCCGTTCGAGCTAATCAGGCAAATCGAAACGGCGCGAAACAATCTCGCGAACGGCGACCGTAGCTCGCTCCTTTCTCTCTCTCTCTTTCTCTTTGTCGTCATTCTTCTTATTCTTCTCGTTCGTCTTCGTGTCTCAGGTACTGCACTCGCTCTCTCTCTCGCTCTTTCTCTCTCGCCTCTTATTCAGAACCGAACGAACGCGTCTCCGTGTGTATATTGTACAATGTGCAATTTGATCTGACGCAGAAACGACCGGATAATCCGTGAACGAACGCCGCGCCGGCAGGAACACGGTCGATTTGCAATTCGATTTACGTTGGACGCGTTCGAAAGCGCGACGGGTGCCAGGAGTTCTCGGCTTAAAAGACGAACCAGCTAACGTACACACGATGCAAGATCATTTTTCTTTTGTTTTGTTTTCTTTTTTCTTTTTCTCCTTTGTTTTTAGTATAAATGCATAATATTCGTTCCCTATGTATCTAACATAATTATTCCAGTATAAATGACATTTACTTGTGACACTTTGCTTGATTGTTCTGGTCAATATCACCGGCAGTTCCTATCACACCATCCTTTTCAACACTCCAACCGAAAATCATCTTTCCTTCGCGGTTCCCTCATAGACGGAACGTCGACAACGACGACGACGTCGATGACGACGACGACGACGACGACGACGATAACGGCGACGCGACGCCGTGACCGAAATCGGAACGTCGACGTCGCGGCGCGGAAGAAGTCACGGAACGACTCTGTCCGTCGCCACTCTCGCACAGCCGATTCTAACGAGCTCCTTCGGCAATGATAAATCATCGCATATCTCTTTGGCGGATCGTACGGTTACGTGGTACACGCAGCGCAGAAATTCGAGGAAAAGAAAGCGACAGTGGTTCTCGTTCGTTACACAAGCTCCGTGCCTCTCTTTTCTCGCTCGCTCTATGCAGATCAATCTGTGCTCGATCGTCGGGCGACTGCGAACACCATGCGGCCCACAAATCATCAATATGTAACAACTTCCCGGTCAATTTAATCGATTATCGCGCGTACACCTTTGTACCAGGATTTTTCCGATTCTTTCCTCGATAGTTTCGCGATCGACCTTTCAAGTATTCCTAGATTTTGTGGATTACCCTAACACGTCCTTCGGTGCGTCGATATCCTTTGGTTTTTGATTAAGCGTTACGTAAATGGAAATATTTATCGTAGCACCGAATGTTAGGGTATTTCAGTTGTTCCGTTCCAAATAGGCGAAAGGCTGATTCTATTGCAGTTTGACTCTTATTTCGTAATCTTTTTAAATCTACGATCCAAGGAGTTTTTAACCCCTTAACTTGTACGCTCGAGACAATTCGAGCGGCGTTGTATTATTTTGTATAATTTGTCACACTCGAATATAATCCAGAATTGAAAATAACAATGTGAAAGCAAAGAAAAAAAATCGTTCTATAGATATTTATAATTTACATAGGATTGTAAGCTATAACACGTATTTATTCAAGAATAAAATATAGCCTTTTTATATGGAACAAAAGCGCAGTATATCAAAATTCTCCACTAAAAGAAAATTTCGATTATTTTTGTATTTATTTGACAAGACAATGTTCTAAATTGTGTTTCTTTACATTAAAAAATTGATCTTTTTGGCCGGTTATAAAAAAAACTGTGCGTTAAGGGGTTAATATATGGATCAACAACAACGGCTACTTCTATAATAAAGAAATCGCCCGCAGTAGAGTAATCTAATAATTTCGAATAATTTAGTATTACTACAGTAGCGCACGAAAGTATTCGGACACTCTTCAAACCTAAATAACTTTTTTAAGATTGGACCAAACGTCTTCACTTTTCTTGAGCAATTAGTTGCATTGATTTAATAAATGAATATGCAAAATGAATTTTGTGAATATTAGAATTGGTATGAATTACATGACCAATAAAAAAGGAACTTTTTAAATACTTTTTATTTGAGCCACGCACAAAAAATTTTAAAGACGCATCTGGTAGATCTATGATAGTTATACGCATGCAGAAAAATTCATTAAAATCGATCGACGTACACACGAGCTATGTGCCATCGAAAATGGTGAAAATCGCAATTTTTCACGATTCTTGATCAGTTTCTGCTTAGACTACAGAAATTCGTACATCTTTCTACGCGTGCCATTTTTTCCCGCGTCAATCGATTTCGGTGAGATTTTCAGCATGTATATAACTAACACAGTTCTGAAAAACGCATATTTTAAATTTTCATTACGAGTTGAAATAAAAATGTTTTAAAAAATGTCTTTTCTACTTTCCCACGTAATTTCTACCAATTAGAATTATTTCAAAATTATGTTTGCATATCATTTAGTAAATCAATGCTGCTAGTTGCTCCAGAAAAGTCAAGTCGTTTGGTTCAATTTTAAAAAAGTTATTTAGGTTTGAAGAGTGTCCGAATACTTTCATGCGCTACTGTATGTGAAAGTAGAGTTTCAAGCTTCTCTTCGAATTGGCAGAATTATTGAAAATATTATTATAGCGAGAGTTACAACTGGTTAACTCTTTCGCCGTATTTATTATCGACTCTCGTTGTTTATTCCAAAAGCCATTTTTGGTGGACGATTTTCTCTAGCCTATTACACAAACGGTAAAATTATGCGACACCGAATAATCAAAAAGTATGAATTAGACGAAGACGAAAGAATAAAAAGTTTGATCCATGTTTCCAGAGTTCCGAAGGATCGTGTTTGAATCGTCTCTTCTTTGCCGAGTGAAAGAAAACTTCCGCGTAGAAAGAAATCTGAGCGACCCTTTACAATCGATGAAACTATGAAACAACATGCTCCGATGCTAATTAACATTTCAGTCTGTTAATTAGGATCGAGAGAAGCCAGCAAAGCGACCGCACTCGCCCAACACACAGCCATCGCGCGCTCGAATCGCTTAGGATCGGCGACGATGATTCCGAACAATATCCGTTTTCACTTCTAGTGTGTGAGTACGCGTGTGTTCGTGCGCGCGTGTTTGTGTGTGTGCTTCTGTGTAGACTCGATGATATTCGATGTAACAAACAAAGAACGGCGAACAGAGAACAAAAAGGGTATGGCAGTTCGAAGTTGGGTACGCCGACGACGTCAGCGAAGTTGGCAGTCCGGTTGACAATTCTTCTCGGCAAACTCGATTCGACGATTACGCGATGGACAATGACGATAATAAAGATCGAAACTGAAGAATGCTGGATTGTTTCTTTTATCTTAATCTTTTTCTTATTTTTTTTTTGCTTTTTTGTTTTGCTTTTTTTGACGCCTAATTATGCGTTTCCGCGCGATGTTAGGTGATCTCGCTCGACTGCCCTACGGTCTTCTACACATACAGATCCCCTATGACATTTACGAATAATCGTAGTATTAAATTGTAAAATGTGGCTACGCGTTTATCCATTACCGATTAGTCGACTACTGGAGATTTCTTACTACGCTAGGGAGAGAGTTTTAATCATCGACAAACACCGGTCATCGTCGAGGAGGTCCACGGACGACCGGTGGACGTCCTATGGACTTCTTTGACGAGCGTGAAGGAAAATATCGTACGTGAATCAAGTCGTCTAGTTCCCCGTGAAAATGTTTCGATTGAAACGCGGCCTTGCTGACCTCCCCGATTTCTCGTTCCACCTCTTTTGTCCGGCAGCAAGCCGCGTTTTGTTTCCTCGACGCTAACGGAATTCAGGAAAAAGTGCACGCGTTTGGGGGACCGTTGACTACGACCTGCGTTGCTATCGATCGGCCAGGTTTCGACCCGGCTTAAGTCCTCTCGTTGCACGCCACCGTGCATGCGATTTGTATTTATTACTATTTTTCCGCGGATCGAAAGAAGTCGAAGAACCTATTGCCCGGTTCCTCCTATCTACGCTTATAGCTTCTATTTTTCTTTTCCTCTTCATCTGTTCGATTTTTAACACCTAGAGTGAAGCGTTTCGGAAACGTGAATCGATCGAACAGAAAGCGAATCGCATAGAAGTGGTTATGGTCGAGCTTCGATTGCCGAATTCAATTCTAATCGAGGCGCGATGTAGTAAACGTTCCGAACGAAGTGGTCGCGAGTCGAGCCTGTCCCCTGTATTTTTCGTTTCTTTCCTTAGTTTTCTCTTCTCTCCTATCGTGTTTCGTGTTACTTTAATCGCGTCGCAGAAAAAACTCGTTGCATTGTTTCGAAGGTTTTTATTGTCTCGAGTGTGAACGGCGGAATGAGAACGTGGACCAAATTTGTTTGAGACTACGTCGGAAAGGCGCGCGCAAGGGAGAGGAGGGGGAGAAAGAGAGAGAGAGAGAGAGAGAGAGAGAGAGAGAGAGACTTCGCTGGATTAGCCAGGAGTGTCGAAAGCAATGAAATAATTCAGCACGCATGAAAAATTCGAAATGTTCTCCGAGAATAGCCTCCCTTTGAAGTCGAGCACAAAGGAACGGAAGTACGCGTCGTCCATTAATAGTATGACGCGAGAATCGATCGAATTGTGGTATTCGAGGAACGTCGCGGCGACAAGTGTTTCCGTCGACGATAAGACCAAGGGCCTGCGCTGATGCTCGGAATTGTTGTCAGGAACTGATCTGTTTGGCTCGAGCCGAAATCCCAAAAAATTCCTGTAGCACGCGGGATCGTTCAGAAACCCGAACTTCCGACTCAAGACTTCCCGACCCAAATCCTCGGGAAATTCAGTTCCAACGGTAAATTCAAAGGCGTACAGACCGAACTACCAATTGGCTCGATATTCGCAACAAAACAGGCTAACAAGTTCTACGGCAAATCCTACAAAATCCACCTCGTCCCAGCAGCAAATTCACAGACGCGCGATCGAACTGCCGATTGGCACGATGCTGCGCAACAAAACAGACTAACCGGTACTCGCGCGCGCGTTCGCTAAAGAAAACGAAAAGTCAGTACGAGAGTGAAAAGAAAATAATGTTGCACGCATTAATGTAAGAACGATATATTTATTTATATACAAAACTTCTCGGTTAACAAAATATATAAATGTGCGCAGAAATAAAGACGGACCAGAGAGAGCGTGGTCTCGAGAAGCGGCTCGTACGATCGAAATCGTTTCCGATCAGACCCGCGAATAGTCCTGCGAACGATGTCACGCCATACAACACTGTAAAACGGCAACCCTCGCGTTCGAGGGTGCCAATTACCGTGGTGTTTCCATTTTGCATCGATGCCCGGGTGCCCGGAAAAGCACGGACGTCTTGGACAGGATCGTTTCGAATCTAATCCGACAGGAAATCTCGAGACCGATCGGATGCCGGTCGCAGTCGCGATTTAGGTACGCGCCTCGCGAAGCCTGGGGCTCTGCGTTTATGGTCGCGGCTCGGCGGCTCGAGAACGCGTTCGATCGCGCGTATCCAGCAAGCGAAAGAGAGTGTGTGTCAACGTGGCAAGAAGTAACTCTATACAATTAAATAAAAAATAAATAATCGCACGCCCGCTGCGGCGCGGGCACTCGGACGTCGACGTTACACGTAAGAAACTGTACAGAATATTACAAAGGACCGCGGCGATTTCGCGCGCACACAAACGTTGGTCGAGCGCGTCTTCGTCTCCGAACTGTCGCGCGCGCGCGAATCGACCAACGTTTACATGATCTCCGTGTTCGAAAACGCACTCGTTCGTAGCTCTAATAGTAACAGAATATACAGACTTCCAGCGGGAGCCAAGCAGAACTGGTCGCCCTGGATGCCGAGCAGCTCCGTCGGAGGATAACCGCGCGAAAAGACCTAACAAAGCAGATAGGGATGCTCGATTCCGATTCGACTTCTCTCGCTTGAAAGATCGATCGTTCGAAATCGAGTCTCTGGTACAATTTGATTTTCTCCCAAAATCAACCGTTCGATTCGGTGTTTTTAAGAGAATCGATTCCCACGTTTCAGTTCCGAATCGAGCATCCCTAATACGAAGCTACTCGTCCGGCGAGCACCGTCCGCTTGGTCCCTCTCCCGGCCAGAGAAATAAACAGCCAACAATATAAATTCTTTCGAGTCCAGAGTCACCAAAATATAATAATCCCACTCGATCGACAGGATCCAGCGTGTCAGCTCTTCGTTCTCTATCCGTGGATATCTTTCGTTCGAGATCGTCAACTGTTAGAAGGAGGCCAACGAACACCGGAACGCTCTGTGTGCTCGAGCGATGTTCTTATCGCGAGGCAACGGAACCCGCGGCTGCGACCCCGTTGCTCGCCTAAATGGACTAGAAACTTGTGTTTTCTTGGGCCGTCGCTCTGGATAGAAGCCCGATGTCAAAAAGCTCAACGGATGGCTTAATTAAAATTTTCAACCGCGGCGTATGCAAATCGTTATTACATACGGAGTCTCGTCGCTGAGCCGCACCGTATCACACGCGATACGGTAAGCGTCGTCTTCGATATGTGTAGACCAAAGAAAATAACCGAACAATGGCCTAACGAAGCCTCGTCTCGTTCTTGCGAGACTCGACAACCCCTATCGACGGAATTTCTAATGGAATTTCGACGAGCGCGTTACCATTACCAGACGCAACTGCGGACTTTATGCAGTTGCCGATACGAATCAGCAGATCCAAGCAATCCGTAGGATTTCTCGTCGATAGGAATTGGCGAGTGGCCGATTTTCGCCGACGGCTAAAGTACGTCGTCTTTTGAAGGCGAGCGTGACCTACCCGGGTCCCCCAAAAACCAAGTCGTTCGGAAACGAAAGATATCCAACGAGCGTCCTGTACGAGCACGCGATACATCATAACAATAGTGCACGAGCAGAGATCGCGAGAAGGGAGGGTGGTGATGGTGGTGGTGGTGGTGGTGGTGGTAGTTGATCGTTGAGCGAGGACAGCGTGGATGATGCCGATTCCCGACGGACGTTCCTCTTCGGGGGAAGTATGTACGTTTGGCAAAGCCTACGATCGCGGCGACGAATCCCATTCGTTCCGCGCCGGTCGTTCGACGCCATTAAAAATATGTCTGGTTCCCCAGAGATTCGACGTGCCGTCGGGATCGGTTTCGCGGTAGAAAATTGCACATGGATCTCTGCGTAGCCGGGTGGTGATGTGTGTCTCTGTGTTTTCAAAGGATTCGGGAGGCGGGTTTTCGAAGAGTAGGCGCGCTTCGACCACCCTGTCCTCGGTCAACAGCCAGCGAACGACAATAGTTATCATTTAGCCTAAGTGACGCGTCAGAGTGTACACCGGCACGTACTTACATGCATCTCCTCCCCGATCCAGCGCGATCAACGAGAGGATAAAACGGCCGTCCTAGATAAACAGAATCGATCGATCTGTCGGTCGATCGGTTGCGATGGGACGGGCCAGTGTTCACCTGAACGCAGCGCCGCCGACGAGCATCGCTGCCAACGCCAGGACCACCGGCAACGATACCGATCTTGTTGAGGAACTTCCGGCGGCGGGACCGTCGCTGCTACGAGACACCTTGCTGCGAACCAGTTGTCCTCGTTCGACAGCGTTCGTCTCGTCGCTGTCCGGATCAACCGGAGTCCCGATGTCCGCGTCTTCGCTCAGCAACATCGACAGCTTGTTCCTCAACGGTTTCTTCGAGCAGGGCAAGCTCGAGTCCTCGTACGGCCTCAGGATACGCGGATAATGAACCTCCAGGTTTCCTGTCCCAGGAAGAGGACCCTTGCTCGTCGAACACAACGGCGTGATCGTGCCGACACGCGTTACCTCCTGGAAGTATTGGAAGTTGGTCACCCAGTCGTAACTCATTAGACGCTCCTCCAGCGTCATTCCTGCCAACTCTTGGGGCTCCTCGATCGTCACCGTGCGATTGTCGCTTCTGCAACAGAAGACGAAGAAGAGATGAAACGTTGGTAGATTTTTGGGTCCGTTGTTCAATCACATTTTCGAAAGCGGGCCAGAGTTTGCTCCTATTCGGGCTTTACGCTTGGAGTATGTTCACTTACTCTGGAGGATACCTTCGGAGAATGATTGAGGAAGATTGGGAGTTTGCTATTGGTACATGTAGGTTCTACTAGTGTTGCGACGACAACACCGAAGGTTGTCCGTGCCTAACCCGGCGTTCAGAAATTGTAAGTCATAAAATAAAAGGCAGGTAGAAGGTGCGAAATACGAACCGCGTCGCACGCAGACAGTTCACCCCGACGAACGGACACCAAGTGCGACGCACGTGAAGACAAGCAGAAAACCAGACAACCCTACAATAAATCACGATAATCGACGTCGTTGCGAATCTTCTTCTCGGTAAAATCTGACGTGAGCAACCGAATGCGCGAATAAATTGCTTTCGTATATTTTTACATTGAGAAAATAGATTGATGTAGCTGTATTCAATGAATATACAATTGTTGCTTCCTATGTAAATTAATTTTCAAATTAGCAATTTAGTTTTAACAAATCTTGCCATCTTTTTTTTCGCATACCTCGATCCGATAGGTGATAAGATAATTTGAAGAATTCTATTAAAATGCAGAAGCACTGTGGGAACATAATAAAGTTAATTAGATTACGGAGAATCAATTCGGACTGGTTTAGGCTGGCAATTAATAGAACGATCGCGTAGGGGTCGCATTACTGTCAATTAACCGAGCTACAACGGTTCGGTCGCGTTTAATTTCTGCGTTCGATGCACCCGTTGCGTCCCCGATGTCACACAAAGATGACGATGATCTCTGTCGGAGTTAACGAGCCAACTGGCAACGAGCTGCCGATATTAGTGGCGGTAATAACAGTAATTCAGGCAGCGCGCGCGCGCGCGAGTAGGAGGACGGACAAGGAGAAAGTGAAACAGACTGTGAGCGTGGAGCATGGTCGGTAGGCAGTGTGTAGCGAAACAGGACGTTCGGTGCATTAAAGTTCGCGACACGTCGCAGGAAACGTCTTCGTGACACACGTAACGTTACATAATGCAATGAACGATGCGTTTGGCGCAACATGACCGGCCGCTCGTTCAGCAAACGGCAGGTCGTGCGGTCGTGACGCGCGACCGATCGTCGTCCCTAATTGCCACTTTAAAGTAATCAGAGTAAAAAGAGCGAACGTCTGGCCAGCAACGGGCTATAGAAACGACGAGAGCGCGGGGGTTTGATCATTAGCGCGGTAACAACGGCCCGTGTAAATTAATATGAAACGGACTTCGAGCCCGGAATGCGCCATTAATGACCGTCATTATTCCACGTGGAAACGTGGCCCCGACACCCCGCCGTACACCGACGCCGGGACGGAAATATTTTGACAGATACGTGTACTCACTGCATTAGCTTCTGGATCCCCAGACTCTGCAGAACCGTCGGCAACGAAGGCAACGAGTAGCAGAGCGATAGTTCGATGCGGGGATAATAAAGCGTGGACACCAGGCAGGTCTCCTGTCGCGTTGTCAAACCGCCCAACGTGATCGCTAGCCTCGACTCGGACGAGTACGTGCACTCCGCTATCAGATGATCGCCCTGAAACAAAACGCAAAAGCTCACGGTTACCACGCCGGTGTTTTATGAGCCGGACAATTTAAAATCAATTTTTACGACCGACGGATAGCGCTCTGAAATTTATCGACGCCACCGACGTTGCTAGATTAACTTCGAACGAGGGATGAATTCTCTGTTTCGAAAGATCGTACAAGGTATGCCGAGCATACGTTCGATGTTTTATAATCGATCACCGTGATAAACATCTCTCTCTCTCTCTCTCTGGTAATGTTACTGGGTTGTTCGGAAAGTAATTTCGTTCTCTTTTGTGAAAATGAAAGGCAACTTTCGAATAATAAACAAATATTTTATTTGTGGCGGTTCTACCTCCTACTCTCGCCGGTAGAAGGACAGTAGGAAGAGACTTTCCCACTAGTTCCTGATCTAAGGCAGGGTCCGCTAGTCAGCCTCACTGATGAGTCCTCTAGCAGACCCAGGACGACACGCTCCCCCTTCCTTCTTTCCTTTTCTGTCACTCCACCACACTTTCAGCAGCCGCCACATATTAAATTATATACGCTCATAAAATTTTTGGTCTTTGCTGGCAAAAAACTGATCGAGGTGGTTTTTGACCTCCTCATTTGAAGTGAAGGTTTTACCGTCTAAAAAATTTTGCAGTGACCGGAACAAATAATAATCCGAAGGTGCCTGATCTGGAGAATATGGTGGGTGCGGCATTGTATCCCATTTAAGCTGTAAAAGCATTTGGCGAGTGACCAAACTTGTATGAGGTCTCGCATTATCTTGGTGGAACACTGCACCTTTTCTGTTGATTAATTCTGGCCTTTTCTGTTGAAGTGTATCATTCAGTTTGCCCAGCTGATGACAGTAGACTTCGGAATTAATTGTTGTGTTATCCGGTAAAAGCTCAAAAAAAACGATTCCTTTAAAATTCCACCAAACAAACAGCATCACCTTTTTTTGATGGATATTGGCTTCGGAAATGCTTTGAGCCGGTTCATCTTTTTTGCTCCATGATCTCTTGCGTTTGACATTATGATATACAACCCATTTTTCGTCCCCAGTAATGATGCGCTTCAAAAATGGATCATTTTCGTGACGTTTGAGAAGCGAATCACAGATGTCAACGCGACGACATAAATTTCTCTCCCTGAGAACATGGGGAACCCATATATCGAGCTTCGAGGTTAAACCCAGGCATTTCAATTTGTCATAAACAGTTGAATTTGATAAATTTAATCTCTCACCGATCTCACGTGTTGTTATTCGCCGGTTTGCATCAACTAATGCCTTCATCGTGCCTTTATCAGCTTCAACCGGCCTTCCAAAACGTGGTGCATCTTCGACATCAAAATTGCCGGATCGAAATTTTGCAAACCAGTTCTGGCACTGGCGTACTGTCAACACATCTTCTCCTTACACGTCGGTTAATTTCTTTCTGGCTTGAACAACATATTTACTATTTCTATAGTAAAAAAGTAAAATATGACGAAAATGCTGCTTATTGCTCTCCATATTTAAAAGGGCACCAACCAAAAACTACTGCATAGAATCAATTGGACTTTTTCACACACAAGCCTTGCTACATCAGCTCTCAAAACATAATGATTATGCGGCTTAAGTGTGAAGTTGGGTGCAAAAAAAAAAAAACGAAATTACTTTCCGAACAACCCAATAAAAATCGATCGACACCGTCGATCGGTTACTAGTTTAGACGTTATCGTACGTAGTTTAGACGATAATCGTTACAGAGAGGATTACGTACAACAAAGGCGTGTTCCGTCTACTCCGGCCGCGAGATTAATCATATGGCAAATGCAGTTGGTCTGGACAGCAGCCGGTAAACGCGTACAAATGTATTCCTTATCGGTCAGTTTCGTGGCTGGCCGTCATTAAATTACCGTCTAATGAAATACAGAGGCGAGACGGACCCTCGAAACAGCACCACCGGGGACAGGCACACAGCACTCACCGGATAGACCCTGACGGGCTTCTGCAGCTTTCGATGCTCCTGATAGCTGGGATCGTAATTGGTGTCAGACGCAATGGGTGGCAGTTCCTCTCCGGACCTTATCTGACGCAATCGGACCTTCCTCCCAAGTTGATGAGTATGCATGACGACGGCGAATATGTTGATGCCGTTGTTGGGGATAGTCTGTCCGGTACAGTTCGAGATGCAATGACCTTCGGAGACCACTTCGGGCTGGCCTGGTGGAATCGTGTGCCTCCAGTTCGGGTCGATGCCGACGCTAAGGATGCCGGCGTCGTGAGTGCGCAGCCGGTCCGTGTAATGCAGACGCAAGCCCGAGCTGTCGGTGATGTCCACCTCCAACTGCGGGTTCGTGTAATGCGTTTCCAGCATGTAATAACGCGGGCCCTCGTGCGGGTCCAGCGGGTAACCGGCCTCCAGCGGGTAATTGAAACCCTGCGAACAAAAACGACCAAAGAAAAATTGCGATTACAAGACAGCCTTGAGAAATCAACGGAATAATTAGATCAGTTTCTGAGACAGCGTGTGCAGGTGCCAGAAACGATTAAAAGCCACCTGGACATGCTCTAAATCCCTTGCGCTATAACGTCGGGTCAGGCTCAAGATGGAGTTTCAAACAGGATCTATTAAAAATGTATGCTTTCGATTTCCTTTAACCGTTTTAGCGTCGATTTTATGCTGAGCCGAATTTCTGATACCGGAGACGAGTCCATAAATTAGAATAAGATATCGACATTCTGTCGTTATTAGATTGTATAGTTAAGTTGTCCGAGAAATTCGTGCCGATTTATTTTTATTTTTAATAAATATATACTGCATATATAAACTGACGATATATCGTCGTTTGACACTGAAAGGGTTGAACCGAAATAAAATTCTATTCTGATGTTGAGAATTAGATTATAAATAATAAATTATATTAATAAATGTAGACATTTTTATTCGTCTGAACAATTCTGAACGAAAAATATGTTCTTATCCACTGTAAGCTTAAAATATATCATAGGTCAAGAGATTTATAGCTGAAATATTTCCATCCCCCCATGGAAATAAGGGTTATTTCTTTACTCGGCAAGCGATAGCCTCGATTTAACCTTTAAAGTATGGCATTAACGTGCTCCGTTTCTATCGTGAGCTAGATCCGACATCGATTTCTGCAACAATAGTTGCTTGATTCATTGATTTGATGAGTTTATGGCAAAAATAACCAGGTACGAGTCTGTTCTATTCTTTCTTCGATATGAGTTCCCTTTTCTCATCTATGAAATTATTATGAATAAAGAAGCTCTACTCACGAGAAAGAGTTTAAGCATATCACTATGTTAATTTAAGCCCATTAACATTTAAGAAAGATTAAACTTTCTATTTAGCTCTTGCTTGTTGAAATCGATGGAAACTTCATTTATTTTGCATAAAGCTCCCACAGTCTGTTCGTAAATAATGTAACAATTACATGATATGTAATAACGACTGGATTATTTCCTAGCTGTTTTAAACAAATAAGTTATTAACGTTGCATACGTCTAGGAATACGATTAAATGTTGTTATAACAGATTCTGGAATCAAAGAGAAAAACTTCAAACTGAAAAGGATTAATTTCATAGCTTCAAATGCTTACATTTGTCTTGTGTACATTAATGATCGATTCCCACGTTTTCACGGATTATAGCATCGGAATTTCTGTTGGAACAACATAAGAGAATATCGTGTGGTCTATTTTTGAGAAGAGGCCTCTCGCTTGATAACTGACTCTTCCAATTTATTCATTCAGGTCGTCGGCGGATTCTCTTTAACCATAGAGTTGCATTGGTGGCGGCTTACGCAGTGCTCGCAAATACACTGTTACTTCTGTCTCGTGCGTGTATTATAATCGCGATTATACTACGTGAAGTGTATTAATCAGTTCTCTACCATCGATGAGATATTCCGCGATACAACAATGTTCCTCGATGAACACGGACGAGTTTCAATGTTCCTAAGTTCGCCATGGAGAAGCTATCGTTCGTACAACACATAGAACGAGATATTCAACGTATTTGATTATTGGCAGAAAAGTTTTAATCCTGAACCTAACACCACTGGTCAAATGGCAGACTCCAGATATTTTACAGTCGTTGCAATTATGAAGAAGTATTCATAGAAAATAGTTAAATATAAAGTTATTATAAGATAGTTGAATATAAGATACCACTACAGAGTAGAGCATATATTATAGTAAAAATAAAAATTTTAACTCTTTGCCCTCAAGCAATTTTAATTCCTAACTCGAGACATCTTTCTGTCTTAAAATAATTCCATTACACATGGTTCATTGCCTTTCGTGCATATAAAATTTATTACTGTTAATCGTATGACACCACTTCAATTTTTACTAACTTCTTAATTACAAACGTTTGTAACGTACAAATTGTTTTGAATAATAGACTGACAATTTTCAGTGTCGCCTCAGAGGAGCCATTGGAATGCTAAGGGTTAATTTCAAAGTTTAAATAAATTAATTCTTGTCACTTTACTTTCATGTTTCTATATGTTCTCCGTTCATTTTGGAAAGCATCAATTCACGTGACGAGTAATGACTAAACTCCGAATCTTTACGTATGTATTCACACATTTTTAAAATACAAGAAGACATACATAGTAACAAATAGACCGTTTATTTTGAAAGTGGTGTAAGTCCTTTTTTAAAAAGATGAGATATGACGTATTTTATGCTTAATTTAGTGTAAACTTTTTGTTTATAACTAGTTAGTATTTAATATCTTAAAACTTGTCTATGCTTTGTTCAATTTAAAATATATTTTAAGTGATATTTGTTATTTCAAAATTGAAATTAAATGATATTTACAATTGACTAATTATGAAAGTGGTGTAAGTCCATTTGCAGCCTGGAAATATATATTATTTTAGTTAAATTCGCCTAAATGAAATTAATATAATCAAATTACATATTGATGAATTAGTACAAACATTCCCAGACTTCACATAATTAACCTATATTTTTTAATTGTCAGATCTGCTAACATTTAATTTTCTCGAAACAGAAGAAAATGGACTTGCACCACTTTCAAAATAAATGGTCCAAATATTGATCAAAATTCTATCCTGCATTACGTATCGTACATTAATTAAGACTTTGAAAAATAATCTAGTTTCCCCCGAAAAAAAGGACTCTCCGTATTTAAAAAAATCCGCAACCGCATAAAGGCAAATTACAGCCAATTATATATTCTTATATATCAAGCATCAACCATAATGAACGACTGTTCACGTTTATTTTCGCATCGCGTTCCACCGCAGCCAGTTTCAAACTTCTTAATACACCTTTATTCTCCGTGTACAGCGAACATAAACCTCGGCGTACCACTTTTTCGCAATTATGTAATTGATTAAATTCAGAAACGCGGAGGCAGCGAACCGAAAGTGGTCAAACAAGCGCATGCCAACTGAAACTAACCGACGAAAGTATCTCGGACCGCAAATGGTCGTCGGAAATCACGGGATTCAATCAGGAAATCATGGTAAAATTGCGTCGGTCGCGAAATCGCGTACGTTGCCGGTGATCATGCGGCTCGCTAATCGCGGAAAATATTGTAATCGTAGACGGTGTAATTGGCGTCGCAAATCATGCTTCGGATAGAGCCGAGATCCAAATCAGTTACGTGAGTAATTATACGGGGATAAATCACTGTCCGTGAACGTTAATCCGTCGTCGTCATGGGACCGGGCGTAAGAGACACGGGCAAGGGTTCCGGATTGGGGGAGGATCCAAAGGGGGTGTATCACGGTAATTCTGGGTTTTGTGTAATGCATACCAATGGGAGCACAAGCCGCAAACTCGTTTCTTCGCGGTCGCTCGAAACACGAAAGCGTCCTCCGAAGACGGGCCCGGGTCGCAGATCGCTTTCGGTAATTTCGCACGCGACATCATGGCGGCCATTTAATTACTCGCGGAACACCGGCCGATCGAAAAGGACCGAGAGAGATTCTCTCGATCACCCGTGATGCCAGGCTAATTAAAACGGGACCGTTTTATTTCGCTGTTGCGAAGATTACGCTCGCGACGATTACGCGTCAGATCGATTCGATAAATTTCAATGCGACTGCGTGATGGGCTACTTAAAATTTACACCTCGACTCGCGGCCCATTTCGCACCGGGGCTGGGGCTCAATATCCTCGAAATCTTCCGCGTCGCGATGTAATTTGTAATTATCCATCGACACTGCTGCGGAATTATTAAACGACACGGTGCCGGCATTAATAACAAAATGCCTTTTAAAAAGATAACGAGTTGCCGAGTCTGCCGGTGATCGAGGACGTGCAACGAATGTAGAATCGATTATGGAGTGTTCCGAGTCTACGTAAATTGTAGACGTGTAAATTGACTCTGTGACAGGCTCGACGTTATCCCGGATGAAATATTTAAACCTGTATCTGCGAGATCAATATATACGGTCTTCAAAGATATTTATAAGCGAGTTTCTGGTCGTGAAACAATTAGCAACTCCACGAATATACTCGGGAATTAATACGTCACGCTAAGAGATGTGTACCAACGGTGTACCGATAGTGGGGATAACCAGTGACGTCCCGAGTCATATTGTACGATGAATGATAGGATCCCCACCCTCTGCAACAATCGCAACGTCATCGAATCTCATCCCCACTGGTTTACCCTTCGTGACGTCGTTCGGTTCAGTTTATAACATGTCCCCCATTACTTTTCCCAATTCCCTCGATCTGGTAACGTTCTACGTAGCTCTCAGGATCGTCACAGCTCGTAATAAAAGTGGCTAATATGCAACGAACGAGGCTGCGACAAGAAAAGCTCTACCGTGTAAGACTTAAAGCACCGGAAACCGATGGAATAGGACTCGTAAAATGACCTAATTTGTAACCGATGGAGAACGTGTCAATGCTCGGTAGAAGGCTTGAATGGACGTAGCTTACCTCGGAGCCATGACTCCAGATGGCCGCAATTGTAGTGCACTGAAAGGACGGCTTATAGTGGACGCTGTCGGAAGTTTTCGCCGCGGAGTCCAGTTCCGTTTGGTTTCCGCGACACTCGTACAGCGTCATGTGCTGCAGGAAGTGATGGCTTCCCGGTTGTATCACCGGCTCGTACTGCGACAGAAAAGAAAAAGAAAAATGTTAAACGCACAGTATGGAAATCCCATCGATATGGCTGAAGATGGAACGGAACGATTCGGTCGTTGCAAGAAGTTAATTGAATCGCGGGCATCGCCTCGCGAATAACACGGCAAGCATTCTTAACGCTTACACAACTATGACGATGGATAAATTTCGAATGGAGAAGTTATCGGTATCTGGAAGCTAATCTCCTCTTCTCGAGCATTCTCCCGCAAAGAGGGTGCAATGCAATCCTGTCACGTACCGTGGTCACGTTCGATTGACTTCGAGATGCAGTTAGCTCGATGCCGGATAGATACAAACTGCACCGTACCCGCCGCGTCGACTGACCAGAAAATTATTCTGGATGCCTTACCGTCTCGTCGTGAACCGAATTTATATAATGAATTATATGTTGTCCTTATACAGTTACGAAACGAGCGCTTCTTTATCCTTTTCCGTGGCGCCAGAAAGCCACAAGTTATTTCGCCACGTTTATCGGATCTTTTACGTTGGTCTTTTAAGTATATAAGGGCGTTGTCGTTTTTACAAAATAGTTTACCGTATTAATCCCTGTTTGTTCTTTTGGTCTTCAAATCGAGCTACTATAAATTAAACGTGCCAGATTGCGACCCACTGAATTCAAGATTAAAGATTGTCACAAACTGCGTTCCTTAATCTATTCACAGTGAGTAACTTTAATATTCGGACACTATAAAATTTTTACTTTGTCGCATTGTAATTTTGTTCACGATGAAGGAAAAAAAATTAATTCTAAATTGCACTCCTACATAATGTCTAGTTAATAAAAGTACAAATTTTATTTATATAATTACTAGCGTTTATTACATATTCTATTTTAAAAGAATCAATGTCTGATTTTAACGTTACAATAATATTCGGACACTTTTAAAAACTGATAGCTTTTGTACTACTTTTTACAAACGAAAAGTAATTCAATATAGTGTAGGATATCCTTCTTGATGAATCACCTCTTTTAATAGTTCAGGCATATTGCAAATTATTTTTTTCAAATATTCTGTACTAATATTATTCCATTCCTCTTTCAGTCGTTCTTTTAAAATTTCTTTAGATGTTATTGCAGTTGTTCTAATTCGTCGGTCTAGTTCATCCCATAAATTCTCTATAGGATTCAGATCTGGGGACTAAGGTGGCGGTTGTAATAATTTTGAATAATTATACAGCAAATATTCTTATATGATACGTGCCTTATGCTTGGGGTCATTACATCATCAAAACAACTGAAATTGCAGCGAGGCGTAAACGCGGCCGTTGACGATCATTCTCAAGCACCGTGCACATTTTTGGCACGGCGGTTCGTTTAGGGAGACTGCCGCGGCGGAGAAGTCGCTCGTAGCGAAAGAGTTAAGCTATGTTAGTTTCAAGAGGCGAGCTCCAACCAGATTCGTTGATTCGACGGTGCAGTTCTCAAACAAAATGAACACCGGTGTCGACAGCCAAGCGGAAATTCGAGTCTGCAATCTGCCCCTGCATCGAAATCCGCGATTCTACCCGATCGAAATCAAGTTTTTCTTTGTCGGATCGGCGATCGGGTCTCGCGCGAGCACCACAAGTGTCTAATCAATCACGCGAATGGCCTACTTGAAAGTTTGTCATCGAGGCTTGGGACATTCCGCGACGACGGCTAGTACAAACGAGCAAAGATTCGATCGGATAGCTTTACGATCGAACGTCGAGCAGAAATAGAAAACGTCGTGGCGCGTGGCTGTAAATCGATCTCGCGATTTCGTTCGAGAATGATCGAGAACAGCGTTCGGTATACCGGCGCTATAAACCTCTGCGAATCGAAATATCCCGAGCACGCGTAAAAGTAACACGATTGCCTATTACAGCCCCGAGGACTCTACGGAGCCGACAGTTCGACGAGTTTCATGAATCTTTGCAGTAAACCGAGTCTAGGAACGACTGCTCTCGGGAGGACTTCCACTCGAGAAGATGCGATCCACGGAGGACACGATTGTTCCCATGCCGTTGGTAATCTGTAGCTACATTCTCGGTTTAATCAAGTCTCAATGGGGTTGGTGCGTGGTACGCCAGGGGATGAGAAGTCACTAGGTTACTGCAAGGGGGAAACCTACCTTCACAACATGGTGTTTGCGATGAATGTTTGGCATCTTGACAATGCGGTACGAATGTAGCGTGTCCTTATCCTTCAGTAGGCGGACCTGCAATTTAATTAATTAATTGGTTAATCAAATGTGTTCGCTGCGACTCGACACGGTTGACATTCGCGAAAATTAATCGGTGGCGATATGCATAGTATCTTTTCGATATGCATAGTTCCATAGTTTCGAACTAACGCGTATCTTTCGAGAACGAGCAAGCTCGGATAGGCTGAACCACGTCGAGTGCCTCGACGAGTTCCTTGCGAGGATTCGACTGACCCACTTTACGTCCACGGAAAAAGAAGAGGATTATAAATGATAAACGCGGGTCAATTGCCGCTAATTCGAAGTTGGACGCTTTATTAGGAAAAGAAGAGCCTATCTTGCTTGCTCGAACCGCGCTAGTTTGTGAACGGGAACGATGAGATGAAACTAATTAGAACAGAGCGTACTATTAATGGCGATGAAGTTGGAAAAGATTCTTAAGTACTTATACTAGGTCGTTTATAAACTATGTTAACGTCTCGACCGTCTTGTACGTTACGGTCCACAGAGTGTCAAGGGAACGGCGTAAAAAGAACATCAATTTTGTCGAATTACTTTCGACTTATTAAAATGTTTCAGATGATAGATCAATGTAAACGTAGCTCCCGTGTCTCGTAACGAACGCAGAGAATTTTTCCTTATAAATCCGCAATGCAGTTATAATAAACTGCTCGTCTTTTCCATTACGAAGTAAGCTATCCGATTTTACACGTCTTTCGTGGATACTCGTGCGACAGTCGAGCCTGTGCACACTTTACAAGCGTTTATTGTTTCGCTGCAACGCCAGTGTACCATTTTACTCTTTTCGCAGTTCCATCAATTGAATATTTCGTTTTCAAACGGTTCGCATGCTCTATCCTTTGAACTTGAAGAAAATTCGGATTGCAGAGGGCTGAAAGGAAAGCTCGGCGTTCGCGCAGCGGAAGCAAAGTTACTATTTTAGTGGTTATAACCATGAATAATCGCTTTCCGGTTCTAACCGGACCTCTTTGATACACTTCATATCTACGCTCGTGTCTGATCTTGCTGAATACCCGTATGAATCACAGTTGCAGAGAGAGAGATTGCTTTCCCCCCACGTCGAAACACGGAGATGAAACGAATCAGACCCGGACAAGGGTGCGGGAATGCTGTCGGCCGTGCACGCGCCAGGAATTTCGTTAATGCTTTCTCAAAACTTCCCCGAGTGTGCAGAGCCCCCTGTACAATGCGACTGCCAGCGAAACGTCCGTGAATCTGTCTATGCGTGTTAATGGAATAACTCGGTATTTAGCCAGGTACAAGGTTACCATCGCTCCGAATAACAATATCCGACTGTTTTTCGAAATGCGACTGTCTTTGGCCGAGTTCCGCAATTCGCGCGACAAAGTTCATTCCGTCCCCGATTTTCGGAACGGAAACATACTCCTAAACGAGCGGAACAATCCACGCTTCGTGAAATTAGAGCTGGATCTAGGTTTTCTTTCTTTCGCTGCTCGAAGCGAAACCGGTTACGACCGTCATCGTATTAGGCGTCGTTGTTCCGAAAGTTTCAAATACTTTGCTTAGAATATTCACGAAATTTCTAATTTTCCTACTTTTGCCAATTTAACTGAAGGAAGAAACAATTGTTTACTTGCTATACAGTACATTAGGGTTTCGAAACAACGAGAGTCACTGTCAATCGCGTCGTCTTGGCTTACGATTTATTTTCTGATAACAGTGACTAGATTCTTTTTATCCTCCGCGAAACGACAAAGAGAAAAGTGAAATTTGTAGTTACCGCATGTGGAGCTGTTCTCCACAGATTGTGTGCGATCAGAGATTAAATATTTTATATTATTTAGAATTAAAGAAAATTAAGGAAACACATGTTTAACACTTTTACTGCCATGTCACCCATATATGGGTGACAAAGTTATTAGGCCATGTTTAAAAATAAATTCGTACGTTAATATATTCGTTCCATTCATTAAATAAATTAATTTAATTTTATGGAATTTTTGAGATCGTCAATTAGGCAGTTGATGTGTTAAAAAATTCTGTTCGAAATCTTGATCACGAGTGTGACTCGTTATTGTAGGGCAAGGGATTAACTGTATGCAGTGGTTTATTTTGTGACTGCAGCGGTTATACAACTTTCTTGCTCAGCGAAGAATTTGATTTCTGTTTTATGAAAATTGATAGCCTGCAAATATAATTAATTCTGGTGGATATCTTCGTCGCGAGTTGAACTTGATGTTACGAGGCAAGAGGTTAATGATTTTTCACTGCAGGCAAACATTTGCAGTGGGGTAATTCAGCGAGAAGTGAACCAAATATATTGACAGACGTATTTAAGTTTATCGATGTATAATCCACAAATTGACAATGACGTTGTCACTGTGCATTTCGCTGGCGATTTTTAAGCAACAGTTTCTCGGGCGCGTCATAAGAACGAAGAAACGGGAATCGAGTTAACATGACGCGTGAAACGTTGTTCGACAACGTCTAACAGCAAATTGCCAAAGCATCGTTGCGCGCACATGTTCCGTGTACACCTCATTGCATTATATATGATTCCGTTCCAAGTTTTCTGATACGTCTAATAGAATAAAAACTAAGACGTCCGGCATGCTGTCTATCTTGCCGTGTCCGTTCCACTTTCTTGTTGCTATTCCTCGACTGTGCGACCGCAAATATAGTTTGTTCGCGAAACATCAAGTATTGATTGGACAGAAAAACCGTATAAGATTTAGAATATGAAAGCAGAATACGTTTATCATGGTTGAGACTTGTAGTAAATAGTAAACATACTATGATCGTAGTTAAAGTAAACACACTAAGGTCCTTCAATGTTACTGTTATTCAGCATTCTTATTTACTATCAGTATGTTTCCAAACGCGATTCCGCTATGTCTTATTCAATGACTGAAAAGTGTGATATGATCACGATTTACTGTGAATGTAGACAAAATGCAGTGCAGGCCCGATTACTTTATGAACAAAGGTACCCCGAGCGAAACACTCCTTCTAGACAGACTTTCATTAATACGTACAGGTTGTTTCGAAGTACTGGAGGTGTACACGCAAGACAGTACAAACGGAAGAATCCCACGACCAATGAAGACAATGAAATTAATATTTTAGCAGCTATAGCTGTCAATCCTCACGCGAGTACGAGAAAAATTTCCCGGGAAGCAGGCATAAGTCAAAGTAGCGTAATACGAATTCTGGACCGACATAAATTTCATCCGTTCCACATATCGCTCCATCAAGAATTGCACGGGAATGATTTTCAAAGTAGAATTAACTTTTGTCAGTGGGGATTGCTTCAGAATCATTCATTTTTTTCTAATGTCTTGTTTACGGACGAAGCAACATTCACTAATCATGGCTCAATTAATCTACGGAACGCCCATTATTGGTGTGTGGATAATCCGCACTGGCTGCGAGAAATTGATCGTCAAAGACAATGGAGCGTAAACGTGTGGTGTGGTATTTTGAACAACAGAGTAATTGGACCATATTTCGTTAACGGAACGATGACGGGACAGAAATACGCTCAATTTTTGCAAATAGATCTGCCAATTTTGTTAGAAGATGTCCGTTTACAAAATCGCTGTGATATGTGGTACCAACATGACGGTTGTCCTGCTCATTATGCACGAGTAGCTAGAGAAACGTTGGAATCACGATTTCCAAACCGATGGATTGGACGAGACGGAACTGTTTCATGGCTAGCACGTTCGCCTGATTTAAATCCACTAGATTTCTTTTGATGGGGTCTGCTAAAAGAGACAGTGTACATGGATGCTCCAACAACACTTGAAGATATGCGTCAGCGTATCATCACAGCATGTACAAATATCATCTCGGATGTACTTATCAGAGTTCAACATTCCTTCAGAGCTCGTTTACATCAATGCATCGACGTAGATGTCCATCGTTTCGAACATTTATAAAATACAGGTATTCTGCTTCCATCTGCTTGACCTTGAATGACCTCGGAATAATATAGTCACTGAATTCCTAATGAAAGGGACTATCATTGTAGGTGTTTAAAAAAGGGTGGTTCCATTAAAAAAAAAGTCAAGGTGACCTTGATATCTCTAAAAACAATTACATAGAAATAAAATTTTCTTATACCATTCAACTTTGTCTTTACCATATTTTACGTATCATTAGAAACAACAAAGATATTTGAGATGCAAACGTTTGGTGACTCACTCTGTATGTAAGATATGTGAAAGACATTCTGTTTCACGCACGAAATTTTATTATACTTCAAGAATTTCTATTGAATATTTTTAAATGAATAAGTGCTTCGGCACGAGGACGTTCTCTGAAATTTCTAGCGACAAAGCATAAACTGTAATCATAAAGTCCGCGACTTTCCCAGTGGGTATCCGTATCGTGAAGTTTAATATCCAGAAACTATGTCAGAGCGATCGATGCAAGAAGACTGTAATTGACGCGTTCGGGACACAATTCCGGTAAAAACGCAAAAGGAACAGGATCCTTTTGAAACGAGCAACCCACATTTCCCATGTTTCATCAAAAGGATCGATGCCGATGGAAAAAGTGCTGTTCCAGCAAGGACGGGCATTTGAACGATTAAGTAAAAGTATGCGCGCATCGATCTCCATCGTGTTTATTTTAACGTTGAAAAAGATTCCTCTTGAATACAGAAGGACAGAGAGGAACACGGAGAAAAAGAGAGACAGAGAGGGGGTGAGGAGTAGGGAGAGGGACGAAAAAGAAAGAAACGCGAAGGGAAAGGTTGGTTCGGGTTGCAGCCGCGGGGTTTCTGCGCGACCGAAGAGTCCCGAGAAAATTGCAATTCTTTTTTCGCGGCCGTACTCCCCAGCTGCCTTAAGCACGACTACGCCGCCGGATTCTCCCACGCGCTTTTGCAAAATTATCGATGTCAAGATTACCGAGAAGGACGACTGCGTTTATTGTTTTGCGGTCGAATATGCTGAACGCCCACGGGCGACGCCGGAGATTTAGGCTTTGCGAGCTGTATTTACGATTCCGTGGCTCCCTGAGCTGTGGCCAACGTGTTCGAGCGACTTTCCTCACGCGACCGAAATCTTCCCTTCGCCCGAAATGTTACGCGAAATTCGCAACATCATTAGGCCCTGCATCTCGGGACTATTCCATATGCTCGTCTTCGTCGCGTGACTTCTTTCTAACTCCCAAATAACTGCGAAACTCGTTTCACAAAATTATACACTGTTCAGCAAATTAATTCGTAGCCATTTATTCGCGAATTTAGAAATTGCGTTTCATGCAATTTCTCTGTGTTACAAATAACGAGAGAATCTTTCATATTATTGAGGGATTATATTGGATAGTCGGAAAAGTATTGAGAAATTTTTGTCATTTGATTCTCAGTGTATTTACTCAACAAATGTCGTTGCTGAAAAATGTCAATTTGAAATAAAATTGATGTTGATTAAAAACAAAAGATACGTATCTATAAAATTGCACAGTCTGATAATATGTGTTTCGTTTGATATACACCTTTTTGCGAACGAAGATCGACGAAAATGTTAACGATGGAAATGAATTTTCTTTCGCTGTCTATTCGCCAAGGACAATCCCACTAAATCAGAATTTGCATGACAGTTCGTAGTCCATTCATAACTAACCTCGGTATACTAACTGCCGACGGGAACTTTGTCGATTAAAGCTCGCTTCTTTATGCGACAGATGGTCATAAAGTGGGATTCTTGGACAGCTGTAGGACACATTTGCTTGGACTTGTTCGGGACTTCTTAATTGCAGGTTTCCGAGAGCGCAGTTGGCGAATTACCGAAGATAAAAATTCAAAACGGTGGGACGTGTATTTCGAATGCTAAGAATTCGATGTATTAGGAACAACGAATGTATCTCCTAAAGTATATGAAAAGAGACGCGTGATTAGCAAAATTCAACGATTCGTTCAATGATGTCGAAAAGAGCGCGAGGGTCTCTTCTGCGCGTGCGCGAATCGTGAATAACTGCGATGAAGAAAGTAGCAGGAAGTCGGGGAAGAATACCGCAGAAAATGACATTCAGTTCGAATAAACGGGGCATTCGACGGGAATGAATTGAGAATGAATATGCAGATGAGGAAAGAGCGCAATGTAGTCGGTTTGTTTTCGCGAATTCATTGCGAACAACCGTCATCGTGCGAGGGATTCATGACACGGCTCATCCTTGGCCGCTTTTTCCCCCCGTTGCGTCTCGTTTCTTGGAACGAGAAGAGACGATGATAATTATCCTCAGGGTATGCCGCGTTTCGCGTGCGATGCGTTCAAATGGGAGGCTCCTTTTGAAGCGCGAGCTACATAAAAACGTGGTTTTATGCTGCTCGACTGGTTCGCTCGCGCAGCCACTTCATACTTCGCCCTTTCCTGTTCCTCAGCTCGACACCAACTTTTATCCGCACTCTCGCTCGCATAAATAATTAATATCGCGCCCTCGATCCCACATCGACATCCGATCTAGACGTTCCGAATCCATTCGAACTGCTGCCCTGTAATACCGGAAATTCCCGATTCAAAATGAAACACTATCGTTCGATGGAACTCGTTCTCGATAATAGACCTGACTTCTCGCAAAAACGAAATCGATGGACGTACGGTTAACACATTATTGAACGACAATTTTTCTCAGAATTTATCTCACGTTACCAGATATTACGCATTTAACCCCTTGACGTACAAACAAAATGACGTTTTGTATTTAAATTTTCAATACTGATAGTTTTGCGCACGACGCCAACGTGGTGTCCGCGAACAGCTCAGTGTTAATAAATACAATCATAGGAAGAGTACTGCGGATTTCTATGCGATTATAGTAAATGCTGCCGATCGAAGATATCGCTGCAAACGACGTGTAAACTCTGATTTTGGGAATCGTTCAATTGTTACTTGAAAATACATTGACCTTCGGCAAGTATGAGATTATTGAAACGTGGACAAACTGTACAATTTTTTCGAATGAAGATCCGTAAAAATATATTTATGTTTAAATGATATTTATTATTAAATTTGAAAGACAAGGTTTAACTAGCCGGCAACGCTGACGTTTCAAAAATTTCCTTTCACGAGGAGCACGCGTTCGAGATTATTCCGTGCATAATCCTTCGGTCGTGAGACGATTACCGACACGAATGTTTGAGGAAAGATTTATCCGGCAAATTCAATCTACGTACACTTTGACGAATAACTCGATTATGTATTAAATCCGTAGACGTATAGTTTGAAGAATTTGAAGCTCTGAATTTGTAACCATTCAATTAGTAATCAATTATCGAATACGATCCAGATTAAATTACGACTCGAACACGGTAATCAATTCAGTCACTGAAATATTCAGGAACGATGTTTTATTAATACTTTACCGAACCGCTGATATTTAACGGTATTTGAAGCATTTTCGAGCATCACAGAAGCAATAGCACACCTAATTATTAGCTATCAAATAGTTTCCGATAATCCGTATAATTGAATAATTTCTATTATAATTTACATTTGTGCGATTCCACCGTAATTTTTCGAATAAATATAAAAACCAATTTCATTATATCGGATAGTTTCGTATGCAGCGTTACGCGTGCCGCAATAATTATTTAAATTCAGGTTCGTTAAAAAAATCACCGGGTTATGCACTGATCATCAAAAAACCTGTCACCGCATTAAACGCAAACAACCACAAAAATTGCATAATTCATTATGAAAATGAATTTCAGTGATCACCCGGTAAACTACAATATATGCTCGCAATAAATATCCATCTCGCGCGTGTTGTGCGTACAATTATCATGATCGGTGAGGGCTCTTAAAATTATTAACAATAAAAATTCCGAAATAAATAACGTTGATGTTCCCGATAAATATGCACGAAGAATGCAATCGCGCCGCGGAAAAATTACCATGTATAAACTGCGAATTTTATGCACTTACGACAAACATATGGAAATGTAATACAAACTGCTGAAAACATCGAAAGAGGATGCCGTCGTGTATCGTGAAACTTAAAATATTTACAAGAAGAAACATACTTGTATTTCATCCTCGGTTTCTTTAAGTTAAACGCGGAATATTCTTATTTCGCACAGAGATTCGTCTAACCGTTAGCATAGGCGTACACCCCGGATCTCTTCTTCGCAGAGCAGCTTTCATCTTCCTTTCAGAAGACGAAATGCTAAGGATGTTCGTCAGAAGTTATCCCGATGTCGCGATAACCGCGTTGCCGCTCGGTAAAAAGAGAAACCGAATATTCCGCGAGAACGAAGGGGTTGGGAGGGGTGGTCGGGGGTGTCTTCTGCAAAGGCGTCGGAGCGCAATCCGCTGCGGGCGTATTGCGAATCCGGGGCCTCGTCAACGAAGTTTTCGTCTCGATTCGTCGCCGAGAATGGTCCGCAGAAAAAAGGTATCGTTGCCGGTCGGCGAAAGGGAGCCGAATGAATGCAAACCCGTCCTAACAAGCCGGCTCCTCTTTGTGCCCGCGGACATTCATATTCATCGCGGCGCGATACAAAAGTTATTCGGCTGGCGCGGAACTTTCGCGTACGTAGTTAACGAAGAACAAGTGGCATTCACGCAAAGAAAGAAAGTAAGAAGAGGAGCCGACGCCGACGCCGACGCCGGTAAGATAAGCGGGCACGCTTCTTGGCAACTTTAACGTCCTCGTCGACGAACATAGACGCGTTGCGTTGCTTGCTTCCTTCCTCCTTTCCTTCCTGTTTCCTTCCTTCCTTCCTTCCTTCCTTCCTTCCGCCAAGACAATTAAAACCGTGACGCTCCACGCCTGTGCTGCGCCGGAAGTTTCCGCGACCAGGCAACGTGTGTTCGAGTAATCGGCCACGGAATTAAGAAGTTCGCGAGTACTATGTTTCACCAAGATGGGGATCCCGGAGTCTCTACACGCCTCGGAACCAACACGGTTGAAAACATCTGACGAAGAGCATGTATTCCAACGGGAAAACGTTTCAGATCACTTACCGGATAATCGATAGGGATGAATTCTTTCATGGGAGATAATTCGACGAGTTTTCTTCTTATCAACTGCTTGAAAATAGACTGTGTCGAGCCGTACATGGTTAGACAAAATGGCGCGTGTTGTCTCTAGTTACGGACTCTCCATTGAAAGCGATGCCGACGCAAACAAATTAGGACAAGCCGATCGATGATGTACAAACTGGGCGGAAGGGTTGAGACTTTAGCAGAAGAGTGAGTAAAACCGTTGCGAACTCCAGCGACGGGAAATGTACATGCTAATTCACACGGAAATCATTTTTTAGTCGCAAGGGATGTCCAGGCAGTTGTATCTCAATTTAAATAATTTCGAAATTGTTTTACAATTAGAAGGAAGATCGTCGGGCTAGCTGAGCCAGAGCAGTGTTGACAAAGGATCGAAAATGGCGTTGAAAAACGGCGAACCCGAGATCCGACGGGGGACAAACAATTTCATCGCGGACGTGTATCGGAGTATAAAAGGCGAAAGGGACGTGGAATCGTTTCATTTGCCGAGCGAACGAGTAATTTCTTTCCAGTTCGGAGAAGCGGTAATTTGTTACAGCGTGATGAGCACCGAAACATCCGAGCCCCGGCCCGTGAGCACATTCGATGTATAAATTGTAAACAGAGCTGATGAAATTAGCGTCGTTCGGTTTCAACGATACCGCGCGCCGCGCCCCGTAATTCCAATTTATTATTTCGTTCCCGGTTTCCTGATAACGCCGCTCCTCGACCCCTGCCTTTCGGTTCGTCGACGCTTCCATTACGCGAGCCATCGACATGCATCGCTTGAATTGAATTACTCGAATCAAAGAACGACACCCGAAAGAATCACGCGAAACCGAAGCGACGATTCATAGCTGCGAATATGATATTTCACGGTTAGGGGGCCTCGCTACGGATCAATCTTCCGAACCGCTTCCACAAGGTTTTGGCACCTGTGATACGTCTCACCCTACTCGCTTCGGTGTGCGAGTATGTGTAAACACGACTGTCGTTTCTACCGGAAGTCACAAGTTCCGAAGATATTTTCAAATCGCTTTCTTACCAGCGCATCGAACTCTGTCCACAAGTACGAGTCTGTGTCTAGCCAGCATTCTTCTAAGACCACTGTGGCGGCTCTACCTCTTACTCTCGCCGGTAGAGGAACAGTAGGACGAGACTTTCTCGTTAATTCCTGATCCAGGAATCCTTTAGCGGACCCAGGACGAAACGCTCCCCCTTCCTTCTTTCCTTTTCTTTCTCTCTCACCAGCACACACTTTCAGCAGCCGCCACACCACTGTCAGGTACGCTTGCGTCCATGATCCAACGAAGAGGAGACCAGTTGCAAATTGTATTGCTAAAACGGTTTTCGAAATTCAAGATATCCGCGACGCTGAGAACGCCAGGCACGAAAGCCGAATGGTGGCGATTTGCTCGCGATAAGTGCGTCTCCATTTCTGCGCCCACACCTTCAAACGGATTGCGCTCTGTTTTTACGATCGGACCGAGAGAAGGCTTCTTCGGCGAGCGTCGTTGCCGGGAAATATTTCGAAATCGGGTGAAGCACGAGAGCACATTCTTCCGCCCTATTCGCCAGTTGATCGATCCCTTCCCTCCGTGTACGTGACACGTAAATTCTCTGCAAAAGAGGGACACCTCCCTCCCGATATAAACTATAAGCACGGCCGGCAGCCCGTGGAATTAGCATTGTCTGATCCGGACGATAGCGTCGACCCGTAATCTATGACCCGACGACTCTAATGAACGAATAGTTTTTGCCGGATGTGACCCGGTTAAGATTTATGCCGTCATAAATTCGGCGCGCACAATGCTCCGCGGCTTGCATCCGATAAAAATCCACTCGCGCCGGCATAAACGTTAAACGGGTTCGAACATTCATCTCACGCGCGCGCTCACGGATTCAGCTACCACCCACCTTGAGGGAGGGAGAGGGTTGGAAACCACCCTCTGCTATTTTCCATCCCTCCGCGCGGCGTGTTCGCGAGCTCGCGAGCTCGCTCGATCGCGAAACAGAGGCGCGACTAAATCGAGAGATGCGAGGAGCATCGCACGGCCGGAACAACAAAAATCCGGCCGCCTTCGAGTACCGAGCCAACGAACCAACGAATAATGGGGGCCCTTTCGCGCGAACAGATTGCGGCCAGAAATCGACGAGCATCCGCCCAACGAAATTAGCGGCCATGTGGCGGAATTGTGTTAGGGGGCCGGCCGCAAGACGAAAACGCCTGCGGCAAGATCGCAGCGCTCCTGCGATTCTTTCGGCATCGATGCTCTTTGTTCGCGGAAGCTGCGAACAGGTTCAGGACACCATGATTCAACCGTCTCGGCTCGACACTTTGAAATGCTGCCGAGGATTGTCACACCCCTAGCTCGAAGCAATTTAACACTGTCAGACGCGTCACTCGTGCACAGGCTCTGTCTCAGGGTGTACAAACGGACGTGAAATGGTTCTGTTTGCAACAGCGAGTAAACGGGAATTAATAACAGTTTTATTTCGTTTACGGCTTCGTTCTTATGAAACGGAGTTTGACAGCACGAATCGACGATGCTCGGACGCGAGAAATAATTTTTGCTGATTATTATGCAAGGACGTTGAATTTTTTTGGACAATTATTTCGGACGTGTTAAATAAATTTCTTTAGTTTTGTGTAGCTCGTGCAGCTTCCTTGGTGCAGTTATAGACCTAGTCGTTTCGTAAGCACTGATTTGATCGTATTACTCGAGAGTCACTTGTACTATATCCTCGTGACACCTGTAGATTTGTGACGCGAAAGAAAATGTTTGCCAAGTTTAATCGGGGGAGGAATTCCATTGGCGAATTTTAAAAGGCCGATATTGTTTTGCTTTCACCGATGGCAGCAAACACAGATAACATTTGCAACCATTCGTCTAATTCGAACATATAAATAGATATCCACGAAACGTGAAATATCTGACATTTCCCTGCCACTTGTATTGTCACGGCAAATTATGTAATTCTCTCTCATTGTTCGATCGAACCTAATTTCATCGGTAAAATATGCATGTAAATATGTCCAACCATGTACAAATTAGCTATAAGTAATACCGATCAATTACCAAATAACATTGACTGTCCCAATATAAGTATATTATTGTAATTACCATAAAATGACATTATGCATTACTGGAAAGTATTCTAAATGGATAAATAAACTCCAATATTTCTAATAATCAACCACAACGGAAATGTTCCGCATCTTCGGAACAGGAGGTCCTCGCAAGGTGCGAAGGTTCAACAAACAAAAATTCGATAAAAAGTCTCAGACCCATCTTCAAGGTTATGCACACGGAGATATCCGGCTCGTTGCATCCCATCTTCCTGCGCCATTAATATCCCTAACACCCAAAATCCCGCTGAACACCTACACATTACATTATTACCACCTACGCCGGGGTCTATCATTATGCATACGCAAGTTCTCGGTGCGCGCTGAGGCCGAGTAGTATCCTTCTTCCACGCGTTATAATCATATTATGGGATACTCGGCCACGCAATGGCTCGCGTTACACCATAATTTTCCACCCACGCGACCCCACCGGTTTCGCACATCGTCGAATGACCGTCGAATCGGACAGAGGAGAACCCAGAAAAAGTACAGGCTGATTCGTTGCGTAGCAGACCCAAAGACAGACCGAAGAATGTGTGTTTTCCTGGTTACACTTAACCCCTTAACCCTCTATGGGCCGAATTTTTGTTTTGAATCCAAAAGAAATTGGGGAAACGAAAAATCAGAAATTATAAACCTATATATGGAAATGAAAAAAAATGATTCCATTTAACACTTTGACTGCCATGTCATCCATATATGGGTGACGGAATTATTTGTACAGTTTATAAATAAATGTTTGCGTTAATATATTGATTTGTACCAAAGTTGATGATTATACAGAAAGTGTTGGTTAAACAGAAAAATTTCATTCAATATCTCATTTCGATTTTATAGAAATTTCGTGGCTGCTAGTTTGGCAGACAAAGTGTTAAACAATTTTATTGCAATATATTCACTATGTGACTTTCAGATAACAACGGCTTATAAAGTTTGCACTTCTGTGCATAAAGCTTAAGCGTGAAATTCTATAAAACAATTTGCACTTGACGTTAAACATTTTATTTTTGAAATCTCTTTGTTGAATCACATTGCAGTGCATACATATTGGTATAGTCAACTATATTGCTTATAATTTCCTTGTCAAATAGTTTTCGAAAATAGGTCACAGGAGAATGGGGTGCTTCGGGGACATTAGGGCAATCTCCTTTCCAAGGGCGATAACAACTATTATTATTCGTCTGGGATAGTGGTTGCCAAACAATTCTTTGTGGTCCTGCATCTTCCTCATCCGACGAGGATCGAGTACTAAATTCTTCGTCACTGTCAATGACATTTATCCGTCATCGGGGAAATACTATTACATCTTCATCGGACTCGGAATCTAATAAGGAATCATCGGATCTATTACCGCTAATGCGTCTAATTCTAATTCCTCTGTTATTTCTATCTGATTTTGTATTCATATTTTGGGTATATGATGTATGAATCTGAAAACAGGAGAAAGCATAAGCTTTATCCTAAATGTACCGAAATCTGCCATAATAGCCCATTGTGTCGCTTTGCAAAAAATTTTGGCCAACTAGCAACTTTGCTATCTGTGAGTCGCGACCGATCGTGGAGGCCTATAAGGTTTATGATGTATGTATTACTGTTATTCAGACACAGAATGGATTCGGAAGTCTTTCATCCCGGCATCAAAGCAACGCAAGAAAAGTGAATGTATTGAGGAAGAACTTTCTCTGAAAAGCAGCAAAGAAATCATATCTGTATCGCAATGCTCGATATCTCAATAGTAGCGTTAGCTTATAGAACAGAGGTGACAATTCTGCAGCCCTTGGTCCTACATCCTTGAGGTACAACAATCCCCACCACATCGATCTGCTTCTTCTGTCTATCAACTCCCATATTTAGTTGTTAAGAGAACTTCTTCGCTATCTTTGAGTCGCAACTAACCGTGGAGGCCTACATGGTTTATGCTATAATACTGCTATTGAGACACAGAATGGACTCGGGTGTCTTCCTTCTCGGCTTCGAAGTAACGCAAGAAAATTGAATGCACTAAGGAAAAACTTTCTCTCAAAGACAGCAAAAAAGTCACCTCGAATGCTCGATGTCATAAAAGCAGCGCTAGCTTATAGAACAGAGGTGACAGTTCTGCAGCCCCTGGTCCTACATCCTTGAGGTACAACAATTCCCACCACATCGATCTGCTTCTTCTTTCTATCGATTCCCATATTTAGTTGTTAAGAGAACTTCTTCGCTATCTTTGAGTCGCAACTAACCTGGAGGCCTACATGGTTTATGCTAGAATACTGCTATTGAGACACAGAATGGACTCGGGTGTCTTCCTTCTCGGCTTCGAAGTAACGCAAGAAAATTGAATGCACTAAGGAAAAACTTTCTCTCAAAGACAGCAAAAAAGTCACCTCGAATGCTCGAAGTCATAAAAGCAGCGCTAGCTTATAGAACAGAGGTGACAGTTCTGCAGCCCCTGGTCCTATATCCTTGAGGTACAACAATCCCCACCACATCGATCTGCTTCTTCTGTCTACCGACTCCCATATTTAG
>CM052091.1:8604945-8618530 GCA_028453745.1 Agapostemon virescens | reverse complement strand
TTGTTAAGAGAAAGGTGCGGAGATGGGATTTCGTTGGTAGGGGAAGCGCCAAACTAGAAGAGCAGCTCGGGTAGCCCGGGGCGGGAAAATATTTATCACCTCTGGTGTAGAAGCTGGGGGATGAAGTGTAGAGCAAGGTGGCTCGGGTGAGGTCCGGTCGCAGGGTTGCGTTGCATAAGGATAAAATACAGTGGTCGCGGATAATTAATCGTTCGGGCGGCGTCCGCAGACGTGGATAAATGACGCCGATACGAACCTGCTTGTTCAATATGTCCCACGTTTGAAGCGACTGCTCGGTTTCTTGGTTACGCGAGCTCGGCCTAGGTTGTGAGTCCCTTTGCACCAGATAAAGCGGCCTCGAGCCCCGAACCGCGCCGTTAGCGGGCAAAACTCCGGCGGCCGACGCCGGCTCCTCCTTGTGATATTGCCAAACCACTTGCATCGTGTCGTTCTGGAACACAAAGAGAAAACGATAGTAAAGTCAAGTCGAGTCGTTCATTTTTGTTATCGAGAAATATCGATAAGGGCGGCTTACGGAAGCACAAAGCACCGCCTTTTATACCCGGGCTTGCTATAAAAGTCGAAGCCTTCGGGTAGAAGAGGCAACCGCGAAACGAGGAAAAGAGCGAACGAGAGAAAAGGATCCCTCTCTTCCCCGCCGCTCTGTCTCTCACTCTCTCATTCTTTCTCTCTCTCTCTCTCTCTCTCTCTCTCTCATTCTCTCTCGCTCTCTCGGTTGCTCGCTCGCTCTCTGTTCGTGCTTTCACGTTCAAATTCCGCAGGAATATTCTCGAGACACTGGGCGAAAGGACGGAGCACTCGACCGAGAATTTTTAATTTAACCCTTTTTATTTCGCAATATCCGCCGGCGGCGGATCTCATATTGCAGTGTTTCGACGAGGCCTGTCCGTAAGGGGGAAAAAGCGTTTCCGTGTACATCGCGTTAACCTGTGTCCCGTTATCGAGGTCTCTCGCGTCCAGCGGCTGAGCCTAGGGTGGACCTTATTTTTCACTATGACATTTTTAGCTCGTCGCACAGTGGAAAGCCTATTTTGTTAGACATCGAGCAGTATATTGAAGTGCTTCAATTTTATTCCATAGCTTCGTGAAATCTTTGTCGACTGATCGTAACATGAGAAACCTTATAAAATTAAAACATTCAGTTTGACCCAATCGTATGGCGACCTAATCTGTTAGAAAATTTTGGTAATTCTGTTTTCAGTTTCTTCGTACGTAAATAAAAAGAATAATGTAAACTAATCGCTTGTATACCTCTTATAAATTATTTGATCACACGTATGAACAACAAGATTTTTATCACCGTGACTCTGCAGCCTTGCCAAAAATGAAAATAATCTTTTACTACGTCGCTTATTTTCGTGACTGCAAATCAAAGATAATAATTAACTAAAACAGAAAGAAATATGGCGAATAAGTGACACGTGTCGTTTCACAGACAACGCTAAAATTCAGGGAAGCAAATTTGTCTGAATAAGTTAGAAGAGGTTAAGGTTATATTTTAACCGAAATGTGTTTACCGGTTGCTAAGGTTCACCCCAGTCGAGGGTTCGCGACTTTTATTTCGACGGGCCGGGCCGACTAAAATGGAACCGCCATAAGTTGATTAGCGGGCAGTATGTAATAGAGTAGCAAATAACACGGAATCGAATAAATCGTATTTCGAAGGGAGCCTCGCCTGCCTCACGATTATATATACATACATGCATTAACCACGAACCATAGTCGCTCGCGTGGAATTTATCGCGATTCGATTATATCGACCGGTGTGAAATTAGGTAGACCCGGTCGGATCTATCTTTTCCTCACGATCCTTGAAATCGACACCCGAAGCGCCCGACTCGACCGTGAACAACAGGATCCACCGTTATCGAACTGAAATTAATTAATCCGCGCGATTCGATTGCGCCTGGTGTTCAAGCTCAACACGTGAAAGAATCGATTGCCAGAAAGACCGATCGCCGATGCCGAGCCGACGACCGGTCGATTAAACGTTTATGCGAGTTCGCGCAAGCGGTTACCCGGTAAACTTGGTCACTGATGAACAAACAAGCGGGGTTCATGAAACCTGCATTAACCCTTACATTCGAAGCTGATTTATGCGAGTCCATAAACACTGAGAAGTTCCGTTCATCTCTAGAATGGTTAACAATATATATTTCACTAAACGATGCGCATTTGGCGGCGTCTGAATGTGGAGTGCAGAGAAAGAAAGAAAAGGAGAAGAAGGATCAAGTACTAGCGAGAAAGTCTCGTCCTACTGTCCCTCTGTTGGTGAGCGCAGGAGGTACAGCCGCCACAGAATAATAGTGTGACAATTTTTAACGCGTTGAATGCAACGCGAATTTTGCATGCTTCGAACAAGTTTCATTTGTTTCATTTATAGAAATGATCAGCGTTAGTGAACAAAATTGTTAGTTACGAGAAACTAAAGTTTTCACCTCCTACTATAATCTGATTAATTTTGGTAGTACTGCGTTAATGTTCAATGCTGTTAATTTATTGATAACCGTTCTTGAACCATGTAACGTGTTAATGGTGCCCCACGATTGTCAAGGATTAAAGAACTAGCTTTATTTTTGTATATGTAATTATCTTGAACGCTAAACCCACCGATCCTTGTGCCTGGTACATATAGCCTTCTAACAATGCCAGAATTTAACAAATTTATACTGTGTACGGTTATTATTGCAAAATGTATCCTAGCAAACAGATCTTTTCAATAATGAATAAATGAAAGAATATTTGTAATTTGAATGTCTTTAACAATTTAGAACCGTTCGTTTCGATTGGTGATGGCAGTTGGAGTGTTAAAGGATGATTGCAAATTATTTTGGTGGTAAGTAAATACATTTTTCCGTAACTGTGTATTTACTGAGCATCTGGCGTGATTCCAGCCATGCAACGGCGTACACGGTTGCTTTCGTACGGCCGCCGACAAATTAGCGCAGAGAGCTCCCTCCGCGCAGCCGTTCCGATGAAATCGCGTATAAAAGCTGTGCACTATCTATCCCCACACCCGAAACTCCACTTACGTATAACGTCGGGTCCGCGGCACGAGTATCATCGCACAGTATTCTAATAATCCGGCCGGCAATTTTGTTGCCGCCGAACGCATTTACACGGTGCTCGAGAATATATCAAATACCGAGGCCGAAAGTATAATTGGAATAGTTTAAGCCCGAGTTAAATTGGCTTGTCCAAAAACTACGGGGCAGGTAGACACATCTAGTCGCGTTCGTTGAAATATTGTGTACAACTACTTTTTCCTATGAAATTTTAAACTGTTATACTTTCAGGTAGCCGTTTATGGCGCGGGGCATTCTGACGATACGGGCTCGTTGAATCGCCGTATTCATTCCCGTGTAATTGCATTCAGCAACGAGGTAATTATAACGCGCGTTATGGATCGTTACCAACCTATTTCTCGTGATTCGAGAGCGCCTTTATCGCCGATAAATTTCAAGGCGACAGAAAGTTGGATAGCCGTGGACGTGAATTCAATTTTACTTGAAACAACGTAACCTCGGCTTTCTGTATTCGTTTACACGCCGATACAAATAGAAAGTGCAAAGAATGAGATCAGACTAAGTAGGATACAAAGCATTCGTGCTTTCTTCGCAATGCAAGCTATTCATGATGTCACGGCATCATAATCCCGACAATATCACAGCCGCAGTAATCGGGTTATGGTGTCGCGTGCCTTGTACATGGCGCATGATTAAGACAGAAACTCCCGAGCGTTTATTAAGAGCAATCTCTGCCCTACAGAAATCTCTCCAACATCAATCAGCAAGATAAGAACAAATATTGTAGGCGGTTAGAATTTTGTCGACCCTTCGTTACACTCTTCGCGAGATCCTTGAATACTTGGGACGGTTGTATATTTTCTCGCGAAGAGGCTAAGCGAAGCGAAATCGGACGACGCGAATTGGACACGTTCACTTGGGACTTTTCCCCAATTTTTCCCAAAGATGTTGTCCACGTCAAGGGGACAGGAAAAATGTATATTGATATCACGCTACGTTTTGGAATTCACCAGTAACTCTTTGCAATTTAATTACCGATCCACCCGTCGTCCATCTTACAATATCAATGAAAACTTGACGGTCACGGCGACCATTCAAATTTACGAGAACGCGTGAAAGATTAAAATTCGGCAGATCTACGACCGTCGTGAAATGCGCAAAAATGTTTGAATTTTAGCGAGCAGTCGTACAATTCGGCTTGACTGTGACAAAGAGCAGCGTCCGCGTGTTTTATCGAAAGAATCTGGCGCGGCAAGAATCAGTGTCAGACAGAGGGCAGTTTACAAGCAACAACTTGCTGCGAGCTGGCCGAATCCGGCCCCGCTTTGTTCCCGTTTAATAAATATACCGACGTGTCTGGTTTGTTCACGTGACGCGAGCCAGAACGTTCCCACGCGAAGCGTGAACGGGCGAGCAATCAATCCGGGGCATTTTCATCTCCGAAAGTTTTACGTGCAGGCCTGCCTCGGGGATCAATTCCGCACCGTGTGTACCGATAATCTGTGTCTGTCGTGCGGCTGCACAGGCTGCTGCTGGTGCTGGTGCGCGCCCTTCGAAAAGAAGGGACGAGACGAGACCGAGAGGGCTGCTGGCAAAATTCCCCTCTTTCCCACCCACGTTCTACAACAATACCGGGCAATGGTATTCCTATCCACCTATCGGTGGTCGACCTCGAAACATGTATATCGATCCGCGTTATGCGTCCAGCATTCTAGGGTCCTCGACCACTCACAATTCGGAACAATCACACTTGATTGGAGAGAGCATTGGCCAGATGCAGCCTCGTTAATGTTTCATTTTGACCCTGGCAGGGATACCCTTATCAACTAGACCTAAACTAATTAACCTTGATGAGATTTGTTGTCGCGCGGATCCTTTGTGGATCTATCTTTCATTGCCCGGCAGATTTTATTCCGTACAACGGAACTCGATTACCCTTTCATCCCTTCCGTCGAATGGAGCAACATGATATTACACCGGCGAACAGGAATCCTAATTAAATCATTCTGCATGTACCGTCGGCCGAACTGTGCATTCGGAGTTTCAACATTTCAAATTTTTAAACGAACCATCTGTTTCGCTTGTTTCTCGCGCGTCAAAGTACTGCTCTGCCATTTCGTTGGTTCCCGCGTGTGATCTTCTCGGAGATTTAACATAATTCTCCTCGTTACGAACGTTAACTTTCGAGTTGTAATTCTAATAATTATAACCAGAATGTAAATCATAGTTAGCTAGATCTTGTACGAAATCTTCGTCGTAAATCTTACTCGATATTAGAGTGGAAGGGGGTTAATATTTTGCAACACGCTAGCCAGCGCAGCATTGGGTATTCACATGACGACGAGTCCGCCGAATGATCCCCGTTATCGTTTTATAACAGTCAGATAAGGAACACGCGCGGCTCTTAACGGTTACAGGAGCACGTGCGACGTCAGTGAAAAATCGGCGATGCTAGTGGAACCGCGACGCTTCCTCTCGAAGCTGAAGAGTGACGCCGGTTGGATTCGCAGGCCACTCACGCGTCGAGCCTTCACGTTCGCCGATAATCGTCGTTGCCGGCGATCCAGCACCGGGAATCATCGTGCCCACGGGTTTCCGGGCCTACGTTCTGTCCCGATTGAGACAATCGGGCGCCGTTTACCTGAATCTGATGGGCTGGGACAAGTAGAAACAGAGAGAGAGAGAGAAAGAGGCGATATTGTCGCCCAACGACCCAAATCCCAACGAGATCGAAAATATCCGACGGCCGAGGCGGTACGATGCGATCCGATGGAAGGTCGATAGGAGGAAATGGGCATCGCGTGTGAAGCTAGAACAGAATCACGCGATCCGACGCTATCGTTCGGGAGAGCCTCTTTGACGACGTCATACGGAGCCACGCTTCTGTCTGAACCTCTTTCTCCGGCTGCGAGCCGATCGTTAAGAGAATTAAACGCGTCGCGAGGTACCATCGACACGATTCTCCTTTCAACCGGAGATCTCTATCCTCCCAAGGTAACAAGAGGGAGCTTATTTTTCGTTTTAACACCGTGTCTACCACGGTCACATGATCGGCATTTCGTTCTACGATTGTCGAAATTGGAAAGACGATTCCATGGGACACGGTGGACTCCATCGTTCCAACATGTATTACGATTGTTTCGCACGAGAGAGAAGGAACCATCATAAAAGCCCCCAATCCGTACAGAATTTTTAGAACTGCCAAATGACCCCTTCTGGTATGCAGATGTTGGGTTCTAAAATTCGAGACATCGACGATTCTTGCGTAGCTGGCAATTTCGCCGTAAAGCCATTACTCTTTGTACGTTAAATGAGCCGTTTATTTTGAAAGCGGCGTAAGTCCCTTCAAGCCATCAAAAACATATTATTTCTTCAATAATGTTAATTATGCTAACTGAGATGATAAATTTGACACCTTTAGAAATCCAAAAACATTATTCTATTATGTTATCTGTCACCTATAGTTTTAAATTTAATCCAACGCAAACCCTTCAATATCTCGATTCGAGCATAAATGGACTTAACACTTTATCGACCGGCGACTATTTCAGAATTTTTGTAAGGCCCATGATCCATGACTGAAAACTTTTTAATGGCTCTTTCAACGCTGACAGCAATATTTATTGCGAATCATCCCCAATAATATTGTCTAATAATGTTGTTACAAATTGGAATGTAAAAATAGAATTTTAAGCTTCATTTTGATACAGCGCTAATATTGAAAAGCCTATTAATAGGTTTCCGGTCAATAAAGTGTTAAGCCACTGTCAAAATAAACGACTCAAATATCTTTATTTCGTTACGACTCACGGCCGTCGACCAAAAGTCGAGCTTTTTCCGCGCCTTCAAAAATCTATTCTTCTTTTACATGTTTTGTCCAAATCGAGGCATCTTTTCGGGTTATTGCCTGCTACGGGTAATTCTCGAGACACGCGGATTTTCTGGGTGCGCCATCCTCAGGTGTGAAGTATACCTGAGAATGACCGTTTGTTTGGGGCGGTTATGTTTCCCTTCCACGCGAACTAATGAACTAATGAACTAATCCGTTAATCTTACTGTTTCCCTCACTTACATCGAAAAATATGCAGTCAACGAATCCGCATGTCTCGTTATTTCATTCACGCCCATACCGAAGTTACTTTTCGTCAAGGCACACTTCATCCGGCATTCTAAACACTTCGCTCAGCGTAAACACATCCGACGCACACCTCATACTCGTTGCATACATCCATTCGTTCGTTAAAGTTTGTTAACTTCTTAGGCACGGTTGAATTTTGTGCGGGGCAGTTTCTCTGTACGGCAGACAAAATTGGAATGAAGTTTTCGATAAATAAATTATAATTCTTCTTAACACGTTGAATGCCACGGTGGTCACCGGTGACCGGCGCTATTGCGTCGTTCACGAGCGATTATCATTAAATTAATGGCATTGAACATCGATTTATTATCGTGGATGTTAACCAGATTCTAGTATGTGGTGAGGGCTTCGTTATACAGTAACTAACAATTCCCTTTAACAACACTGATCATTTCTATGAATGAAATAAATGAAACTTGTCTGCAGTATATAAAATTCTCTCGGCAGTCAACGTGTTAAAGATATGATACATATACTTCAACTTTAACAATTTTGGAATCAGGTTTTTCATAACTAAATTGTAATTTTTCTAAAAGATATGATGCACATATTTTAACATTAATCATTTACTGTAATAATTAATAATAGAATTGAGTGTGCTCAAGCCACTATAATGGAGCATCGTGCTTAAGAGGTTAAAGTTGTTAAAGTTTTGTTGAAACTAGAAAATATATTCAGTTACTTGTTTCACGGTTTATCACCTCAGTGTCTCCTATCCCTACCTTTTAAACGAATCGTAGGGAACCGCGTAATCAGAAAACGAAAAACGAAACGAGGATTAACAACGATCAAACCGTACAAAATCGGCGAGGCATTTCGATGCATTGCGCTTTTCGCACACCGAATTAACCTGGCGTGAATGTTGGATATAGTTTACGTACAAGCAACGAGTGAAGTGCGTCCTATCTCTATAGCAACTGCGATTGTTGGAAGATGACAGTGAGCGCTATGGTCGATTTTGTCTCAATTAAGAAAAATGTATACTAAAGCATTTGTCACGAAGTGTGTCGCTAATTTACTTGTTTAGATGTGAACGAATATTTAGCATTTTGCAATAGAAGATGAGAGTGCGCTCAATTAATTGTAGCAAGTGCGTGTTCGCGCAGCTCGATAGATACCGTGAGATAAATTCGTGCAGTCGCTGCCGACGTCTTAGGGATACACTCTATTAAGACGCTTGGTGGAAGGAGTCGATAGAAAGATAATGGCGCTATCAATATAGAGGAAATTGGAGGGGCACCCGTTCAAGGAAGGAACGGACGGAGCGAAAGAGAGAGATTAGAGGAAAAATGGAGAGCAATTCCCGTCGACAGAAAGCAAAGGAGGACCGACTGTTTAAGGAGGGCGTTTGTTTAAGTGGAAATATCTTTCCTTTGGCCGGAGCGTTATTCTTCATTAAGAAACTTCGTTGTCCGTCGCTCTTAAAACGCGGAAATCTGCCCTCCTGCTTTCTCCGGCGTGCTTTCACCCTCGCCGTTCACCCTTCGCCGTGTGTCTCTCTTATGAGAACTCGCAGCCCGCGTTTATCCTTCCCAATAATCGTCCAACTCCGGGGACAAGATCCCATTTGGAAAGTTAAAGACGTCACTGGTGATGCGAGCAAATGGCTCCGGCCCCTCGAGTAACCATAAAAGATTTGCCCTAAACCCACCCCTTATTCTTGATCAAGTCCAGGCCTGACGGAAAGACACCGTTGCACCTGTACCACCCTCTGTCCCTCGTAATCACAGTATTAACGACACAGAGGGTAGGCGTTCGCGTTTAATTGGTGAACGCCATTACAAATAATCGAGGTAGAAAATTCCAATATCTCCAATAACAATGAACGCGCGCGCGCGGTACGCCGACAAAGAGAGGCCGCGCAAAGAGAGAAAGAGGAAAATTAGTCAGAAGTTTGAATATAACGAACCATAATGGATCGCGTGAAGAAGTCTTTTGTCAGGGCGATCCCCTCTCGCTCCGCGTAGGTAAAGTTCGTTTGTTTCCCTTTCTTTGTCCCGACGCCTCCATTAACCAGCGCCTTTTCCGCGCCGATCGAACCGTGGCCACCGGTTAACCTCCCGAACGCGCGAGGTGCCGCTCTAATTTCGAGATTGACTGGATGTTGGATCGCTGCCGCTATTCGCGGGAAAAGACTGTCTCGAAAGGTCTGCCATGAACCCTCGAGGATTCGAACGAGCGACTCGAGAGAAAAGATACGAGCAGTCTCTCCCCCGATGCGCGCGAACGCCTCGAAATAGTGCTCGGCACCAGGCATTTGAATGGACGTTTCGAGAGGATCGCTCATGCAATATGGATCGAAATGTAGATTAAACGCGTATCGCTCCCTGGAACCTTAAATAAGATCTGGAACTGTCCGATCGATCAAGCTTTTCCCAATCCTCCCGGGCCCACTCTATGCTCTAAATAACGATTTTTTACCTGGCGTGAAATGTAGGAACGACGGAATGTTTCCGGTGGTACAGTCACTTTCTAATAGGTAACGTTACTATTGATAAAACATCTTTTTATAGCTTCAACCCCTGGATGTCAAAGCTCTTCTGATACTTCTTAAATGTTACCTTATTTCATAGATATTTGAGATAACTGTTAATTTATTCTAAAAGATTATTGTCAAGACAAGGAAGTCTAAACATATTAGACCATTCACGTTTTACCTGCCGACACCCGTCGCCGAGCCTACGTCACCACCGACCGGGAAAATCCGCGCTGCCACTACCCTTAACGCTCCAAACAAAAGACGAAAATCCAGCACCACCATTGGACAATACTTGGTCACGAAAGTAGTATATAAGCAGTAAATGTATCCATACAAATCAGATTTGATCCTATCCCTGATGTTGCAGAAATCTGCAAGTGACCTTTACAAGTTTTTTAAAAATTTTCTTGTAACAATTAAGAACACTCGACTTATGTCAATCCTAAACCCTTCAATATTCACCAAAAATAACCATTCTCATTTTAAAGGGTAGTGAGCATTCGCTCAAGGTAACTTTAAAATCAAACCCTCATTTTTTCTTTAAATTTTCGTAGGTCCATCCTGCTTTAAAGAAAAAAGTACAAATCAGATTTGATCAAACAGCTCATGCTGAAACTTGTACAGTACAGGAACGCAGAATGAACTTCAACCAAAACCTACAAGTTGATCGTCTCTCACGGGTTCAGAGTCATTTAGTCCCACACCAGTGAGTGGTCCTTCGAAGTCAGTAGGCACCAAGTGCAATATTCAGAGGATTTCGTTCACTACAGTGAATGAAGCCTTAACAATTATATTAAGTGACAGGTTTCGGTCCGATTTACGATATTCTTGGTACCATATTATTGTCACAAATAATAAAATAAAGGGACGTAGAAATTGTATAATATTCCAACGAAAGAATTATTTCTCTGAGATCGTTGAAACCATCCATCACCGAAGAGGTTAACGAATAACCTAATTTTAAAAGTCTAATGCACTAATCATGAATAACAGGTTTTTCGCCATCGTGTTTCTCTTGCGAGAGGTGATAGAGATGTACACGTACGGCGGCATCTGTTTCATGTATACGGTCGGTGATGCGGACCTCTATGATGCAGGTCTTGCAAAATGAACGACGCAAAGCGACGGTCGGCGTGCGTGGAAGTGATGCGCGACGGATTCTTGCCGGATGAGTATAAAACTGGTGAAAAAGGGGTGGGAAGATTTTCCCAGGTCCGAGGATCGCGCAATTTATCGAGCAGCGCCGATGAACCATTCCCGATCACGAACGGTGGCGATTCCCCGCGACAAAACTTTCGGACCCAATAAAAGTATCTTCTCCGGGGCTGAAAGCTCGGCGGACGCGCGCGCGAAACGAAAGAAAAGAGGAGAGGACCGTTCGGACGAAAGTTCGAGGACGGGGCACTTTACGGTTTCGCGGAGTTTCGCGAGAAGAAAAGTGAGCCCGACGCCCGGAGGATACACAAACCAATAGAAGCGACCCCTCGAGTGCCGCGGCTTCTTTTCCGTTCGACGTTAATTGCTTCGAGTGCAAAAACCTAGGCGCGGCTAGTTATCGACGGCTCGAGCTGTCTTGCCGGGGCCTTCCCGTCCTTCTCTTTTTCGTCGTAGCCTTCCCTTTCTGCCGGTTCTCGGCCGCTCATTTTCTCTATCTGCCCGTCTATTTTCTTGCGCATCGCCACCCTCTTAGCGTTCGAGTTACCCCTCGTGCCGAACGTGTTTGCAACTCCGATAGGGAAAACTAATATTGAACATTCCAAAGTGGAATGCAAAGGGTGCGACCGGGACGAGGATGAAGAACCGAGGGGTCCGGGACCGAGTCGAACTTGAAAGTTTTAAAAAGCAATTAAGGGCTTCAAACTTCCGACGCTTTGCTTCTCCCGCTACAAACCCATTCTTCTTTCTCTCGCGCCCATTCACCCCTTCCGATGTCCAAGTCTTCTTCCCCTCGTCACCATCTCTTTCTTTCTCTCTCTCTCTTGCTCTCTTTCTCTTCTGTTCAGTTCATCCACCAGCGGTTTCTCGTTTGCCAACACTACGTTATGTCGTGTCGTACCAGAAACCGGCCTATTGTTCTGGAGAACTCTGAATTCTTCCGGTATCGTACAGAATTTCACGGTGAAAGCCGGCCAAGCCGTCCCGGGCAACGGCTCAGCCTCAAAACCGCGGCAAAGTTTGCGGAAGCCACGAGAATTCACGTCGACGCTGAGTGATCCGGGGAAACAGCGTTAATTACTGTTAGGTCCCTATTTAACGGGCTTCCCTGGCCGCAACGATGTCAAATGACCCAGTTTCGACTTCATTTCCGATGACCAGGAACCCCACGTTTTTTGTTTTAAACGGAGTTATGATACGCTGGTTTCACGGAATATGTTTCGCCTCGGACCGGGTTCGTTATAATTATTTTAATACGCATACCGGAGCGTGTCACCCCTGAACTCACAGTGAACAGGATCTTGAAATGGGTCTGCAGCAGTAGGGAAATAATCTGTAAAATTCGTTCAAAGCTGACTGCGAAACATTAATGTATCTCTCTGAGCATGTAAATAATATTTTAAATTGCCCTTACAGACCTTTATTCATATTACATGTTTCCAAAGAAGCCTTCATTTTTTAATTCTTTTACAATATTAATTAAGTTAGTGAACATATTGGTCTATGTCTAGCCGTAAGCAGACTTTGCAATAAATGCAATTTAACCCTTAGCACTTTTAATTAAGCAATTTTAATTCCAAAATCGAAACATATTTTTGACCTGAAACAGTTTCATTGTACACGGTACATTTTCTTTCGCGAATATGAAGTTCATTACTAACACTCGTAAGTGTAATATTCCAATTTTTACTGACTTCGTAAATGCAAACGTAACGATGTATAAACTATTTTAACCCTTAGCACTCCAATGGCTCCTCTGTGGCGATACTAAAAATTGCCATACTATTACTTTAACAAACTAAACATTACCATGTTTCCATTTAAAAAATCGGTAACAATTAAAGCGTTGTACGTACGAATAATAGCAATAAATTTTGTATGCACAAAAGGAAATGAATCATGTACAATTTAACTACTCTATGCAAGAAAATATGTCTCAATTTTGGAGTTAAAATTCCTTGGAGTGCAAAGGGTTAAATAACAAGGTTAAAACTAAGGGTTAAAACAGTGGAAACAATGAAAGAATATTAAAATAGTATTTTTAGTTTGGTAATCACTGACAAAAGCACAAATAATATCAATTGCATCAAATGGTTTCGCTTATTTTTACTGCAGACAGTTTGCACAGCATTTATTTTGTTATTTCAGGTTGATGAGCCTAGCAATAAATATTAATATTGGTTGTCTTGGCAACATTATAGAATTAAGATTTATGCGCCATCTCAAAGCTATAATTATTTGGTAAAATGTCGATAAATTAAAATGTGACCTGAAAGTTACACGGGCCCATAGAGGGTTAAAATAAGACATCACTATGTTCGCGCCAACGAATCGATAAGAATATGATCGTGAATAGTCGTAAACGTCGTCAATTGTAAGATAGTAAAAATTATCCGTTGCCCAAGGGTTAATCGAGGAGTTCACTGCAAGGAGCAGCGAAAGTTGTTCCTTTTAACTACTTAGACGCGCTTGACGAGTACCATATTTCAAATAATTTTCACCTCGCTGTCTTTGCGTTCAACGAATCGATAAAAATGTGAACGTGAATAATCCTAAACGTCGTCAATTGTAAAATTGTAAAAATTGCCCGTTGTCCAAGGGTTAATCGAGGAGTTCACTGCAAGGAGCAGCGAAAGTTGTTCCGTTTAACTAGTTAGACACGCTTGACGAGTACCATATTTCAAATAATTTTCACCTCGCTGTCTTTGCGTTCAACGAATCGATAAAAATGTGAACGTGAATAATCCTAAACGTCGTCAATTGTAA
>CM052091.1:8578926-8604935 GCA_028453745.1 Agapostemon virescens | reverse complement strand
GATTGTAAAAATTATCCGTTGCCCAAGGGTTAATCGAGGAGCTCAGGGGGTTAGTTCAGAGGGTTAAACTGGTTGCTCGAACCACCGCGTATCTCGGAAAAGAAAAATGGTATTCGCAGTATCGTTCGCAGTATTAATAAACCATAAATTATGATATGAGATCTGTTTCGAGAATAGCTGAGAATTATACTCTTTTGTCCGACACGAACCGAGATAAATGAGCAACAACATCGAGAATCTGTTCGCGCGAGCTTTCTTTATCGCTTCTGCGTCTCGAATGCACCTGATCGAATATGCAACCGCGTACACCGCGAAGACATCTTGCGCTTCGAATATTTTCTCAAGATGGGAAGATACATCGACTCGATGGGATGTTTCGCGGCGCTCTGTAGCCGAGGAATCGAATCGATTTTCGGCCGGCGTGAATTCTCGAATGATCGTAATGTACGATGTAAATCTCGTAAGGGCTGACTCCTTCGTTTCGAGGTAATATCTCGCGGAAGCGTGCGCTTCTGTTCAAGTGGAACGCGATATGCACATATCGTTCGCGGATCCAATCATCCGTGACACAGCACCATTGAAACTGTCGCTGCCATAGTTACAAGCTGGCACGTCTACTTCGATTATGTTCGAATTCGCGTATCGGAACGGTCCGCGGGAATACGGGAGCGCCGCGGCGTGGCGCGAGCTCTGCCAATAGACAGAATCGAATTTGCCTCGTTGGAAATTCTTTCCTCGACTCGCTAAAACGGAGGCGAGTCATTACCGCGAATATTTTACAGACTCCCGCACTTCCACGGTGCTACAGAACTTTTGATATTGACCGTAGCAATAAACGGTACCATAAAATACAGTGCAATCGTTCGACGATGGAAAAGTTTCCTTTCCGGTTTCCTTCGGCCCGCAAAAATGCAATACATCGTCGACTATCTACCGTCGAACATTTTCGAATGATTTTCTTAATCGTTCGACAGCGTAGGGCACGAAATCACCAAGGTGTTCCCTTTCCACGAGATTTTCCTAGAGCCGCACCTAACTTCCAACCTTCTCGAAGTCCGCGGAATCCTCACGGGGGTCAGGGGGCGCGGGCAGATAATTTTAGAATCGCGTGATTAAACTTTTCGCGATTACAGTTCCCGGCCGGCCGTGAATAATGACTCTAAAGCGTGTACACCGCTGGCAAAGATACACAAGTTGCTCGCCGACTCGGTATTATTTTCATGCTGTCCAACGTTCGCCGGCGAAACAAATTGAATTTTAAATGATATCCGGCCGGGACTCGGATAAAATCGAAAACCGCGGATCGATCGGCCATTATAAATGTCTCGCGTCGTAATTAGCGCCGGTGTGTGAGCTACCAGTGAACTTTCTGTCGGGAAACGATCTGGTCGATCGGTCGACCGAACGAAAACGCGGGAAACGCCGATGTCAACGAGACGACGGGGACGAGGGTTTCAACGTCCGAGCGGGGGTGTCGAAAGTCTATCTCGCAAACTGATCCAACATAATTCATGAGGAAACATTGATTGGACCCGCTTGTGTACCGACAGCGCGCGTTCGAAAAGAGACAGTTGCGCTAACAAGATTCTAGGGCATCGACCAGGGCGTATCGCCGGTGTTCTCTTCATCAACTTGATGCCGATGAGTCAACATCGGCGAATACGTGGCCACCAGGGTACCTGAACACGCTCCTGGTATGTACACAGTCATTAACGAGTAAACTCGACCGAAACTTCCGGCGAATCCCGTTAAGGACCACGCGGAATAGTCGAAGACGGTGTCCGTTTGCATCCAACATTCCGCAGAAATCGATCTTATTAAAAGGGAGAGTTCGAGAATACCGACAAACAGAACACACACGCGGCCGGTGTGTCTTTGTGATAACTATATTGCTAATCCTCGCGCGGAATTTAATTTTCCGTGTGTAATTTACAGAGACAATATTTCCTTTATCGATGGTATTCATACGTTATTAAATTTCACATTTGTTTTATGCCCCGCTGTGTTCTTCATCGATAATCTAGCAGCAACGATTATTCTGGTATTAACAATTAATGGTATTTGATCGCCCTCAGACGTTCACATTTCAGCCAAAAAGGGAGTATGTACAAAGTAATACATTTATAATTGGTGTTCTGCTTGTTCACCTGCAAAATTCAATTTTGGAGAGTCTGTTCACCGGTGCAGGATAGATTAAACATTTTTTAGTACGATAACTCGAACAAGATTACTTCGCGAAAGATGATTTATCAAATGCAACGCAGATGAAATAATTGAACGGAAAAGAGTACCGAGTTCTACGCATGTCGTGCTGTTTACTGTGATCTTAATCTGGGTATGACGAAATATTTCGTCATACACGAACTACTACTAGAATGGCCATGACGACATTTTTCGTCATGGAAATTTGCCGTAATATTTTGAACACATTACATTTTATGTAGTTCTTATTCAAGTAAATCAATTATATAAGTTTACAATTATGGCGGAGAAACGTAAGCATAAAAACTGGGAAAATTGGGATTCTGCTTAACCGTTTGAGTGCGGAGGAGTGCTATCGCGCTTCTTTCATGTTTTGCCAAAATTGCGAGGAGCACGATAATGCTCCTTTTTTGTCATGCCAAGAATTCGTAATTCTGCTCTGAATCAGTAACAGTTGTGCGTCCAGTAAAGCTCATTGCGTCTCTGGAGCATATGATTTCTATTTGTTAATAATATTACATATTTCAAATCTGCTTTCTTTTTTCTTTATTATCTTTCCGCAGCCAAACGGTTAAAGTCGACAATCGACATTAAGATCACTAGAAATTTGTGACCTGGCCGATTTCTATGAGGTGGCCGAAGACACAAGTTCAATGTCACAAATTGTGTAAAATACGATAACATATATAATATGGTAACAATTGTGTAACATATGACTGAACAAAGAATTCGTTATTGCGAAGGCAAATTTATAAGTTGAATAATTTTGAAACGAAAAGACCGGTCATTTGACCGGCAATAGCAGGTTTAGCGTTAATTTCATTGGTTCGATTGATCCCGCCGGGATACCAACGTTATCCCCTTTGTCTTACCTTCCGGCTATAGCCAACAGGTACTAATTTTGGATAGTTTGCCGAGGTAAACGGTCGGCTCTGTGTTTTATCGAGCCCCTAAGTGAAGCTATTTGACACAATTCCGTACTCGGTTTAAACGATATAGCGCGCCTGAATTGCACCGCTTCCGTCCTATTGATTCCATTCGATCCCTTTAACTGGATGATATACGAGTCTCTTTAATTCACGTTTCATGAGCGAATCGATAGCGAGATTGTTCGTAATTGGAGTATCTTCTTTTCAGGCGATTCCGTTTGACAAGGAGAACAAATCATTCGACGGGACGGAATTGTTTTTATCGATTTCCCACAAACCGTCGCATCGCGAAACAGATCTTTGCAGACGTTCGCTTGTGCTTTGCTATCCGATCGTCGTACCTCGCGGATTTTTATGCAAAAATTACAATTTTATGCATCAACTTCAAGAAACGGGAGCCAAGACGCATTTCTTCGTAATTTTAGCATGTTCGATATCTTGGAGTTTCCAACGCATGCGACAGCCGCGATTTCACAATTTACATACAGATAGTTAATTAATTTTATATACTTCGTTGTTTAACCTGTTAACCGGGGAATAAACTTTTCTTCGACTCGTTTCACAATGGGGACTTTTTTCTTTTTTTAATACTTATTTTTTATATATAATTGTAAACTTATATAATTGATTTACCTGAATAAGAACTATATAAAATTTAATGTGTTCAAAATATTACGGCAAATTTCCATGACGAAAAATATCGTCATGAGCATTCTAGTAATAGTTCATGTATGACGAAATATTTCGTCATACCCAGTTAACAGGTTAATAATGTACATGTTGTAACATACGCACGTTAATAACGTACTTATTGTAATAAGTATTGTATGAAGTTTTAATAGATGCAGTCTCGTTACTATTACAAAGCAACGTATACCGTTGGATTTATTGTTCGGTAGTTCTAGCGTTAATGTAATAATTAAATTATACTTTTATAATTATAAATAAATTATAAATATTATTATAAATTGTAATTTTATAATATAATAAGTACAAGCAAACCTCGTGTCGCCAATGTAACTACATTCGGCCGAACTACACAGGCCTGTCGTGTAAATTAATTTGATCGTCAAACCTAACTATCAAGTAACATTAATCGATCGCCCGAAAGTGACGAATAGGAGAAAGGTTTGACTCTACCGAACATTGGCGTTCACACGCGTACAATCGAAATAAACTGAATCTTGCCATTTTTATAAGCGAAGACACACTAACTGATTTCAATGATCAGGATTAGGTCAGTTGGGTTTAGTTTGAAAAGTGTGCACGGTACCATGCGGATGCGAATCTTCCTCTCGGTCTGTAACCTCCTGATGTAGACCTGGTGCTGCACATTCGCGTCAGCAAGCCGTCGGATAAGTGCCTACGGTACTTGTATAATTAATGACTTAGAAGACCTTCCGCTGTACAACGGCATCCGGGATCCCTCGGAATCGTATGTGTCCGTTTACGAGCGAGCTACTTACGCTGCAAGCTGTGAATTATTCGTGAACCCGGATTAACGTGCCCTCTCCCTCCCCCCCTATCGTAATTGTATTTTCTCGGCGTAAAACTGGCAATAAAGAACGATTAGATGAAGCAAATAGCAACGTTCATTAATACTATTACGGTGTTTTCGTTACTTTGATTCGCACAAACCTGCGTTACCGGTTTTCGATGAAACCATTTTCAACGGTATGGTAATCTCCAACCGTATAAATTGCATGAAAAATAAATCGCTACGGTCAGTAATATGACATCAGTTTATCAGTTACTTTGATTAGATTCGAGCGCGAGCATTTTCGATCAAAATGTTTTCGGAAAAAACAAGCCGGGAAGGAACCGACTGACGAATCCGATCAATATCAATTCCGCGAATTCGATGAAAAATATACAATTGTAAATATTTATTTATCACTGCTCGATTCGCGTGGCACATATAATATCCTAGACTCTAGACTATGAAAGCATATACAGTTATACCACTCCATAGTCGGAAAATTCCAATTGGCACTGTTTGTTACACTGTGGATAAACTAAAACCAGTCGTACTGGCAGCTAACTAACGAAACAATGGACAATAATGGTTAACACTAGATTGCCTAAGGAAGTCATTTTGACTGCTTTTCAATTTCAATTAGAACAAAAATTATGTATATAATGATACAATTTCTTAGAATTTTGTGATTTTTTGTACAACATATAAATGCGTCTATTAATAATTGTAGTTACCTCCCCCACTCTTTCATTTCCGGTATATACTAAGTTTCAGTCTTTCTAGTGTTAATAAAAATTCAAGATACTTGAAACCACTTTCCAGAGACTTTCGATCGCTTCGCGAGTTTTCGCCGAATTTTTATTGTTATTGCGAGCAGACTGAAACGAATGGTCACAGTAACAATTGCGTGTTACAGCAAGGGTTATATCAAACATGCGACGGTTTTTCTTAGACACTTTTAAAGGTCGAAACTGTGGAAAGGTGAAGGGTTGAAGTTGATAATAGAACATTACATACAGAACGGAAATAAAGTTCTATGAAAAATACAGTTCACCGGCACAGATTCTAAGGTCAATCGCGTGCGCATAAGTGCAATTGATCGTGCTCCTGTCGCATGATCGCGGACACACCCAAGTCCGACCGTTTGATGTTGTTGGGAATCGGCTTCCGCGGAGAAATCCACGTAACTCGAATTTTCGCCGGTTGGGTGGGGCCAGATAAGAATGCGAAAGTCCGTCGAATTCTGCAGACACGACGGGGACGAGATACCGTAACTTTTGACGGCAACTGTCGTGTCGACGAACTGCGGAATCCCCGAGGATTGGGTAGTAGGTGGGGCAGACAGTAAAGTTTACCCACCGCGTCTCCGCCGGAGACTGTATTACTTGGTTGAACGGCGCACGTGAGTCAATATTAATCATTGTCATTACGCTGGCGGTGGCCGTTTCGACGGGCAGAAACACGGCGGAACAGCCACCATACTCCGATAAAATGTCTCGTTTAGTCTTCTTCGGTGGATCGGTCCCCGTTTCGACGCGGACGTTCCTTCTTCTGGGCGGGAAACGAGCTCGGAATATGCGATACCGGAAGAAAGAAAGCTCCTCTACCCTTTTATGGGACACCTGTGAGCTTGTACGTCGCTCTTCGGGAGCGCGAAAGAGGATTCAATCGCGAGCCTTCGAATTAAACGGGCCGGCTTAGCCGCTCCTCGAGAGATTGGATCGTTACCGAAAAACCAGAGGAAGACTCGCGGAGCCCCTGTGCACCGGAAACGGTAAAAATAACGCTCGGAATAAAATGGAATCCTCCATTACGGACCCCCCGAGGTCCATGCAAGGGTTATCTGAATCCCTCCCCTCCTCCGACCGTTATCTTAATGGTACTTATTGTCTTGACGTATAGTACACCTTGCTTCCTCGTTTTCCTCCCTCTTTGTCCCACCCTCTTCTTCGCTGCTCTTCATCCCCTCCAGCTGTTGGCCACTCGGCTATGTCTATGTACATTAAGCTCGTAGGGCTACGAAGGTCGTAGGTAGCGGCGCGCTGCTGATGCCAGTCGTTATCGCACAGTGGAAACCCTCCTTCTTCCTCCGCCCTTACCAGCGTCTTTCTCGTGTCCCTCGCCCAACGCCCCTCGTCCTTCTCGCTCGTCCCTGTGGCCCTATCGTACCTCGTTTGCTCTCGTTCCTTTCAAACCCGACGGAGGCGCATGCGTGCACCCCTATCGCCCGATTTCAAGAAAAGGAAATCCACGGATCCAGGGAATCGGAAAAAGAAGAAAGAGGACGGCGAACCCACCGGTGAAAGAGACGGTCTAGGGCAGAGGAAAACTGCGGAGGAAAGAGCCGAAGAGAGGGTCGGAATGGAAGAGAGTTCGGCACGTCCGATATCCGTGCACATATTGCCACTGCGCGCGCCTTATCCCGATCAGTAATTAGTCCGATCGTTTGCCAAAGACCGAAAGGGAAGGACCGTTGATTGCTATTAACGGCGCCGCTGATTGGGCGAAACCGATTCAATTGCCCCTGGGCGAACGTTCCGCGGACCAGGTTTCGTTTCAACCTCACACTCGAACGCTTCTTTTCTGCCTTTCGATTTCCCCGAGCCGTTCGTTACCCTCCCACACACCTCTGCCGGGTTTCCTTCGGGGCCAGGTGGTGTTTCATCGGGAATCGCGAGAAAAATAAATTGCGGATCCATCGGCGGTAATTCAACTCGCGTGTCCTCGATTATTGCCGGGAACACGCCGCGCGTCGTTAACCCTCGAAATCCTATCGCGATCTCTTTATCGCTTAGGCGTTCCCGTTCTACTCGAACGCGAGTTCCTATTGTTCGATACGAGAAAGCGGGAACTACTTGGAGCACTTCCTGTAAATACGATCGACGAACCGAGTTCGCACAATACGTCACGTTCAGCGGAAATGAAAAGCACTATCGTCACGATATTAGGGCCACTCGGCCATCCAACGGATTTACCGAATCGCGATTTCACCGAGGGATAATGATACTTAGATTTTACATTCCACCAATGGTCTACGATATACGTTAGTTCTTTGTCGCCCATGATTTCCTAATCGAAGAAAATTTCTGTCTACCGTATATCAATAACGACAAAATAGAATTTTATGACACATACATATTTAATGGACGCTATTCGAAACATTCGTTACGAATCTGACTCGGCATTATAGCGCTAAAGATTAATATTAGACTTAGAAATATTAGAAGACAATCTAGAACATTCTTAGACTATTCTTTGACTAGTAAAACCTTACCAGGTGTTAAAATATAACATTCTTCTTTCATCGTTCCCCGAGACGAAAAGCAAGCATACAGGGTGCCTCAGAAAGAGTGGTTCAAGCGTAAACGATTCTACAGTGAATCAGACGGACCACATTGGTATTAAAACAAGCCTCAAATTTCAAAACAATTGCTCCAACCATTACTTACAATATACTTTTAAAAAATTTACTTTACCACATACAATACATCACAATCGCATTAAATATCACACTAGCTCATGCAAATTGTTACATTCCGAGGTGTCCGAATATTATTGTCACGTTAAAACTAGACATTGTTTCGTTTAAAATAGAATACTTAGTAAACGTTGGTAATTATATAAATAAAAATTATGCTTTTATTAACTAGACCCTATACAGTAATGTAATTTAGAATTAATTTTTTTTTCCTGCATCGTGAACAAAATTACAATGCGACAAAGTAAAAATTTTATAGTGCCCGAATATTAAAGTTACTCACTGTATGTGCAGAAATAAGTAGATAAAACTGAATCTCTGGAATTGGCTAGCATTCGCGAGAAGAAGAGTTCAATGGTCATAATCAGACCCGTCAGCAGATTCAACAGCACACGTAACTTGAAACGTGCAATTTCAATCCCTTCCGTGATGCGATAATATAAACATACGAACACGAGCACGGTATTCCGCGTATTACTCGAATACAGCGAAACCCCGTGACATCGAGAAACGGCCAACCAATCGCGAACCAGCCGGAACGGCCCGGTAAAAGGGACATAAACCGCAAAGTGTTAATCGCGTAGGGACAACGAGGGGGAAAGAACAGGATGTAATAAGCAAATAAATGCAAAGTACTCGGCGCACGAGCAGCAGCGCGAAACGAGCAGAAGTTGCGTGTCGAACCCTCGGATGCCACCGCGACGATTCGATCCGTGAAAACTCTTATCGATCGGCAACCCTTCCTCTCTGTTCGTTTATTTTCCATCTTTCCATCGGTATTCTTCCCGGGCATGACTCGGGCTGTTTCCCACGTTCCAGGTAAATAAACTTCGAAGCGCGGAAAATCGCGGCCGCGTTTCAGTCGAGGGAACGATTCCCTCGGTCGAAGGGGAGAGAGAGCAGATTCGAGGCAAAGGGAAAGATCGAAGACTGTCAAAACGAGAGGCCGGGATCAGTCTGGCTCGATGCTAGAACGATGGAGTCTGGGATTACGCGTAGCACACAAGCCCACGCGTGTGGGCGTGTTCGGAAGGAACACAGGGCTCGAGAACGAATACCTTATGTGCTCCCAATCGAATCGCCCTCAGCAAGAGAGAGGCTGGTTGGCTCCGCGATTGAACCTGAAGTTCCGCGTCGAGCCATTCATGCGTACCGGGGCAAACCATCCAATCAACAGAGGCAAAGGACTCGCGCACCGGCTATTTAGCCCGCGGAAAAGCCGCGGGCCGTATAACAAGCCGAAGAAACGGTACATACCATGGAGAAACGACCGCGGCCGAGTCGAGTCGGTTCTAGGGCGAAATGTGGAGCACCACGGCCAATGAAGTCGAAACTCCGGGGTCGTAAACGTTCGGTTTCGTTGCGGCAGAGATGAAGCTCCGGCGAACCGGGATCGATCCTCCTCCTCGTTCTCTTCGGCCAACTTAGCACACGTTAGAAGCCGACGCACGGTCGAACTGCTTTGCACGCTTTCAACGACCTCGCGATAGAGTCGCATTCCGCATAGCCTACGACAGGCTCGAACGAATTGTGACCCACGGGCCAGACCCTTCTCCGACTTCCGTGCTGTTTCTCCACACCATTGCACTGGCGCAGGGTCTTCGGGAGGGAAGAGGGAAGCGGTTCAACTGTCTGTCGAACTCTCTCGTCCGTGACACGAGTTCGAGGAGGTTTCGAGTCCAAAGTGGAGGACCGATCGACTAGGACAGGGCTGGATTGCTCACGAACTGGTAACGCTCGAATCGCTACCCCTACCGTTCGCGTTTCGACTCGCGCGAACGTCAGAGAATATCGACTCGTCTAGGAAGCAGTGTCGTCGAATTAACCCCTTCACTACTGCAGACTTTGATACGCATCGGCCGTATCATACGGCAGAAATTGAGTTTCGATGTGCGTTCGATTTTTGTGAAAACATATTTCGATATGTCAAAAAACTGAATTCACTACGTTAAAACGAATTATTCATTTCTTTGGACCGAGTGAGTATAAATATTAGGAATTTAACATTAAACCTACCGAGCAATAAAATTAGTTGGCGTGTATTGCCTTGTAAAAATGACAAGAATTAATTAATTTGGATTTTGTGCAATTTTTATTACAATGTATGATGGACTAAAAAAATCTATTGAATCGATTTCTGTGAAGATAATTTTATAACTTCAGTATTTGTAAAATGGAAAATTTGGAAAGGATCATTTGACCCCTTATGGTAGGTTTAGTGTTAACCCTTTGCACTCGAACGGCGCCTCTAAAGCGCCATTAAAAATATTCATACCATTATTTAAACGACTCTTACATCGCCAGGTTGGCAATTAAGAAACCGGCAAAAATGTTGAAGTTCCAAGTACGAGTCGTAGTAATTAATTTTCGTATGAACGAAAAGAAACGAACTACCAACAGTAGAGCAACTATAAATAAAAATATTGTTTCGATTTCTAAGTGGAATCGCTTCGAGTGCAAAGGGTTAATATTAACGTAAAGTATTTCACAAGATATTTTCACAAGCCAAACTATGTCGAGCGCCTATAGGCGCCCTCAGTGTCACAAACGCAAAATTTCTGAGCGCCTATAGGCGCCCACAGTAGCCAAGGGGTTAAGACTCTTCTAGTACACGTTCCCCTTTCCCGGCAAAGAACATCCTCGTGGTTTCGCATGGGCCCGGTCACGCGAACCGTTTCATTTCTGTCGTGCATGTGTCACAACATCACGTGACTAATCCGGTAACGATAGGAAGGGGTTAACCGTATTCCCTTCAATTTCCACGGTCTGGCGACACTGCCGGTAAGTTACTTATTATCGCTGACGTTTCGAGAAAAGAAACTCGGGACAGCACAAAGGAGTAGGTCTCCCGTTCCGACTAATCCCCACCTCGAATTCTCGCCTGGTCTTCGGACATGGCTCGAGTCGACATAGCCATACCGTTTCGATATTTGTTGTGTGGGGGCTCAGGGAATTACGCGATACTACACTCCTACAGCTGTGGCTGGTAGCGTACTCGGCGGACAGCAAGATTGCGTGTGACTAAACCATGTAAGTGGGTGTGCCTAGGTTGACCCAACTGGTCTTCCGTTCCAGTATCTTCTCTGCGCGAACGATACGTTCGTTAGGGTAGCGACGCATTAGAGGCGCGATAGTAGCCGAGGCAGCGTCCATTAGAATAGCGATGTCGCGTCGTTTGCCGAACGAGGAACAGAAAACGCGATACAGTATTGTTCGGGAACACCGTATTCCCGTGTTTGGCCGTGAAACATGTCCGGAACGAAGACGGGCTGGAATATGTACAGGTATTGAGCCTCTTTGTCTAATTAGGGGCTTCCAGTGCCATGAACCAGGGCCTGTCGTCACTCGCTTGTGGCTCGCAGCAAGCCTGAGGTCGTACGAAAAGGTCTTCGACATTGCCAAACTGTCAATCACCCTGACACACGTTGGCGCCACACCCCTAGGAGGAAATGCGATGAGGACGCACTGTGAGGGTGGGGCGCAAGACTCCACTGTGGAGGTGTCTTTTGCGTATAGTTTTAAGAATTCTTTTGGAGTCCATGGAGAAGTCCACCGAGGACAGCTGCGATACGAATTCTCGCCAGTTGTACCATGGCAGTAAAGGACAGTCCCTTGAATAGTCAGTAACCATGTAATACAGTACATTGAAATAAAAGTTTCTCAACGTAAATTTACCACAGGTTGATAAGCAATGTCGGTCATTTCGCGTCCAACATAATCCTCTCTGATCTTCAAGAGCACCCAGTCTTCCGGTTACAAAACATGTGTTCAAATAGAACCATAAAATAATGGTATTATCAAGAACTACGAAATTTGATGCGTTCCACGAAATTTATTGCGTACTTTTTGTCTCCTGGGCCAACGGCTGACAACTCACTCACGTCTCGGACGCCTCGACCGCAACGCGCTCACCGTAAACAGACGCGCACACAAGTCTCATCGGAGAGACCTGCAGCGCGAAAAACAAAAACACGCACTCGTCGTTCGACTTTCTAAGAAACACAATTTCACAACAAGTATGCCTTCTACTTCGACGCTTTATTTACTACAACGACCATCGTTTCTCGCAACTCCAACGTGTCCGTACCAGGAATGCCACACGTGCTTGTTATTTTTGTTCCACAAAAATTATACGCCCGAGATATTTACGTTAGCGATATTCGCAGGGGTCAATTCAATCGAAGTGCAATGGAAGAACCTCACCCTGGAGGAACCTTCTTCATGATCACGGTAACCTCTACGCCAGGTGAGTATTCCTAAAAAGTCCCTGAAAATTCTTCCGCTACTATCGCTAAATATGGCTTGATCCTCCACGTAGTGGGAATAATGTGACGTTACGTACAGTGACTCTTATTAACACTTTATCGACCGGAAGCCTATTAGTAGGCTTTTCAATACTCGCGCTGTATCAAAATGAAGCTTAAAATTCTAGTTTTACATTTCAATTTTTAACAACATTATTAGACAATATTATTGGGGATGCATTGTTGATTCCCAATAAAAATTGCCGTCAGCCTTGAAAGACCCATTAAAAAGTTTTCAGTCATGGATCATGGACCATACAAAAATTCTGAAATAATCCCCGGTCGATAAAGTGTTAATATTCGGACATTGTGCTATTCAAAAAATTGTTGCTAGTTTCGATCGTTCTTCATCTTGCTCGATATTATGTTTGTAGACAACCGGTAAAGGTGTGTCGTTATTCGCAAGAAATGCGAGAATAAGTTATGTGTCCGAATATTTTTGCGACGATATATTTCGATATAATTTAGCTCACTGTTTGGTATTAAGAAAAGTATGTAAAACAAACAAGTAAAATTTATGTTATTACAAACTACAGTGAATGTTCTGTTATATTATAAAACAAGAACACCAAATTTACTATTGCAAACGATCTAAGCTAGCAACAATTTTTTGAATAGCACAATATCCGAATATTAATAAGAGTCACTGTATGTCGTTATGCCACCGATACATGCTTCGCGCAGAAAGTCGCGAAAGGGGTGAGGGAATTTGTCGATGGAAGGGGAAACGTACAGACTGTTCTCCGACGTCCTTGATCCGTCCTCTCGGCAAGAAAAGCGATCTCGTATTACCCTTTCGCGATCACGCGAGTCAAAAAGCGCGGCAGTGGGCGTAGCGGCTCGAGCATCGACAGCCCGTGATCAAACAGTTGTTAAAACCTGGAATAGGAGTAAGATCAAAACGACGAAGCGGGAGAGGATCGAGTGTACGGTAGACCGTCCGGAAGGATGGATCCGCCTGCGAATATGCGAAACGATGGGGACGAGACGACGGTGGCCGAGTCGAATAGCGCGAAATAGCGCGCGGATCTCAGGAAAATTGAAGATCGAGTGGCGAATACCGGAAGAGTGGCTGCCACTCCGAAACGCAAACAGCTGTATTCACCGGCTGCGAAGGAAAAACCGAGATGCTGCTACGCCCTTTTCCGAGAGACTGCGGAACACACCGGCGGATTCGAGCCACGAATAAGCCGCGTAATAGGAATCGAATATGTTTTTTCCTTTATCGGCACACTCGCCGTGCCCCCGACGATACGGCACCGCGATTTACCCGCATTTTCACCTCTGATTGAATCCGAGCGGGATCGGAGACGACGGCGAATTCTTATTCGGATCCCTGAACGGTGACTCCGCATTGACTTCGATCTGGGTAATTCGATCTCGGCTCGTGAGAGGATTCTCCAAGCTTCTTCGCGAAACTCGAATCAGCCGGCTGGCTGTAATGGCAGGAAACTTGCGCTGAACGGTCGGATCTTCCTTTCAGTCTCGCGCGTTCGGATAAAGGAGTTTATGCTTATTCGCTTGCTCTTGCGACTCGTTTAAACGAATTCCATTATGCGCGAACCTCGTGTCTGCACGCTTCTTTTTCTTCCGCGTGTAGCATTCTTTGTTAATTACTTTTCCTCTGCACTCCAGAACCAGTGTTAACCTTCGGTCGGCTATGAACGTTCTGTTTTAATTCTATGTTTTCCGTCTTCTCTTTTTTTTTTAGTAGCTTGTCAAACGGCTAGCTATATTGGGTTCAGTAAAATCTGCGTTCGTCACAAGAAAAGAAATTTAAAAAGGTATAAAAGATTATTACTGCGCAACTCGAGAGTTGAAAAAAATTATCATCAGAATCGTGCTCCTTATTCGTAACGTTGTGCATAGTAGACGGTGAGTAACGGGCGGGACTGTTATCTAGGAAAATAGAAAAACCGAGAAGTCAGAGTTGATAAGATAATGTATAATATTTTCATTTGGGAAGTTTGCTCGTTCCCGGGTCTCGTTGAACGCGGACCATTAAAGTCGCGAGGAAAAATGCCCGTGGTTGTTCTCGTCGGTTCCATTACCCAATTAATGTCTGCCATCCGAAAACAACCATAGCCGGAGGACCTTATTAAACCGCCTAAACTAAACGCAGTTAGGATAACATATTCTGTCCTAGCTGTTATCTTTCGCGATATTAATTTGTAATGAAAGCAACGGATATTTTACGCGAGTCAAATTTTCTGCAGCCAGCCTGGAACGGGATCCCCGTCGTAGTGAAAATAAGGAGGTCGATTCCGGGCTGATGGCAATTAATTTCGGAGATTTCTTCGTCGCGTGTCTCGGGCCGTCCGAAATGAGCCGCCATCGGCGTAGATTGCGCACGGCGTGATTTTTGTTGCAGAATAGCGTCGTGACCCATATCCGCCATTATTCTTCTGGGCATTGGTATACGCGAGCGCGAGTCAATATTAAAATTTCAAAGTTGTCGCGTTTCCACGCGCATAAATCGGAACGGTAAAAGGCTGATGAGAACTGCTCCCGGATAACTCTAAATAAAGCTGCGCTGATGAGAGTGGAGTCACGCAAATGAAACGTATGAGCCGCGATACTGAGCCGTTGTCTGTGCCCGCGAAGCGTGCGCGACCCGAGCTTTCGCGAAACTATCGCCGACATTCGCGATATTATTTCCCGTACGCGAAAGTCCTTGTTTCGTCGCAGCTCAGACAACGATAAATCTCCACTGGCAATTTGTGTAATATCCGCGTAAACATGCCATCGGGCTAAAAAGTTCACCTCGTGACCCATTTTAGCCCGCTTCTGCTCCATTTGCCCCAAATATTTTAAACGATATTGCGTTCTAATTAATTTTGGTAACAGCGATGACCTATTTCCTCGAATTTACTGAAGCATTTCGAAGTATATAATTTTGAAACGTTTAAATACTCTGACGATGTCACCGATACGTTTTCGTAACCGCCATGGAATACATTAGCAAAAATCGATACAGGAACTTTTTCTGGAATTTGAAAATCGATTGACGATTCGATATACAAAGTGTCCTAGAATTTCCGAATACAATTTTTGTACTTTAAGAACAGTGGAAGACTATGTAAGTTTTTTTTAATTTGACTTTGACAGAAGCATTTACTGCAGAAGGAATTACAAATCGGTCAGGGGATGATTTTTATGTAAGAATGAATCGAAAAAGGGAATAAAATTTTTCGTATCGCGCCTCGTTTTCGAGAAAGGCAAGTTTAAAAAGATCCATCGGGTTTAAGTGTTTTAGTACGCAGGAAGTAGAATTGATCTGCATACAATAATAGCAGGCGTATTTTCACACTCCATCTTCTTGAACGCGAAGCTTCGGATAAAAAAATGTTACACCAAACTTTTGTTTTTATCTTTTCGTGCAGTATCATCGCCTAGCCGATTATACTACGATTTTCAGCCACGCGTGTACCTTTTGTGTTCGCAGAAAGCGTTAAGTCCACTTGCAACAACACCCAGAAATCTCCTCTAAACCATCGAAACCCTGCGCGACTATCACAGTTACGCACAACGTGGCGTTTAGTTTGTTTTTCACCGTAATCTCTTCTTTGTGCAGCTCAACGAACAGTTTTAGATTTTCGTTTGACGGTGCCTTTTGGAGCAGCGGGGATTTCCCGCGAATCTTTTCGGTCACCCTATGTGCGAGCATTTCGCGGGGGAAATTTCGCAACTTGTAACGTTATTAACGCGGCCTCGATAAAGCTATCTCCGCGGCGTAGTTTCGCAAGCCGCCGCCTTCCGGCGCATTTCCATGCATGGGAAATCGACTCCGGCATCGAGCCGGAGATATTTAAAATCCAGCGGGATCCGACCGCGCAAAACTATCGGCACGGCCGAACGGGCATTAATTATGCTCTTTGTTCGAGCGGCGATGCGCGTCCGGAACCGTTCGGCGAACGAGAGCATCGCGTCGGAACAATTTTGCATACAATAACAGAGAAGTTTCGACAGTCTTCGCCCTCGAGGGTTCGACGACCCACGGTGACGAACCCGTCTCTCTAACCCCCCCGAATGAAACTTCAATTGAAACTCGGAATCGTTCCCGCGAGCTAGCTAGCGAGCGAGCGAGCCAACGCGCGCGATTCTCGCCGAATTACAGCTCTGTTTTTCTGCTGCCCACGGCACGTAACAATTAAGTCTTTAAAGTTTCGGAACGTTCCACGCGGAGATAATTGACTTGGTTCCGAACGAGACGAGGCTCTATTATTACGTTCGGATTCACATGCAGCACCTACGAGTCACGATAGCTTCTCTGGAACCGCTATGCGCCATTACGGCGGGACAAAACTCTAACCCGTTTCAACTTGACGAACATTTTTATTATGCATTTTATTGCAGACCTTTCTTTCGAGCTTGGATCTATTTGGCGGATCGCATGACCAAGCCTTTTTGTTCTACGCTCTTTGAATTAGATTCGTTCGTCCCTCTGTACATTGAATTGGCCACAAAGACTCTTTGTTTGCCAGCAAATCGAATCAAATCGAGAATATTCATATTTTATGAAGCCGAACGCTTTCAACGGCCACTTTTCACCGTTTCAGCGCGGATATATCTAAATCCATTCAAGTCTTTACATAGCAATTTTCTTTCACATATTTTGCGATCAATTTCTCCGAGATCGCCTAACATTTCCCGTGGAATCGTTTAAAAGACCAATTGTAAATTAACAAAGCCTCCCAGAAGATAAAACAGCGGAAGCACGAATGCACTCGACTTAATCGTTTCATACCGACTTGTACCACCCGTTCTGAAACATTTTGTATAACAGGAGATTGAAGCTGTAGGACCCGGAACACAAACAATTGAAGAAGCAGTTCCGTTGAATGACTTTACCCATAATTAAATATAAATATTCTGAGCGCAAGAATAGTAAATCGTTTTATATCTATCCTTGCGCTTCGAGCGCTTAACTTAACCCTTAACACTCCAATGGCTCCTCTGAGGAGACACTAAAAATTGCCGTACTATTATTTATAAAAACTATTACCCGACCATAATTGCACTTAATGAATCGTTAAAAATTGAACTGTTGTGCGTACAAATAACAGTAATAAATTTAATATGCAAGAAAGAAAATGAACCATGTACAATGTAATTATTCTACGTAAAAGAAATTACTCGATTTTGGAATTACAATTGCTCGGAGCGCAAAGGGTTAACAAGGCTCAATATTTAGGGGTGGTGCAAATAATATTATAAAGACACACGACTTATTAGTACGCAGAACTGTGTTTAATAATTGCGACGTACTGGGTTTTCTTACGAAAATAATACGGATTTACAAACGAGCGGTTTAGTTAAGCTGAAGTTGTTTCAATGACGTTTGAATTGTGAATCCCCTGAGTGTGAAAAGTGTGCAGTATTTATACAGAAAATGGTTCATGCAAGCATACCAATCAGAGTCAATGATGGTTTGGCCTTTGCGCTTGGTTGCAAGATGTTGGACGTAGGGGTGGTTTATTGCAGTGTTCTCTCTGTACCTTTTGATAATGTCTCTACCGTAAGTGTTAAAATTTTATTCCCTCCACTGGAGGGGTAGAGCAAGCGAAGCAGAAGATTACAACTTTTCTAAATTAGGATTTTTTTATGAAACTTGTCACGTCGAATTTTGGAATGATAGAATTACGATTATAACCACCAGTGTGATAGATTTCACTTTTCCTTTGTGTACGAAGAATGCAGTAACTCTTGCAGAATAGTCGCTCGATAAACCCGAAGATAAAACAATTACGGAGGGAACAGCGCAGCGTAAAAATCGCAAGTAAAAATCGTTTGGCGGGAAGGCGTTCGCTCGAAACAATTGCGGGGACGTACGAATCTGAACGTTTCAGAAACTCTTGCGGTTTGAAAAAAAAAAAAGCGCGCGGCTGTTTGTCTCTCTTTCTTTTGGCCCGTTCCCACGTGTTCCGATGGTGGACGCTTTACGACAATGTCTCCACTCGAAGAATTGATAACGACCGCTTTATTATTCCGCACCGCTATTCACGGCGAGCGAGTCGCGGACTTTTGCGGCCGCATTGTCGCCCCTTGTCTCCGGCCTGCGGGGGTGGTTTTGAGGCTGGATGATGGAGGAGAGGGAATCGTGAAAAGCCAGCCGCATTCGAGGCTCTTTGATAAACGCCGAGTGATGCTCTGGAAGCTTTTTAGGACATTATCCGAGGGAACACCTGTTACTGGCGCGTAGCCGGGCTCGCGCGTTTTAGTGAAAAAACCAACCCCACCGAGCAAGGGAGGGAAAAGGACGAGGGAAAGCAGGGATGATGGAATTCGTGGCTACGCCGTACGCCCGTAGCCACAGGCTTATGGGATTGCACAGTCTTAACATATATTAATCCAAGGATTGCCGCGTAGAAACGGGGCCTTCGATAGCCACGTAATTCACGGTAAAGAAGATTACCGGGGAATTCGAAGTTTTTCGTTCCCACGGTAATTCCAAATGTTGTCTTGCCACCCTTTTACGAATTCACGCTCTGCCTTCACCGGATAATGCTCTCCCGGCTCCGAAGAGAACGTATGGCTAAGTGAAATCGCGAATTCGTTGTTCGTTACTCCGACGCGCGGTGCTCTCATCGGTGACACCTGTCATTCATTGTGATCTTAGAGATTAAATTTGTGATACTCCGATTCTTTTGGAATTTTAATGTTCCTCTAGTAGTTCTGACGGTGTCTTTCTCGTGAGCCATGAAAATCACATTTTATTACAGTGTAATAAGTAAAACAGCTCGGAATGCAGGAGATACAAGAGAATGATTAAAATCGTTTCCAAGGTATACTTTCGCCTTTTGCGTTCCTTAATGAAAGGAATAAATTTCAGTTCCAAGTTCTCTTTGTTTCAAAGGATAACGAGTCTCGTCGACATAACTGTTTTTATGAGAAGCGAAACATAAAACAGTCCTGTAAAATACAAGGCTCGAGGTTTTCAAAAGCTATTCGCTAAAAATATGGATATCAGCGGTGAGATAATGCGCGGACCCGATATGGCATCGCTAAAAATCGATAAGAAATTTAAAACCGACCCGCAGGTAATGTGTACTGGTAAAAGCGTTTGAGTACGCTGTGATACGAAACGTCGCAATTTATAATATGAAAATGAGACTAATGCGGGAAATATTTCCTGTAATAAAGTTGCACGGAACGCATATAAATGTTCCGCGCACCGCGGGTTACCATCTCTCGCATAAATATTCACCGGTGAACTTCCAAGCCCATTTCCCGCGATCGTTCCCATGGTGCCTATACCTTGGTTTACAATTACTCGCATCGAGAACGATAGAATATTTATCGAGTCGCTTTAAACACAGGTCAAAGACGTTCCGGAGGGTCAATTTTGACTTACGATCGTCCCCATGGGTCGGCTCGCGTGTCCGGCAGATCGCGCAGCTGCCACATGGAAATCCTAAGACTTGCATCGCTTTCGTTCCTAGCGATTTATAATGGCCTGCTTCGCTGCAGAACAACGCGCGCTTGCAAGATTAAATGTCGGCGCAGGAAAGAAAAAGCATCGGCTGTTAATCAACAATTAATCTTAAACAAGCGGCCGGGCTTGAGGGAAACCGCTAGGACGGCAACCTATTATTTATTAATTAAAATTTCCATAATCGTGTGGCCAGCGATTTTCAGGCATTCATTGCGCTGATTAATTGCCTCCCCCTGGAACACCCCTGGAGTCTGCTATCGCGATCCCACCAGTGGCAAGCGCCAGTTTTGTCATTCTGGATCATAAAACTCCATAATGACGCGAAACTGCTTGCTCTCTCTCTCTGTCTCTTTCTCCCTATTTCTCTTTCCCTTTCTCTCTGGCCGCACCCCGGAGAGACATCGCGTTGTGCACCCGGGATCTGTCGATCGTGGATATAGATTGAACGTGCAAGGCTACTGCAATATGCAACTTGGCTTCTCAATTTCTTCGCCGCGCTTTTCACGCACGGGATGGAATCCAATCGGTGGCCTACATATCCGCTCGACGATCCCCGTCACGACAGGATTTATATACGAGGAATCTTTATAATACGTCACTTTTCGCCAACCCTTTTTCTCGCTCTCTATTTTCACGGAATTCCTCCCCCTCCCCTTTTGCAGAGTCTTTTACATAATCGACGTGAAAATATACATTTTAATGAAATACTTTTCGACGAAAATAATTCGCATGCTACAGCGACGCGGGGTTATTATTTTAAGTGCTTTTTTACGTATCGTGAAGAATTTCTCTGTTATTATTAGACCACGATGCGAAATACAAATTATTCGGATCGGTTGCAAAACACAGAAGCCAAATGGAAGCTTCGTTCTTCTTTTTGTAACACTGATAAGATGAGACCAATACATTGATGTTTTCGAGTTTTTTTTAATTAATCTGTAATTGCTATTGTTTTCAATTTTCATTGTTGCACAGGATCTGTCCAAATGCATGTTTTCAGTCACATCAGATTTTTCCCAATGAATTTGCATTTTCAGTCTAATAAGATCAACGCTCAGTTAGCAATATCCTTAGATAGATTTGATAAAATGTTTCGCACAGAAAGTTTCGAATTCCTCGTATCACTAGTATGAGTTTAGTGTTTAGTGTTTCCAATTTATTTTACGATTATTAACTCTTTGCACTCGAATAGCACCTCTAAGGTGCCACTAAAAATTGCCGTACTATTATTTAAACAACTTTTACATCGCTAGGTTTGCAGCGAAGAAATCGATAACCGTGTTAGTGTTCTAAGTAAGAGCAATAGTAATTAATTTCATATGTATGAAAGGAAATAAACTATGTACAATAGAGCTGTTATAGTTAAAAGTATTGTTTCGATTTTGGAATGATATTGCTTCGAGTGCAAAGGGTTAAAAGTACGAAGATGCTACCCAGGAGAATGTTTGAAACGTTTCATTAAATCGTGTAATGTCTAAATAAATTCAAGCTCGTCGTTCTCACAAGTTAACGCGTGGCTCTTTTAGCTCTCGCTGGGTCGAGTGTCAAACGGAAGTGTTCCATCAGAGACAGGGAATCGGCTTTCCAATCCTGCGAAAAGGATCTTAGACGCGAACGTCCGGTTTCAGATTTAATTTGCAATTATTAAAATTGTTAAAATACCTTGATCATTTTTCGGGGAGAAATGTTTGAGCCCGTTTGAATTGAACCTTGTCGTTTCCACGAGTTAAAGCGTGGCTCTTTTAGCTCTTGGTGGGTGGAGCGTTAAATGGAGGTGTTCTATCGGAGATAGAGGAATCGACTTTACAATTCTACAAAAAGAATGTTAGACGTTCGTCCCTAAGCCTCGTCCCAGATCTCGGGGGAGGTTGATACGATATTCCCGCGGAGGACGATATATTATGCGCGATAACCTGAGTGCGGAAACGGGAAAGAGTTGTTCTCCCGTAACTTAGTTGAACTATCGCTGATTCCGAGATATTTGCTCGGGATTACCTCTTCGTTTAACTTCCGTGTGCTCGCGGGCTGGTTCGCTGCGATAGAAGTCGGCGTCTGCGTGCGTGTGGGGTTGAGAACAGAGAGAATAAGAGGGATAGAGAACGAGGGCGGGATGGAGAAAGGAAGGGAGGGAGAAAGAGAGTCAAGGGTGGAAATAGAGAGGAACGATACGCGGAACATTGAACGGGAAGAACGTTGAGAAGATATGTAAACGTTATCCTGGTGGTATGACGTCGTCCTTTGGAACGAGTCAACCAGGTAGTATGGAAGGGTGGCGACGGAGGCAGGGGACACCTGGCGGAGGAAATAGGTAAGGGAAGAAGTTGGATGGCGATGAAGATGAGAATTGGGAAGTAACGCGAGAAACTTCAAACGCGAACTCCGGGACTACCGGTCTCAGCGGGTATATATGAGGAAACTAGACGTTTTCATAGGAGGAGGGTCGCGAACAGGGTCTCCGGGTACACTCTTCCGTCTATTCTCCAGTCAGGTATCTTTCCGGGGGTGGCTCCTACATGACCGGAACTCGAATGTCGTTCCAGATCTTGCCGCGATGCCAGGAATTTACGATCATTAGAGTCTAGTCGAATCTTGCGAGCCTCGGTAACAAGAACAAGGGGAAAGATGGTCGGTCGCGATTAACGAAGGAAGGAACAACAGACCGACCGACCGACCGACCAGGTTAGTTTTACTGGTTTGGGTATCGCTCTGGGAACGCCGAGCAATTTGTTCGTTGGAACGTTGACGAGCTGACGTGACGATCATCACCGAGGAACAACTACATACAATGTCCGGAGATTTGATGAACCCGTAGATTTCGATCTAGGAGCGTCGTATTCCTGGAGAATAAAGTGGCTACAGCGACCCCTCGGGCTCGAAGAAAAAAAAAATCCAATTCCTCCCAACGTTAGTTAGGAAATTCAATTAAATTTAAAAGTGTATATTCGCTGTCCGCCTCCGCGGAGCTTCTCCGTTCCGCTTCGCTCTCCGGGGACGTACCTGACCGGAACTCAAACAACTGTTCCCGCTCGGCCGATGACACGAAGTTGTTAACAGAAGCCCCCGCCGCGATAAGGTACCACTTACGCGTCAGCTTTGGTCGTTGCATTACTGCGCGGCGCCGAGGCTCGCACGTACGACGGAAAATTAGAACCGGCGCGATAGGGAACGTACGGGGCTCGTAATTTAAGGGCTGAAAGTAAGCGGCAATCTTTGTTGGCTCGGGGCGAACGACTGGCAGCTTTGCCCCGAGCTCCGGAGCCGCGAATGGCAGAGACAAGTCGTGCCAGCAACCCGGTGAACGATGACGGTCAGCTTCCTCTTCGTGTATTCTCTCGGCGAACGGTTTCGCCATTGCACCGACCGGGCCCCGGATTAAATTAATGCATGAGATACGCGGTGGCAAAAATCGCGACCGGTTCCCTGTTAATGCGAGTCTGTCTTGTCCGACGTGGAATCTGTTTCGCGACTGGCTGTCCCGATCGAGCGAGATCGTCTTACTAGAGAGACAGAGAGAGAGAGAGAGAAAGTAAAAAAGGGGTTTCGCGAGCGACTGATAATCGAGCGCGCGCAGATAATTCGAGCATGAACTTTCCGCACGGCGATTCTCCGACGTCTATTCTGTGTACATGGCCCTGGCGAAAGAATCCGACGAGACTATGCATCAAGATCCCCCTCCGGCGAACCGGCGAAAGTTTAAATTAACTTGCAATATCTGGTGGCTGTTAACTGCGCCAACTCCGATTCCAGGCATACCCGCAGACATAATAGTTGCATTATCGCTGCCAACGGGTATTTCCTAGCTGGCATTTAGGGCCGAGATGATCGGACAGTTTAAACGTTCAGCCAACACTTAATCGATCGACCTGCGGTAGTTATCAAAGCGATAGAAATGCGACTGGAGAGAAAATCAAACGCAAACTTTGTTCGACAGTTCGAAACTTTGATGCGCCGGCGATAATAAAACTCAGCTTTTCACCTTTTTTCAGAGTTTTCTCCGTAAGCACACTTTTCTAATAAATGATCTCCGTACGGCACAATCTCTTTAACTTTAACTCCGTAGTGATGGCCGACGTCACTATGACGTCGATTACCTTTTTCATCGCATCGCGACGTTTTCGACGCAAGCTTGATCGCTGATTATTTGTGTCCTGCAGTTTCTTTAACCAGTTAACTGTGGCGACCTCTTTTCAAAGCCCACACCTATGTGTGTCGCGAAAATCAAGAGAAGCAGCTCTATCCAGAGCATACGGAGATGTATAAATCCATCTTGAAACTATTTATACTTTTTATTTGTTCGTTTTATTTTATCTTGATCTCAAAATTTCTAGACATATTCAAATTTACGAATACATTTTAGTTTTCGTTAAAGTTATAATTTAAATAGCCGTAACTAAATTTTACGCATGACGAGTATACTCATCATGACACAAAATACTGCCAATTCTCCATGACGAGTATACTCGTCAAACACAGCTAACTGTTACACCATAACCAGAATTTTTCACGGTATTCAGTGACGTTGCGTTTTACAGTTCCAACAAATTTTCCAATAATTCCATTTCCATTTATTCCAATAAAGCTGGAATAATGTACTAAAAAAATATAAAGAAAAATATTGCTTGAATCTGTGTTCATTTTTAAAAACTCACAGTCGAAAGTTTGACACAAGATGGCGTTCTATATTTTTTTAAATTCATAACCAAAATTGCCGACCCGAAAGAAAGCAAATCTCTTCTAAATCTAAAATCTAAAATTTCTTCACGAATCCTTGCTTTCATCATTCCTAACGCCGGACGTTTCTATTCAAATTTCTCGAGTCGGTCGTTCGACAGAGCCGGCGAAGAGGGTGAAAATCCCTACGCTGTCCGCAGCTATCGGATCCACCTTTTGGCTAAAGGAAAAATTGATTCTTCATTAAATGAAGTTCGTGTGATTTCGTCCGCGGTATCTGATGGCGGCGCGGATGGAAGAAAAATGAAAAAAGGGGTGAAAAAAATGTAGTTCGATAAGGGATTCCGGCGACACGAAAGAAACAGGGGGCGAAATTGCTTTCGGCTGTTCGATTACTCGCGGATCATAAATCATAATCGCATTCCGCGCACGAACCCGGGTAAACCTCGTTACGAACTATAAACTTCCGTGTGTGACTTTGATGTAACGCCGCGATGTGTACGTTCCGGGCCGGGCTACCGAGTGAAATCGTTCGCCTGATCAGTTTTATTAATGGTGGGGCCCGCAGATCGCGATCGGCAACGACTATGACAACCCCGTCAACTTTCGAAAGATTAATGTCGGGACCCCTGTTCATTGCGTGAGATCCCGTTCTTTTAACCCGACAGCCACCCCCGCGCGTGCGGGTCGACTTTTTTCTTTTCTGCCCGGGGCCGGGCCGCCGCGAAACCGGGTCGCCGCGACGTTTTTGCATATAAAACCGCAATTAATGATAATGGAAATTGTTTCCTCGGCAGAGCCATAACGCATAATCGTTATAAGCCCGGCTTAATCTAGCCATTCGGTGTTTCAATAAAGAACACGCGGAGCCATGGGGGTCTTTGCCGTCCGTATTCCCGCGCAAATTCGTACATTCAAATGGCTCTCGCGCCAGCGACAAAGAAAATCCTGTAAAGGATCAAACGATTAGCCGGCAGTCTCCCGCGTCGATGTCACGACAACAAAATTCTCTGAATTTGTTCTCCGCGATGCGATCGGATTAATAGACATTTTCTTTTTTTTTTTTAAACGGAGACTCTTCTCGTTCGCTGACAATTTCTAACGGAGATAGACAAAGAACGGAATTGGATCGATACGGTGAAAACAATTATGGAATCGGTTTCCGCTGCTTTCTATAAGCACGTTGCGAGCCTCGAGCTATGTAGCTATAGAAAGCAAATCACAAGCTAGTTCATTGAACCGGGTACCGAAGACCTTGTGTCTTCAAACATGTTTGTTTTCACAATTTATAGACTCAGGCTTGTGTCGATTCTTGCTATTTATCGACGTCTCGCTCGCTTCTGTCGTCGCGCCTTCGAACAATCAAATTCTCACGACCCGCGAAAGAAGGTATGCAAATTGGTGTACATATTTAACTAACCGTTCGCAAACACGGTGGTAGCAAAAAGATCAGTTGCATTCGAGAATATCTACAAAATTTCTAGAATCTGCTCCTGCACAAGTATAAAGTTGA
>CM052091.1:8495204-8578526 GCA_028453745.1 Agapostemon virescens | reverse complement strand
AGATCTTACCTGAATTTAGTGCAATGAACATATTCATGTACAAATTTCTTTTTAACCAGTTAAGTGTGTTTGATGACTATATCCGTCATGGAGATGTGGCAGAAATTTGTGTTATGACCATTATATCCGTCATGCGTAAAATTTTGTTACAATTTGATATTTAAATTGTAATTCTGGCGAAAACTAAATTATATTCGTAAATTTTAATATGTTTAAAATGTTTAGAGATCAAGACGAAATGAAACAATCAAATGAAAAGTATAAAAAATTTGACATAGATTCATGCATCTCTGTACGCTCTGGCTAGAACTCTTGATTTTCGCGACACACATAGATGCGCGCTTTGAAAAGAGATCTCCACAGTTAACTGGTTAAACATGGACAAACAATTCTGTCACCCATACATGGGTGACATGGCAGTCAAAGTGTTAATCCGTATGGGAAATGAAGTTCGTATACTGTTCGGTGTTACGCTGTTTTCGTAGATGTCGCGACTTTATAAGCGGAAGCGCGCACCCTCGTTCCAACCCACTTCGCGATTCTTAATCGTCTCATCGTGGAATTTAATCGTCGGCGCGAAAAGTGGCAACAAGTGATGTACGAGGGGAGAGCTATTATGGCTGCGTAACACGGTATCAATTCGCAGCGACTGATAAAGAGGGCCAACGCGAAAACGACGATTACTTATGTATACGCTTAATGAATAAAATTGCAGCGCGGCGGACAAAGCTGCCGGGTTAAAGTGCAACCGGAAGTGCAGAGGCTTTTAGCACGGGGATCCAATCGATACAGGTACTGATTTGCAAAATGCGTGCCGTCGAGTACCGTAAGAACGCGGCTTAAAATTGCATGACCTGCTCTTTCTCGTCGTCGAACGTCCCTTTCCGGCGCGGCCGACCGCCCCTCCTAAATACGATCGCTTCCGCTTTACATTAGCTTATTTTGTATGCAGCTAATTTACATGTCTAACGGCCACGATAAAATTGGTTAACGCTGTTCCGAGCTTGTGAGCGAACGCCACCTAATTTAAGCTTCGGTGTAAGCAGTTAAGCTCCGTGGCCGATTTTGTAATATATGTTGGTACGATTTAATAGCGTCGAGCTTGTCCCGTGTGTATAAACCAGTTGCCGTGTCGCGCCGCGCCGCGCCGAAAGCTTCCCGACGACGGACTTTTAATTCAATTTTACAAACGGATGATTGTCATTGCGGCTGCGATCCGAAAATCATTCGTCGATCTCGCGGTTTTTAACGGATTCCTCTCGCCGCAGAGCTCGCGTCGAGCAACGAAAGAAAAACTATGAAAACCGGACGCGAACCATATTGCGAAATATTGTCTTTTCAGAATAAAATCCGCTTCGATTTGATACGAATGCGCGCAACATTATGAAAAATCCGACCATTTGGATATTTCTTTTTTCATGATTGCTGAGATTTTTCATTTGCGGAAATATTACCACCGCGTTACCATGCGTGCAGGCTGATTTCCGCCCGTTGAAAAGTAACGTTATTGACCCAGGGCTTTTTTTTTAATATGCAACTCGCATGCTCGGTTTAAACATATTTTCGACGGAACCGTTATAATACGTCCGCCGAATATTGATGCACCGTATCAAATCTGCATAAAGCATCTCTCTCTCTCTCTCTTTCCATTCTTCATTAATTTCTCTTGACCCACTTTCTTTTGTGAAACGAAATTAGGAAGGGACAGTAAAATGTACTTTCGGCGGTTTCTCTGCTATTGTGCGCACGTGTCATCGATATTTCGTGTTACTCGCGTTACGCGATATCGTTTATCGAGCCGTCGATTGTACCCGGCGATCGAATTCTTTTGTGGTTTCGTAACGGGATTATCCGGCGATTATTGCGGCGTCGCGCGAACGCATCGGGAAAATATGGAATTCGTTGCGGTCACTCTGGTGAAATTTCGTTCGACAAAGGGGAAAATCGTATGAAAATCGGCGCTCCTTTGGCCCGCTCGGAGGAAAAGTAATTCCAGCTGTTCGTTACAGGTCGTCGTCGAGTAAGAACGATTTACCATTTTAAATTGCGACACATTCCGGGGCGGCGTATTCTACAGGCGGCACTATTTCTGCTTTAATTCAGACCCAGTGTCTCCTTAATGGAGTCACATAATAAACTTTAATTTCCGAAGGTCCTTGGAATTTCTTTCAAGGAATCTTACACGGGTTCCCTTTCTCGGGCGAGCGGTGGTGCCATTCTTCAGCGGCGCCATGAATAAAATTGCGCGTCGACGCGGCCGCGTTATGGGGACTAATATTTAATACCATTTGCGCCGACGGTGGCGCGAGAAGAGATTTCCGGTAGCTCGTCCGATAAAAAGTGACTCGGGCGAGGCGCCGTCGCGCCGTTCTCTGCGTCGCGCGTACACTTTTTTTCCGCGTCATTTTACTTTCATCATTCTACCGGCGAGGCGGCGAGAAGAAGTTACGGGCCCGGCAATGCTTATCCAATTTAACCTCAAGCGCGGCGTCGATAACTTTTACCTCTCTCGGAAAAGACGCTTTCGTAAGGAAACCCTGGGCAAGTTTCTTCCGGCTACGGATCGTGCCAGTAACGTGTCCAACAGCTTAATCTTCGACTAATCCGCGCGTTCCCAGCGGCACGATGCCTGCGAGGAATTAGAGGTAATCCGAAACACGAGTTTAATGGCCAAGTCCCCATACAATCACAAACCGAATGTTTACAGGATAATACGCAAACAAATTCGCGGCGTTTGTCGGTCAACTGTTCACCGACGTTTATCCGTGAAACTTGATGAATTAGAAAACAACCATTGCCGGACAGAATTCCCCGCGAATATCACCGCAGAACGAAGGACGGTGGCTAAATCCTCTGGAACCTCGGTATCTCCCGTGAAAAAATACTATTTTGCTTAAAATTTGTATTAACCCTTTGCACTCGGGGCCTTTTTCGCGCGGCGCACCAGCAACTCGAGACGTTTCGCAGCCTTTTTGACGCATTTCTGACAAGTAACTTAAAATCATTACATACCCAAATTAATGTGTAAAATTTTTATATTTTAACATTTTTAAACATAATTTCTTAAATATTAGTCTCTGTAATTTGTCTGTGTATGATATTTCATGTAACAATTCCCAAGATGCATGTCCGGCTTGTCGGGGCAAGTATTACAATAATATGTCGTTTGATGTCTTTTTCCGGGTTTATTTCTCTGAGGACAGACTTTGCAGTCCTTCCTAACTCCTGTTAGGTAATAATATTATAATATTAGACCATTTATAACGTTTTATAAATTTATCTCGTAGTTCGGCACTAAAAGGGTTAAAAGTGTATCAAAGGACAAAGGACGCGTAATAGTAACTCGAAAATGTTCTCCATTTGTTAGCATGAAAACGATTGTCATAAAATCAATTTATTAATTCTGAAATTAATTAAATTGTAGCGTGAAGTGTAATCTTTATTGACAAGCAACACATTAATAATTAAATACCTCTAATCATTTATACGGATTTTAATAAACAAGACTCGCGTGGAATATCTAAAATTCACGTGGCAGTCAACGCGTTAAATACAAGTTCGTTGAAGTTGAGCGAAGATGCAAGAACCTTAACCACACAATTATATCGGGGAAATAGAATTTATGTTTCCGATTGATCAACAAATTGTCATAATGAACAGCTGACCCGTGACATTTTGTTTATGCCCAGTGGTCGGTTCCGATCCAATAAAGCCAGAGGCAATTCACCGTTTCTGATCGGGTTTGTTTTACCGCTAAACGATTTCATTAAAACTAAAATAGTTCGATAATTTAATATCCCCGGTTGCCACCGCAATTATTGCAATTTCTCTCCGGCAAACCGATACCCGTGTTTCACTATGTCTTCCTCGGATACTGGAATGGTAGCCGGCCATTCGATCCGACACTAACATCTCGAATATGGGCTGCATTACCGAGTCGCGAATGTCTTCCGGGGGAATTCGATTCGTAGATTGGACACATTCGAAGAAGGGGCCAAGTGAAGGGGCCAATTTTGACGGTCGGTTTTCCGGAATCGCGCCACTTTCTCCAACTTCCTTGCAACCGGCGGGGCGTCCTCGGGATACCTTATCGCGTCGTTTCAAAGGGACATCACGGGACGGAAAATGAAGGGAACGCTGATTGGAAAGCACAGCGTAGCCGACGCGATTGATCGCGGAAGATCTTGCGCTCCCCCTTCTCGCGGCTACGTCGATAAAAGTGTCGAGGAATCCTCTCTCTCCTACTGTCTGGCCCGGCCCCGAATTCTTCTAGGTAAATGTCAGTTCGCAAGTTTTTGGCCGATTGGAAAACTTGGAGGAGAACTTCCGCGAACTGTCATTAGTTATCGAAGCGTGGGGAAGCGTCGGCCGACGACGGTAGGCAGTCCGGTTTCATTCAATCCCGTCGGCGCGGCTCCCTTTAACAAACATGTTGACAACGGCTAGATTGCCGGCCGCGAAAAACCGGGGGAGAACAGGCATCCACGTAATTGGAAGTTACTTTCCCGCGATGCTCGACCCTCTGTTGCGGTTGCCTCGGAGAGAACTTCGGTGAAGGTTGCTTTTGCCGCGGTTAGATTGATGTTTCCTTAACGGCCGAGGGATTGGGACCGAGCGAAAGAAGCTGTGGAAAAAATGATTGCGCCCCTGGATAAACGGGAATCCGTTGTCCCCTGGACCGAAACAATCGGACACGTCCTAACCCTTCGATAAGAATCTCTTCAATCATGAGGATAGCCGAAGCGTGATGGGGATCTTGCCACGTTAGCGAGTTCTTCTTCAAAGATTGTTCCATGTTCGATAAAAGCACAAGAATACAAAGAGTAAGTGGTGCTTCTTTTCATAACCGCTTAAGGGGGGAATACACTTTATAAGATGAACATTTTGATTCCAGTATGTGTCTAGAATACGTGTATAAAGTTACGGAGCAAAATTTTATGTATTTTGGGAGATACAGCTAGCCGAACAGGTAAGCGTCAGGTGCAAGTGACGCAAAGCTGAAGCGAAAAGTGAATTAGATCATTTTAATCATCCTAGTCCACTTCACCCAGATGTCCTTAAACATTTAAAACCGATATATGAAGAACTTTCAAAGGAGGATTTATTAACCAGGTGTCTAGATGAATACACACAGAATTGCAATGAAAGTTTCGATTCAATGGTTTGGCACCTAAATCCAAAACATCTAAATTCCGGAGCAAAAATGATCGAAACCTCCGCCTTTATTGCGGCTGGCATTTTTAATGAGGGCTACTCAGCTATATTAAAAATAATGAATGTATTAAATATTAATATCGGGCAACAATGCAAATTCTTTGTCGATACGTATGACGCGCAGCGCATAACGAGACAGGAACGCCGCAGACAAAGCAGCACAAAAGAGGCATCGATCCCAACACTAAGACGGTTCTTTTCGCACAAAATATTTCCAGATGACAAACTTTAATTTTTACCAATTTCTTATATAGGAATATTGTAACAATTAGGATTTGTCGCTTTGAATACGCCACTCGAATCCAGAGAATAATATGTTCGCTAAAGACAGCTATGATTTTGTATTTTACATGATGGAGTAACATTGAAAGAACACCTAACTGTTTACTTGTTGCAAGCGAATACATTGCATTTGGAAGATTGTTTTAACTAGACTTCAGATTTTGTGCATTTATGGCAAAAATGAATTGATGCGATTTAAAGTAATAGAAAAATGAAAAGAATATAAAGAGAGAAAATTAAATATGGCTACCATTTTAACAGTATTATATTTATTATATTTAATAGTACCTCGCAATGTTCATGTTCCGCAAATATTCGTAGTGTACATAATTCTAGAACTTATAAGCAGGTCGCGATAATTTTATATCAGAAGTTCATAAACTGAACGCGGTAAAAATCAACGATATAAAGTATGGTAACACAATTAACCGGAAAACCGGTTCGAAGCTGAGAAATGCCAGAGTGTAATTTTAAAAAAGATTGTTTGCAGCAGCTGTTAAGGCTCCTTGTCTTTCTGGAAGTTCAAACTCGGCACGGAGAAACGAAAAGTGCAAAGCAAAGGGTAATTGAAAAAGTAAAGCGGCAGCTTCGGGAGAAAAATCGAGACAAACCCGACGAACGCAGTAGTCTGTAAATGACCGAGCGACGCGTATCCCCATTTAACGGAGGCCGACGCGCCGGTTTGACGGTGAAATCGAATTCCCGGCGATAATTGTCTCCAAACGTATGTAATCTGGTCCTGGAAGGGAGGCCCGCGGAATCTCCTTCCACGTTGATTCGATTTCCCGTCGCTTCGGATAGTAGCTTCCAGCGAAATCCCCCTGGCGCCCTCTGGCACGACGGTACGTGTGTACGGATCCACCCAATAAGATCGTCAGCGCACCTGGCGACTCTCCCGTAGCCTCCCCTTTCTGGGCCAACCCTCTCCTCGTCGCTCCCAAAGGCATCGGTCAAATTCGATTTTCCTTTTACACCGAACCAAACCATTCGGAATAGCGATCAGTTCTAGTGCCGAGGGAGGACCTTATTCAGGAAGTTCGCGTTGGCTGCTATAGGTCCGGCCAGTCAGTCAGCTGGCCGACTAGTCAGTGAGAGCCAGCCAGCCAGCCAGCCAGCCAGCAAGCCAGCCAGTCAGCCAGCCAGGGAGTGAAGTGGTAAACTAGATACGGCTACAGATAGGAAGGGAATAGAAGCAGAACCGGGTCAGCTAGTCAATCCCCTCTGCAAGGCACACCAATCTCCCAACCGGTAACGTACACGTGCACATCCACGAGCCCACCACCATCGACCCTCTACACACCCATCTTTCTACCTTTCCATACCTTCCACCCTCGCCCCCGCTGTTTTCCGCATTTTCTCTCCTCAATTTCCCCGTTTTCCATTCGCTTGCCCGAATATGTACGTACGAATCGCACTTACCCTCCCGCCCACGCCGCTCTCGGCCAACCCCCTTCAACGATTCTCTCTTGGTCGTCGCACTCGGGAGGATTCCACGCGAAAAAGTGACGGCGAGGCGCGCCGCGGAACCCCAGTCCACGGAAAAACCGGACTACGAATCTTACAAAGTGGAAACTCCGTGGCAACGTCGATCCCGTTGCCAGTGAAACTAGATTGCATAATGCCATGCCGAAAAATCCTTGCCGATGTTGCTGCTGCTGCTGCTGCTGCTTCTGTTACTGGTACTGCTACCACCGTTGCTTCCGCTGCTACCGCCGAGCAGCCCTCAAAGGGGAATCCGTTGCTACGCGTCGCGGAACTTTTGCGGTTTCTATCGTCGACGTCTAACCGAGCAGGGACCCCGGGAGCAAGCCGACGACGGTGACCGACTGCTGGAGATATCCCGCTGCGACCAACCACGGACCACGAGCATCGCGAAATTTATCAGATGTAAAGGATAAGCAGACTGTTTATCCGGGAACGCTACGCGAAATTGGAACCGGCCTATCTCCTACGGGCACCGAAGATTTTCTATGGACACCGAAGAGTCAACAGAGTGCGACTCGTTCGGGCAAGTATATCTGCTCCTTGCATTACGCGAGTTATTTCTGCGTAAGAATGATAATGTTTTCTATCTCCGGCTGGGTATATATTCTATCGTGAATGCGAGTATCGGAAGAACTAGCTGGATGTAGGTATATACCAATAGATCCTTGTATGCTCTTCCAGATGGAAAGATACCCATCTTCCGTTTCCAGGTACCATTAAATCTTTGTTTCCTTTCTGTTTGTTCCGTGAAATGTATTTATTTGAACCGTGCAATTGTAAATACATTTGTTGAACTTGCCAGGTACGTCTGTTGACTTGAAATTATTAAAGTATAACCGGGCGAAGTATTGTCGTTTATACGACTGTTTCTGCGGAACGTACGAAGATTAAAAATATAATATAATACGATGGGTTAGGTCTATTTCACCCCTAGCTACATTACAACGAAGCAGACTCGCATTGAAGATTTTGTAACAAATATAAATGTTACAAATTGTCTTTTCCCTTCCGCAACGTTTTCAGCGATGAAGATGTTACAAGAACTTTAGTTACAATGAAAATGGCGTGGCAATGGGGTCAACCCATTGACTGCCACGCAAATTTAGCGCGTCTTGCCCTGGGTGCCACGGTTTTATTTTAACCCTTAACGGTCCGGAAGTATTTCAAGTTTACTTCCCACCAGGTCCAGCTATTCTTCATACGAAGAGAAGCTGTAAAACATTTTTAAATCAAATATAGAAAAAGAAATATTTTTATTTTAGTGAAAACTTATTAATATATATATATATAGAGGGTAATAATAATAACAATATGATTTAAATTTTATATTCTTTTAGAGTAAGTAAAAATGCAATGCCGCTTATATGGCGGCATTGGTCCGTTAAGGGTTAATATAATTAATTTAATATGTAATTTTAATAATAAAAATTGATAATCAATATGTTCTCTACACTATATACATTTTTCATTCATCCTTTCTAATAGTTCCTAACTCAAATAGCCATTTGTAGCCAATCTAAACTTGCAGCACCCACTACGAGATATCTCGTAGTTGGCAGTCAATGGGTTAATATGAAATTAATTGAATTATTGAATATGTGAACCGTAATTCTAACCAAAATTCTACAGCGTACGAAATCGGATTAAATTCTCTAGCTAACGTTTAGCCGACTATGCGGCTATGCGTAGTATGCTAAAGCGTGCAGATTAAAATGGGCCACCCAATACGTTAAACCTCTCGAACAAGTAAGAAGATTCGCTTGGTGAAGCGCAGCACCTGTCGAGGGACGAAGGTAGCTAAGACAACCGAGACGATCGGGGAATTCAAATGATTGATGGCAGGGGTAATAGCTTTTTTCATATGACCGGCATGTTGGTTTTCGTGCCGAAACCGCCGCGGAAAAAAAAGCAGCCTGATGACGAAATGGAATTACGCGAGACTCGGAGTGGAGGAGAATTCTTTCTCGGATCGGCTCGTTTCAAAGGCTTCGAAATTTCGCGAGCGAACGTGACGAGGCTGCCCGCCGCGGTGGACCGTGTGCCATGCGCGTCCTGTTGACACTTCTGAGACAATTAGCCGGACAGAAATTGGAACAATTATCCGAGCGTTACCGCGGCCTAAACTAATGTTCCAAAATAATTGAGGCGGATGGAAACGCAGGAAGCCTTTGTACCACAAAGTACCATCGGGCTTGAAATTCTCCGGACAGAGAGCCGGGGTCTCACATGTGTGATTGCGCGGCCGGTTCCCCGGCTAACGAAATAATTACTAGTTTGCATAACTCCGTCGCGTGATTTGTGCCCGGGCCGGAACACCCCGGCTAGCCTAATCATGAAAAATACATACTTCAATGCTCTGCCAAAATGTCACGCATTGCTGCCGTCCGTGCGCGTTAACGAACTAATTACGCGGCACACGCGAGGCACGCCGTTCTGTCGCATCCTCGCGTTTGCGAATTCGTCGACCTCAAGACTGGTGTGTTATCTCCGACGTAGTCGAGCCTAATTTCACGTACCGTTGATGAGACTGTCTGCATACTAAGCCCAAAGGAGGACCGGCCGCCGCTATATTAATATGCAATCGAAGCCCTCTTCCACATAAGCCGGTTACGACGGAGCACAGCTTAATTTGATGTTCATTCGATTAATCAAGCACGGCTGTCGCTAGAAATAACAATTGTACCGAGACCCAAGGCTCGTAACAGTATCGACAATACGCCGTTCGATGCTCAGACCTATGACGCGTTTCTATACACCGTGTATCGGTAATTCGACGCGAAATCGACGTTCGCCGAATTATTTTCACCTTCTAACCCTGTCCACTCTGTGCGACGTCAATTTATCGTCGTGTCGTTTCGCTGGTTGAAACTAGACTTTCGAACTCGATCCAGATCTAGAAACCCACCTGGTAACGTAATATTTTAAATGATCGCATTCAACGGGAAAACTATACATTTCATTCGCGGTTAAAGCGAATCTGCATCGCAAAATGCGTACGATTTCGGGGTAAAAATAATACGTAATCTCCTCGACAAAGTACTATTTCATTCGGGAATGAAATGCGTTTTTCAGATAAAAAAAAGAAATAAGATAATGAATTATTTCGTTCGACCGGGGATTAATACGATTGCGTTATTTAAATAATCATTCCCGAAGCATTTTATCCGGATAATATCCGCGGCCGTTTCGAAAAGTGTGATTCACGAGTTCCTCGAACAATGGAGTCGATGATACACCGGCATTGAATTTAATTTCCTGAAAAATGACGGTCCACGGGAATAAATATCATTGAACATTTTCAATCTACATACTATGTGTCGCCGGAAGAATTATCTGCCGCTATTGAAACCCGGCCGGAGCAAGTCGCTCAAGGCAGCACGATTTTCTTTTGAAAACAAGGGCTCGCCATACATTCTGCGTCCCCGATCACCGATAACCTTGTACGAGAGCGTACGGTTGTACCGGAGTTCGCAAGCCCATTTAAAGTATCTCGGGGTCCACCTACGGATTCAGCGGTTCCTTTCGCGAAGGCATAATGCAGGGCTAGGGGCCCCGTCGTCCCGCGGGGCGAACGTGACACGTAAAAATATCATGTAGGGTACCGATACATCACGCGATCAGATAAGGGAAAGGGGAGCTGACTTCGTCGTTTGTCGTCTCCGATAGAATCTCTCGGCCCGCGGTGGTTCGCTTTATTTTTGCACCCAACTATTTTGATGACTCAACTGCTAGATGGACGTACCCCGGTTCGTCCCGCGGAGGACTAACATCCAGCAGGACGTATAACCTCCCCTTCGTAACAGATCGCCAAGATCAAGATCGTCCGCCGGCCGCTAAACCGTTTTTCTAAACCTCGGTTAGCGGAAACGCGAAGAAGATCGGACCCCGAGACAACGCGATTCTGAGATCCTCATCCACGAAATTTCAATCTTCTCGGGAATTAACGCGTTCCCTGTCAACGCGAAACTTCCGGACGCCCGGCGCTGTCGTAATCTATCAACGCAATTTCTGCGGCACAATAATGGCCGCCCGGGATAATGCAATCTTGAAATCTTCGTCCATCGAATTTCTATCTTCCAATTTGCAGGCAAAAAGTTATCTATAGCGGCTAGACGAGCTGCTCCGAGTATCGGTGTAGCCAGTGGTTAATCCTTTGTTGCGTTAACAACGAATCAAACTCGGGATGAAGATTTCGTAACAGAATCCATTAAATGTGCCCATAATTATGAAAGTGGTCTAAGTCATATATTTCTTGTTTAGAGACATTTAATGGATTGCATTTGAATAAATACAAAAATATTTTTATATTATGCAACATTTTAATTTAGAATTTTATTAGTCTTGTTTAATGGAAACTTATTATGAATATGAAATATCGTGTGAATTTCACACGAAAATGTTGTTCTTGAAGTTTGAATTGACTTAGACTATTTTCAAAATTAACTGAATGTCCTATAAATGACTGAAAGCAATAAAAAACATCGAGTTTTATTAGAAACAATAATTTTAATGAAATAATTCATGCCAAAAATTTGTGCTCTATCGTTTCAATATTATTTAATGACTGAGCAATTTTCATTCATGTCAATGCTACTTTAACTAACATATAATGTAACTTCTTTAACATTTTGGCTTAGACCACTTTCATAATTAACACTAAATGAATTCCATATAATGTTGAAATTAGAACCACTATCTAATGGTTCATTTTATACAATATCGTAAAAATTACATAGAATTAATATTATTTAAAATAATGAAGTATGAAATAACTGATAAACTCATTTTTTTTTAATTTTGACTTAGACCACATTCATAATTGTGGGCTCAAATATAAAAATTGCACCTTTATTTCAAGTCGAAATTCAATTGTATTCGGTTGAGATTAACGCTTTGCACTCGAATGGCAACTTTGAGGCGCCAGAAAAAATTGCCATAACACTGTTTAAAACAATTTTTAAATCGTTATGCTTGTATCTAAGGAGTTCGTAAAAATGCAAGTGTTGCAAGGACGAGTAATAGTAATAACACCTATGTGCATAAAATGAAATAAATCGTATGGAATGAAAATATCCTAGGTCAGAAGAAATGCCTAAATATTCGAATCAAAGCAGCTTTGAGTGCAAAGGGTTAATATTCGAGCGTTCATAATTCAAGAGACGTAAGCTTTAATTTATTAAATCGTAAATTTATAAATCACTGAATGTGCATAAATTGAGAAGTATAATCCAGAAATACATCCTGAACTTCTAAAAAAATTTAGCATTCCGATGAAAGTTCCAAAAAGGCTTTTTTACCAGGTGTGATGGGGTGGGAGTGTTCTTTTCGTCACAGACGTAACGATTAACTATTCAGCAGCCGCGAGCATCGTGTAATTACTTTATTGACAAAGCAATCCTATTCCGGTTATTTTGGTAGTTGCACCGTGTGCTTTCCGCAGAAATTCAACGCGACAGTTTCGACAACGTTTCTCTTCAACTTCGCCAGCCAATATTTGCACTGCACGCGTTGATTATTTACGCGTACATAGAACGCGAATATTCATTGTCCGACCGAAGCGACTCGTCACTACGTTTTGGGTAAACGTCGCAGGACGTTAATATCGACAGCTTCGAATGATATTAAAACGCGAAATGTTAACCTGTATAATTATTCTTTAGCTGATATCCGATACACGTCAGATGAGCGAAACGCTCGAGGTCACCGGGAATCAATTCTACATCATTCTGTGGCCACGATATTGCCCAGCAAACAATTCCCCTTCGGTTCAACGTTAATTAACCCCTTACCATATTACGACGAACTTATGTCCAAGATTATTAAATAAAGTCTAACAACTATAAACATTATGCCTTTCTTTTCAGACGAAATCAAATTGCTAATAAATATTTCAGCATTGAAGCAGATGTAGCAATATAAAAGATATAAATTGTAATAATTTTACTTGCAAAGAAAATGGTATGGCAAAGGGTTAACGGTGACGGTTTCTGGCTTAACCGTCTGTAAAAATAATTGGATACTAAAAGAGACTGATATCTGTTACTTTAGAAATGAGTTCAAGATACGTATTTTATTATTTTTTATTATTAGAAGTAAACTTCTATCCGTTCCACTTTCAGAAGATTTATTTATCTCTCGAGCAATACCGATAATCTCTACTAAAATTGAAAAATCGAAAACACTTTCCCAGCTGGCAATATAAATAACTAACTAGCAACATAATTGGATTCTCGTTTCACGGATATCCGACTAATAGCGTGTCTTTGCTGGAGGTGCTCAAAAACAGTTATAAGACGCGAGATACCTTAACTGCATATCAATGACGCCATTATCGGAGGCGACCACCCCTTTGAAAGGCTCGATTGCAACCGTGGCCTGCACCGCTGGCATAAATTGTAGGCTGCGCGCGGTTGCGGGCAAATCGCAACACGCGCATAATCTTCTTCCCCTCCGAGTTAAGCCGGCCGGCAGACAGCTCTATCGCGCGATCTACTTTCGAGTTAATTACCGTCGAAATAAAGAACAGGGTCGAGCTGTCCCACAACCGGTTCAAATACCACGAAAACGATCGATGATAACGAGCCTTCCTTTTCGAGTTGATAAAACGCCAAAAGTCCCACGCGCCGATCGCCGAACCATGACTCTGTCCAATCAGTCGACCATAAAACGGTTCGGTTCGCTGACACTTCCGTTGTCATTCGAGCAAAAGCCAGAATCATTACTGCTGATTGATACGAGTTAATTGCTAGTAGGATGAATCGCGTTTTCGTAATCGTGCACCGCGATAAAGAAATAACGTCGTCGCAAGATTACCTGTCCAGCGAACGTATCGTGTAATGTCTGACATATCGTAGTCTTATATCACTGTGGTCGAGTTTTTAACTCTTAGCACTCCAATGGCTCCTCTAAGGCGACATTGAAAATTGTCAGAATATCATTCAAAACAATCTTTACATCAGAATGTTTGTATTTAAGACGCTAGTAAAAATGTGAAGCGTTGCACGTACAATTAACAATAACAAATTTGATATGCACAAATGTACAATGGAATTATTCCAGGACAAACAAATACCTTGAAGTTAGGAATTAAAATTGCTTGGAGTGCAAAGGGTTAACACTAGAACTACCAAACCAGTCGTTTTGACGGGTCCCTAAGTTTTTCTTTCGCAATTATTGAAGTTATAAAAATGTTTTCATCAGAAATTTTCGGATATACTTCTTTAACCCTTTGCTCTACAACAACGAGTCAGACTCGTGATCAAGATTTCGAACTGAATCTTTTAAACATGTATTTCCTTAATTTTCTTTAAACGGAAATAACATTTTATTTAATTGTCGATCGTATACGGTCATTGGAGAATACCTAGGCACGCAGTAACTACAAATTTGTCTTTTCTTTTTGTCGTTCTACGGAGCACAAAGAAAATCTAGTTGCTGTTATTGTAAAATAAGTCGTAGCCCAAGAGGTTAATGATATATACCTTGCAATAAGTATTGTATGAAGTTTTAACCCTTTGCACTCGAAGCAATTCTACTCCAAAATCGAAACAATATTTTTATCTATAATAGCTCCATTGTAGATAGTTCATTTCCTTTCGTTCATATAAAATGAATTACTACGATTCGTACTTAAAACATTAACATTCTTATCGATTTCTCAACTGCAACCCTAGCGACGTAAAAGTTGTTTCAATAATAGTATGGCAAGTTTTAGTGTCGCTTTAGAGGCGCCATTCGAGTGCAAAGGGTTAATAGATGCAGTCTCGTTATTATTAGAAAGCAATGTATATCGTTGAATTTATTGTTCGAATTGTTTATTCGCGACGAATACTTTCGAAGACAACGGACTGCAATTTACAACCCCAATTTCGTTGACTTGCGTAAATGTTCGGAATAAAAATAATTTCATTTGTAATAAATTTCATGTAAATTTCGGAATAAAAACTCCGTTAAATTTTGCTATTGGTAATTCGACCCTGTGCACTCCAAGCAATTTTAATTCGAATATCGAGAAATTCTTTGACCTAGTATAGTTTCATTGCATATGGTTAATTTTCTTTCGTGCATGTAAAGTTCCTTACTCGTACGTGCAGCACCTCAATTTTGACCGATCACTTAAATGCAAATCTAGTGACATAAACATTATTTCGAATAATAGTATGGCAATTTTTAGCGTCGCCTCAGAGGCGCCATTGGAGAGCTATTAGTTAATAGAACCTCGATTATCTTTACTAATCGACAAAACGAAAATTGCGTTCTTGAATATAATGAATCGCGTTTCTAAAACACTACTAAAAATTACCATAATATTATTTAAGCAACTTTTACGTCGCTACGTTCGCAGTTAAGAAATCGATAAAAATGTTCTAAGTACAAGTAATAATAATTAATTTCATATGTACGAAAGGAGATAAACTACATATAATGGAGCTATTACAGATAAAAATATTGTTTCGGGTGCATAAGCTCGAACACAATGACTCGAATAACTTGTGGAGCTATCTCTCAGGAAATTAAATACTGATTAATGAATACGAATTTCAACGGACGTGCAGCTTACGTATCTATCGACTGGACTGATCATACTTTAATTACCGACGTTTAATTTCCTACGAGAAGAAGTTCGAGCTGAACGCTGCGCGTGGGACGTAATTACAAATGATTTCGATGGACGTACGTTGTAAATTCTATAAGGGGGTTGGGGGGAACGATTTAATGAAATAGCTCGGGTAAAAGGGTTAATCGACACGGGTCTGTGCAGCCGCAACGTTCAATTTCCCGAAGAGGCTATGATAAATAATTCCACCCCCAGGGGCGGCCGGCATCGCACGCTCGGATCCCGCTCAATTTTTCCCGTAAATCCATCAAATGATCCTCGGGCGAGCACTTCGCACGGACGCGGAGAATTATCTTTCGCGCCGGAAGCCACATAAATCAAACCACCTACCGTGATCTTGAAGTCTCGTGGGTCGCACGTATTGTACCGCCTGAAGAAACGTAGAACGGTGTGCGTCTTGTTCTCGTAACCTAGTAGCAGCGTATAATCCTGGCTCGAGTCCATTTCCGGGTCTTTGCTGGTATCCTTCACGTGCCGGTCCTGGAAATACAATAACTTTGCGTTTAACTCCACGCCAATCGACCAGCAAAAACATTAGGATAATGCACGACGACCGTCCACCGTTTCCCCGTTTCTGGAATCGAGCGGCGCACTACGTATTTCACGTTGAACCGGACAACCTGTTATTATCCCTTTGCACTCGAAGCCATTGCCTCTCCAAAATTCGTACATTTTATACAACGCCGAATATTCTCGGTACAGCCTTTTTAATTTCGTGTAATATTTCGTGTAAAATAATGTTACTGGTATCGCATGCTCGCTCGCGTCTCTCCAGAATTCGTAAAACTATTCTCGAAAAGTACGCGTTGCAATATTCATTGGAACGAATCTACCTCGATGCTTCTTCGCTAAAGCAGTAATTACGACGTCCGGATTTAGCGCCGTCGAACTGATTTATTATGAACATATCAAAGCGCGCAATGGAAAAAGGTATCGGAAATTGAATAGAAATAAGTACATTTAACTGCTATTTAGCAAACCGTTATTCGATCGAAGTACATTCGACAGTGCGATCCGCAGCTATCATTAGCCCCGAAAAAGCTCAAGATATACTAGCTATTTTACGTCTCGCAGAAGAACAGGAGAATTCTTTGTTCGAGCCTTTAATCTTGGTGGTGAGGATTTCTTATCGGCGGGTTGAATGGCGGAATCTAACGATACACGGATTCTGCAAACGAGAACCTATCAAACCGTCCGGAGAAGGTGAGAGGCAGATCTACGAGGCGAAATTCGCGACGATGGAAAGGACGAAAGAGGAGGACGAAAGGGGTGGGGAAGAAGCTATTCAACCGCGCCGCCTTTTTTCTGAGGCCGACGTGTCTCGGAAGGACACACCTTGGCAGCGTCGAGAGAGGACCGGCAGGTTAGTTAACCGTCTCCGAAGGCGGCGGTTCGAATCCCGGCAGGCTCGAAGACAAGTTTTTCTGCGAGATTCCCGGCCGCCGTCTCGATATAATTATCCGCGGTTCGCGTCGGCTGGACGCTCGGTGCCGACGACGCCTTCCACCGCGCCCATTGTTCCTCGTAAACGAGCGAGCCGCTTTTTTCTCAGCTTTTCGACGAGCTTTATTAGAATTTAATTTACCAGCGGGGGAACGGCCGGGGCCCCGTGGACCAGCGGCTACGCGCGCGGCGTGAGCCCCGGCGAGTCACGCGTGTTATACTTCTCAGCTCCTTTTGTCCCGGCATTCTTCTGTCCTCCGCCATTCGCCTCACCTGCGAGTCGCATACAGACTGCGTACACACAGTCACGAAACAGCCGTATGCGAAAATGCAGGCGGGGAGAGAGAGGGGCCGCCGAGAAGAAAGAACACCGGAATATCCATTTACGTTGGCCCCGACGCGCGAAAGCCTCGCAACAGGCCGGAGCACCGCCTGATTGGATATAAAATATAAAGCGTTTCGAATAAAAACTCGCTGCCGCGCGAGAAAGCACCCCCGTAAAAACCGGGTACCTCTGCGGTTCAACGGGAGAAAAAAAAAAGAGAGAAACGCACAGGGCGCAGGTGTGGCGAACTGCAACGTTGGAACGATACTGTCAAAGTTACTTAGCGTTTTCGGGATGCTGACCGCTCGCTTCCAGTTCTGCCTACGATTTTACGACGATTTTTATCAACGAACCGCTTACCGATCGTTAGCTCTCCATTTTTTGATGGCCGTTCGATTGCCATCGGTGGCCTGTCGACGTTCAATTCGAGGGACAACGTAAAATTTCAATTGCTGTTGTTCGTCTATTCGCGCGATTCAAGATGTTTCACGAAGTTCGTATCGTAATCCAGAATTTGTGTAATGTAAATTGAATATTGATCGAACATTGCTCGATCAACGTTGTATATACAGTGGCTTACAAAAGTATTCGGACACTCTTCAAACCTAAATAACTTTTTTAAAATTGGATCAAACTTCTTGACTTTTCTTGAGTAATTAGTTGCATCGATTTAAGCAGTTAACTGTGGCGATCTCTTTTCATAGCGCGCATCTATGTGTGTCGCGAAAATCAAGAGTTCTAGCCAGAGGGTACAGAGATGCAAGAATCTATGTCAAATTATTTATAATTTTCATTTGTTCGTTTCATTTCGTCTTGACCTCTAAACGACCTCTAAACATTTTAAACATATTCAAATTTACAAATTTAAATATCAAATTGTAACCAAATTTTACGCATGACGGATATAATCGTCATGACACAAAATTCTGCCACATCTCCATGACGGATATAGTCGTCAAACACACTTAACTGGTTAATAAATGATGTGCAAAATGAATTATATAAATATTGGAAATGGTATGAATTACATGACCAATAAAAAAGGAACTTTTTAAATATTTTTTTATTTGAGCCACGTACTAAAAATTTTAAAGACGCATCTGGTAGATCTATGATAGTTATACACATGCAGAAAAATTCATTGAAATCGATCGACATACAAGCGAGCTACGTGCCATCAAAAATGGTGAAAATCGCAATTTTTTACGATTCTTGGGCAGTTTATGCTTAACACTTTGACTGCCAAACTAGCAGCCACAAAATTTTTAAAAAATCGAAATGAGATATTGACTGAGATAAAAATTGGGAAAAATAAAATGTATGCCGTAAATTGCTCGCCCTACCTTCTAGCACTTTCTGTATTAGCATCAACTTTGGTACAAATGAATATAATTATCTTCCGCGCGGACCTGTTGGAATATGTTAGCAATAAGACGTCCATTTTGAATATTTATAGATTTAAAAAAATATATTTTTGTACTCTAATATAGATATTAATAGATCCCAAAATTTCAAAAATGTACCATCATTTCTTCCTGTCGAAAAAAATTCTGCAAAATCTTGAAAATTTCTGGCTTCCAATTGTATTTCCCCCTTAACACTAAACCTGCCACAGTGGATCAAATGTGCGAATTTGGTGAGTAACGTTTTTAATACTAAACCTTCCACAGTAGATCAAATATGCGAACCTCAATGGATCAAACGATCTTTTTAGATTTTCTACTTTATTATTCTTGAAATAATAAAATGGCCTCCATAAATTCTAGATAAATTGCCATTTTTATAAGACAACCTGCACCAGTGAATGCGAATGCTCGGTAGGTTTCCTGTTAACTCAATTACATCTAGAATAAGTGTCTTTTCATGTCCTCCCACTGTTACGCATAGAATTAATGTCGTGTATTGCTTGTAGCACGAATGTAGCGGTAATTGATTTTCTATACAACCATTGTATCGAAGTACCCACACATTGTAAGGGATACGAGGATAAGGTTAGGGAGGCACATCGGCGTTAAATGGAAACCGTATATTTGAGAGTGGAAGTTGCGACAGAACGCTAAGCGTTCCGTTGCATGCAAGCCAATGTGTGCGAAGGGGAACGCGTTGCGTCTACGATGGGTCGTCATGAACCTCGCACAATAGGGTAGTCTTACCCATGAAACGAAGGTTACTATTCTGAAAGGTTAATTCGAAGTCGTCAGGCTACGCACGCGTCGACGAGGTGTTCGAGGAGCGCAAACGATAATGATTTGAAAGGTCATTTCGATTGACCGTCTAGCTAGAGTTCTTGAACTCGTCGCCGGTGAACAAAGGCCAGTTCTGGTATTTAGTACCTGTGACGGCAGTCGAAATTAGATATCGATACTGTAATAAATTAATTGCTTTACTTTTTCCTCGATCCTCGGGAAATTTGTTGAAATAAAGCAATGTATCCTCGTTTATGCTTTCATTTACAAAAAAATTGAGTCTCCTTTTGTCTTTCAGAGAAACTTACTTTATTTCTTCTCCGAGATATTTGCACAGTAGATAGAAACAAAAAATTGCAACAATTTTGTATAGAGACTTCGCACACGTGTTACTTATTTGACCGCTCGCAGAAGAAGGAACAAGCGCTACGTGACCTATTATATTTATGTTTCGTGCCAAACATAATTGTAATTTAATTAGAATATGAGATATTAGAATTTAGAATAGATATAGAATATATCTATAATAGAATAATATAAGATATTAGAATATGAGATGGCGCCATCAGTCTGAATATCTCCAACAAAATTAATCGATGATAAGAAATGGGAGGCGATCGAAAAATCGTCGACACTTGAAACTCGTCGACATCCACATCTCAAGAATGTGCTGAAGATGCGATTCTTACTGTCCAGCAGAAATGCCAGGTTTTAAAGCGATCACCTGTCGTTTCATAGCCAAATGTCCTTGCACGCGTGAACCTGCATCTTCCGAACACGTAAAGTCCCGAAGCTGAGATTTTACAGTTCGTATCCACCCTTTTATTTCCTAATGTCCGTGAATTTTCGTCCCGATCAGACGTCGGCAGTATGCGAAAGTGTATCTTTGTCTTTAGCGCTTCTTTGTCTGGGTCTTCAGGGAAATCGACGCTTGCAATGGACACGAAGCCGCTTGAAAATGTGACGCAGTGAATCTCGGAGAAAATTCGAATTCCTTGAGGAAACAAGAACAATTCTTTCGCTTTGAGAGCGCGACGATCGCGCTTTGAGCCGGCAGTCGGTGTCGATATTGCTTCCGCGTTTAGCGTTTCGATAAGGGCCTCCCCCGATCGTGCAGGCTGAAAGCTAACAACTACGCCCTTTTGTTTCGGGGAATCCTGCAAATAAGATGCCACGGATTTAAACCGGCCAAGCCGTGGAACGAGGCCACTGTTTATTGCCCGATGAGCACCGGTTTAATTGTACACGGAGCCAAGATAGTCGAGAAGGAAATTAAATTCTTTAAGCGTGCCCGGAACCCGACTCGGATAAAGATTCCGTTTAAACTTCCCGCGCAGCAACTTGACAACTGCTCTCTCTCTCTTTCTCTTCTCTCTCTCTCTCTATCTCTCTCTCTCCGTCTGTCTCTCCTACGCGAACACGAAAAACTATTTGTACTCGCAACTTTGATCTCCGTCCGCTACGAAATTTGTCTCGGGAGGGGATAACGTTATTTCCCATGGCACGCATTTCCATGTAAGAAAACTTTGACTTTGTTTCTGTTGCTATAAGATAACTAACTTTGCACACCGAGGGGCGCACACGCACAAGAGAAGTTCTAGAGTGACGGATAACGTTTGCATGATGAGATGATAATACGTCACCAAGATGGTACACCATCGGAAAGGGAATGAATTAGAACATTCTTCGGCTTCCTTATATTCTCGCCTAGAGCACCAATCGTCTATTTCCACAGCTTCGCCTAAACAAGACTGCATTCGAACTGCATTCGCCATGATTTTCGCACACGTATCGTATAAGCCTAACAGTCTGTGTTTAATTAAAAATACTTGTCATTGACGAAGTAATTCGTACAATCCTGGGTAAGGCGGTCCGGAACAAATCAAGTACAAATTTTCAGCTTTTTGCGGTGAAATGTACTTTCGGTATACATCATTGGACGTTGTCAAGAAGTCGATATACCGCTGTTCTCAAAAGAAGTGGTCAGCCACGCCACGACTCGCATCGAACAACGGATAAAACGGGACGAACGCTGCTTTCTACGGCAGAAACGGCTTCATTAGTTGATAAACAAGAAGCGCCAGGTATCTACCGTAGATCAAGTTCGCGTCTCGCAAAAAGGGCAACCGTAGGTTCGTCGAAACGGTATAATTCGAAGTTACCGGTAGCTAGTATTGATTCCGATACACCGTAAGCATAGCGGAGGATGAAACTCACGCGAAAAAGTTTAATTTCCTCGTGCCCCGTTTTGCGGAGAGAGGAGAGAAAAAAAGAGGGATTTCAGGATCGAAACGTGGAAGAATGGAGGGAGGGAAGGCTTGAGGAGTCGGGACTAAATTTCACGAGGCAACGAAAGCCCAGGGAAACCGCGACGCGCCCCTAAAAACCGTAGCCATTGGAACGTAGCGCGAGACGACGACGACGACGACGACGACCGAGTAATAAATAATTTCCAGTGCCGTCTCGCGCAACTTCTTCAATTTCCGCTGTCGTGTCGGAAGCGGGGAGCATACTTTTTCCCCTGCCGAGCCTCGCCGACATACATACGACCGATCGGACGTCCAATGACGGCGCTCTTACATACACCTTTCCAACGGCCGCCGGGCCGTCGACGTGTTCGCGAGAACTTTCATTTCAGTGCCGCGCGCGTTCGTCATCAATTTTGTGTACAAGAGAAACGAGCGCGGGTGGAAGGCAAGGGTGCCAACTTACAGGGAATTTCTGACGATTATGTGCCGCAAAGTCGTTCGTCCGGCCGTACAGGACGGTTCAACGCTCGTGATCGGTAAGATCATCACAATCTCACAAACTCAAAGTGGTTCAGTCAGGCTGATTCAAAGTCAAAACTTGTTAAGTCCTTTTAGAACTTACAAATCCTCATTAAATTTGCTTAAGGGGACAGTATTGCGAGAAAAATTCATTTTTAACGTCAAACAGAAAATTGTGCCACCCACGTATGCCCGCAGTGGCAGTCAACGTGATAACGACTTTGAAATATGTTATCAACGTTATAATTCTTAATCCTTAACGCTCCGACTTTTAATTGTAGTTATCGACCGGCAACTCCAACTTATTCTCATCATATTTCGACTTGCAAAACTTTAAATGTCAGTTTTTAAATACTACAATGGCTTGTAAATAATAATATTCAAAACAATTTTTATTCATCTTAGAAGTAATATAATATTCATTATAATAATTATATTAATTATAATTGAGTAATCATCGGTGGTGCCTGGGAGGCACACTTGGAGCACTAAGGGTTAACATCGTTATCTTATGTAGGTTCTAAGCGCTGGCTTTTGGATCGCTTGCAAGATATGTATTCGTACAAAAACTAGAGAAACAGAGATTCAATCAGATTTGGAATGCAATGTAATAAATATTTTCTGGCGTTTCCGAAGGCTGAGTTTGAGGGCGCGTGCAGGGTTCGGGTTTGAAGCCCAGAGAAACCGATACCCTCTTTTTCCTACAATCCTGCAATTGGGAATTCGTCTAGGATCGAAGGGGAACATGGTGGTGCTAACGACGATGACAGACGGAGACGAAAACGAAGCCAGCGTGGCGGAATGAGGCACGCGAGCGAAGCGAGAGAGAAACTGCAAATTGCAAGGCTGCGTGTTGATGGCGCCGAGGCTAACGTGCATAAGAACGATGACGTTGTGGTGGACATTCGAGAGCGAACGTCGTTGCAGGATAGCCTAATTGGGTTCGCAACCCCCCACCAAATTCGCATAGAGATTAGGAAAAGTCAGTAGGATCTCGTGGATGAGTACAGTAAATGATTGGACGTAAGTACGTGTTCCCTTTTTCCGAAAATCTCTATAAAATTATTATTAATAAAGAAAAACTTTATTAACACACGAGAGAGAGAGAGTTCTTTTGGTTTTGAATGTAGGTATGATTGGAATAGCAGTGTAGAGAAGCGACTCCAGAAAGAATATCGAGTGAGGAGCTTGGCGGTACAAGGGGCGAATCCAATTAGCACTCCAATGGCTCCTCTGAGGCGGCATTGAAAATTGCCGGACCATTATTCAAAACAATTTGTACATTACAAATGTTTGTAATTGAGAAGTTAGTAAAAATTGTAGCATTGCCGTACGATTAACAGTAACAAATGTGATGTGCACGAAAGGAAATGAATCGCGTGCAATGGAATTACTCTAGGACAGAAAGATGTCTCGAGTTAAGAATTAAAATTACTTGGAGTGCAAAGGGTTAATGAAGAAGTTTCGCAAAGGAGCGTATCGGGAGTTTGCCCCTGCGAGATTCTGTATAGGAATTTATGAAAACGAGAACGGTTCACTGTGAACACAGTATTTAACTGGGACAAAATGTGAACCACCGTTTTTGGATCGCGCTGCACGGAACGACGAGCAAAGGACGCGGTCGTCGAACGATAAAAGGAAATCGGATCGAATCACGTACAGCAGTAAACTCGCGGATATATAGGTTTCCTCTAGTGTCGGCTGGGCTGGTGAAGGACGAGGCGAGTCGCGGGGAAGGGCTCGTACAGAAACGGGGAAGCGAAAGAGGGAAACATCGTTGTCATTCGTGGAAATCGTTCGCGGGTGGACGAGTGTGTTCCGTTTCCGCGAGTGGCTCATGTCCCTACGCCGAGCAATTGTCTTCCCGGCTGTCCCCACCGGCGGTCCCGCTGTTTATTGTCGCATCCAGGTACTCGGCCGGTTGATACCAGCGGAATACTCGCGCGCGCGCGTGTTCCCGCGAAAGAATGCTCGCGTCCCGCAATTATACGAATTATGTGTCTGTCGCTGTTCGAACGAGCGCTGATCGCGGACAATACCTTCTCCGTGCACGCGCGCGCCCCGCAGGGAAAAGCGGGACAGAAATGTGCGTGAATGCGCGGTCGTGATCGTGTGGGCCCATTTAACTACTCTGATTTAAACGAGACCAGAGTTTCGGCTTCCGTTCCGATTCACCAGGTCTCCCTCCAGCAAGCGAACGGATGCTCTTTCGAGACCGTATTATCGAATTTGTCGACGCGCGTGTCGTTATAACCGATAAAACCGTTCCCCCCAGCGCTTTTCACCCCGTTTCTTCGCACGCGAGGAAAGTGGCCGTGTTTACAGGATCGAGGTGCATCCTGCTTGAACCGTAATTTATCGACGAAACGGGAGCGGTTAGCTGGTCTACGTTAATTGAATGCAGACTCGTTATCGCGTCTACTCATTAAGGTTACAAATGGGCCGGAGAAGATAACGAAACAGAAACTGCTGCGCATGAAATTTCTTGCTGCAATTATTTCGGCGGAACTGAAGTCGGGCTTTGGCTCGTTGCTGCTCTGCTACCTTAGCGATTCATCACCGGAACCAAATTGTTTAGGTGTTCCTTCCAAAGTCGGTGATATCTATGCACAACCGGTTTCGCAAGAATCCTGGCCAAGAAAATAGTTTCACTTTCCCATTGGGACATCTCTACTGGCAAACATAAACTGACAAACATTTAATAACTCAAGTCCAATTTACTATACACCGAAACATACATCTGTTCCGTTATTCTCGATACATACACATAAAATAAATATCAATTCCCATATATTTTTCTACAAAATAAATTAGTAACGAAATAAAAATCCTAATCACCCTGCCTGTAAAATAAATCGTAGCGCAAGGGGTTGACACTTATGTGTACCTGTATTTTACGAATTTCCGGCCGCCATGAATTCGTAGCTAACAACACAACCTGCGCGCAACGTCGTTCACGGAAAATCGTGCTTTCTCAGTGCGGAATGGGAACGCGCGTCGTTAAGCTTCCCGTACGTTTCTCTTATGGATGCATAAAATCCGAGATCCGCTAACGATTCCGTTGAGACGTTCATCCGCTCTCGGGTCTATCTTATCGGCAGCGAACCAGATTTGCAGCCTCGAAAAATCCGATATCGACTACGGCGCGGTAGAGCGCGAGTCGCTAGCAAGAAACTTTTTCGTAAGTTCTCTTCCCCGGTTCTCGCGTGCGATGCATTGTTTGCACGTTTACATACGCCATCCGGGGCTACTAAAAAAATCAGGAAGTGCACGGCCGTTGTAGAACGCTATCGCGATAGAGGCATCGTATCCGCGGCTGTACGCGTCCCACGGTGTACACCGCCGTTGCCTTTTCCTTGGCATCGACTGTCGTCTCCGTATTTATTGTCGCGGGGGCGTCATGCTATGGCAAACACACTCGGGCTCGTGGCACGGACACACGGAGAGTCAGCTGTTCCGCGAAGTCGTTGCATTATACAACTTTTTTAATTATTTATCGAGCGTTTCGCATCCGATGGCGGCACGACGAACGGTGCCTACGTAGGAACGCAGTCAAGCCGTAACGGAAGCGAACGAGAGCGAGCGAGCGAGAGAGAGAGAGAGAGAGAAAGCCGACCACTATACTTTTCGAGCGGTCGGTGATTATGGCTTATTACTTTGGCCTTTGTACGACCGAAATAGCAGATTGTGTGGCTCCGGCAAAATGGTCCTACTTCAAGTAGGTTAAAGCAGTTCCAACGCCGTTACGCAAGATCCCGCTGAACCAGTGAATTTCGAATACAAAAACTTGCCCCACTTAATCTTGTTTCCGAACTGTAGCCATTCTTGTGGCCTGGTAGTCCTTTTGGCAGACGCGTCGGCCAGCTTATCGTCTCTATACGTTGATCGCAGGGAAGAGAGCTGTTCTTTATACAATAGCGCGCCGCGTTGACCGTGCTCTATACGCTTCCTTATAAAGCGATATGATGCCCTCGACTTTTTCGCGATTCTCAAATACAACGTGAAACACTTTCGTACACGTTTTGTGCGCACGACTGAAGTGTTTGGAGCACAACGGGTTTGTGTGTAGTCTTTGTCGAGGATGAAGCATTTGGCGTAGCAACGAATTCAAGCGAATGTTAACACGTTGAATGCCGGACGAGTTTTATGTACTTCAGACAAATTTCATTTATTTCATTCAGAGAGGTGATCAGTGTTATTGAAAAGAATTGTTAGTTACCGCATAATGAAGCTCTCACCTCAAACTACAATCTGGTTAACTTCCACAATAATAAATTCATGTTCAATGACTTTAATTTAATGATGATCATTCTTAAAGGACAAAATGGTGCCGGTCATCGGTGACCACCGTGGCATTCAACGTGTTAATAGGACTTTCAATGATTGTGCTGTAACAAAATGAAGCTTAAACATTACTTTTACATTATAATTTTTAATTAAATTATTAGGCAACGTTACTGAGGCTGTCCAGTTGATTTGCAATAAAAATAATTGTTAAAGTTGAGAGATCCATTAAAAAGTTTTCAGTCATGTAGAGACTCATTCAGAGTAGAGACACTAACGTAAACATAAACGTAAACGCTCAAATGGAAAGTAACGTAATGACTTAAAGAAGACCGACTAACGTAATGTCTTACTAAAAACTGTCTTGAGCACTGCAACGACCCCCATACATGTACCAGTGCCCATTCATGGGGCGTAAATGTCTTCCACCAATGAACACTTGCAATAATACTTGTATATTCTTATGGGCTATTTAATTCGCGAAATGTAGTCGCGCAAGAAAATTTTAAGAAAATTTTTCTGTTTAAACAATAAAGATATAAACTCCCATAAGTTTCATCAAAATCGGATTTTCGCATCTGAATATGTTCCCTTGTTAGAGGTTCTGTTCGTGTTCTTCGCGATTTCTTGTTTCGTCTCCCTTTCGCGTTCTTTTCGTATTCTCCGCGATTTTTGATTTCGTCTCTTTGTGATTTCTGCTTTAGTCTGCCTGAGTCTTGTTGCGTTCCGTCCGTCGTCACCTTGGTTTTGTCGTGATTGGTTGAGAGTCGTTTGAGGCGGAGGAATGTAGCGTTTTTTAATTGGTTGTAAGAATTATGGGAGGAGTGTGCCGGAAGGCGTGTGCCTAAAGGAGTGGAAAACGGTTCATGAGGGATTATCGTGATTTCGTCCGACCGTCGGGGTAAAACTGTCCGCATGCGGCGCGTGTCAAATTATCGGCTCCTTCGGATCTGAATATATTAATTTCTTGCCTGCTTTTCGTTTATGCGTTATAAATTATCGAGGACAAGGTTAGGCATATACAACTTTCACTGCTGTCGCCGCAATAACCTTTTAACTACTTCTTACAGAAGGTTTTCTGATTCGAACGTGATAGAAAATGCTTCGAGGAATTGATCGAGACAACGAAGCCAGTTTAATCGAATAACTGCTATTGATCGAATGCACAGAAATATTTCTGTATCGAATTCGTCGAGCCGTTGCAGGACGGTGAACGAATTAAAAAGTTCCTTGTCCCCGTTTCGATCTTCCTCGTTACGTTAAGACGGTGCCGCGGACCAATCAGTAAATTCTTTCCGGTCTCGTTAATACAATTGCCGGGGCCGTCGTTGATTAAGTTACGCGGTCGAGTCGCTTAACCTGCAATCAGACTTGTAATCGGCGATCGGGACTCCTGTAAATCGGTTTTGTTCTGCGCGTTTAGAGAGGGGTAGACGACACGGTGCTTGAAACATTCCGCGTGTCAACGTGCTGCGGTGTAATTGTCTTGGCGGTTCTATCGAGTTTGGTATCTCATGCGGCGCGGCGACGGATTCCGCGGCTCCGGGGATTATAGTAATTACACCGGGGCCAAATACGATCGAGAATCGGCCGGCGTTGTCGCCCGTGATGGCAAACGACCTGTCCAAATAACGATCCTGCCCGATCGCGTCCCGCAAACCATTTCCAACAAAACCGTGCGCGAGCGGCGTCGTTCCAGAGAAATCGTCGCGATGCCGCGGAAAGGCTCGATCACGCGTGCGGATAAGCCAGGACGGAAACAATCGCCGGACGTGGTAATTGTTAATAAATTGTCGTTGCGTTTTTGCCACGCTCACGAATGTCGCGAGCGTTTTCTCTTTCTCTCTCTCTCTCTCCCTGCCGGGAAAGCGTCCGGCCGAAAGAAACGCGAGACGTTAAGCACGGAAAACGTTTCCGGAAATTCCGCGGCGTGACCTCCGAGTTCTTCGGTCGCCTTTTTCTTCCGTAATTTCTAGTGACACGGAACACGGGAAGGTGGACGGCCGACACCGGCATAAAGCAGCGTCCTCGCAGACTTGGCCTTGCCTCTTTGCCAAGTGGCTTGAAAAGCCGCTGGGAAAAACCGCGTGACCCGAAAGTCTGCTGGCACCACTAAACCAGCAGCGAACTCATATGGTGAAGTTTATTTTCTGGAGCGACCGGGGATTTCTATGCTTTGCCTCTCGCAATTATCCCAACTTTACCCCCCTTCCGAGAATCCTGAAGATCGAGTAATTTTTATTTCTAGGCGAGCCAGATTCTTTCGGAATAGTTGTCCCAGTTTCGAAGACAAATTGCATTCGGCCTCTTGCCATCCGCAACTCGCAGCGGATAAAAAATATCGTAGGTGGTCACCGGGCATCGACGACAGCTGTGTTTAGCCTCGTTTGTCCTCGTTCAAGACCCCACGCGAGCTAAGACCCCCGTCATAAATCTCTCGAAGACGGAACGGCGCCTCGTCGGTCTGCCTCGACTCTATGTAAAACATCTTGATGCGATGCGAACATGCACCGCGGCTCTGCGAAGCGAGAAATTATGCCAATTAGGTGGGGGGATCCTGCGTTTCGACAGTCACCATTGTCTCTCGTGTTGTGAATCATCCGCCTGAATGGAAACGATTCGCTGGATGACACTCGTTGTCAGCGGAATGAAACGGGGCTGAATGCGTATAATCAGTCGGATGGAATGAAAGATGAACGGAGCTCGTCAAAACAATCGCTTTAATTAATTCCGTCGGCGAACATCAGAGACACTGGGCCCCGTTTGAAAATAATCGTATAACGAGGAAGTGTCCAAGTTACTTTCGCGCGGGAACGATCGAACGATTTGTTACCGGGTCGCCGATCGCTATGAATGTTTATAGAATTCGCCGGCGAGCACGGGATGATCTTTGGACGCATCTTCTATCGACGCCTGTACGCGATCGATTTCACATGCCGGACAATTATGTCAATTACTCCGGCTCGATTCGTCGATTGCGATAATACAACGCGACGTCACCCACGCTGACAGCAGCATTCTACCCTACCGGCTAATGATAGCGCTTAATGGGCTCGAATAGCGTCACGAACGAGATCGATAGCCGAAATTCCCACACCGGGAGGATCAAATCGGGGATCGAAGACGATTATAATTGTTCTCCGCTTTAACGGAGCTGATTATGCGATTATCAATCCTGCGGCTTATATTTCAACCCCCGTGGAAACGATGAGTCTGCGTTGCGGCGTCGGAAGAAGGTCCCGAGGACGACAAAAACGTATTACTGATGTTCCAGCAGCATTCTTGGAGTTTCGATGATCTTTTACGAAAAATAAGACACATTAACACTTTGGCTGCCACGTCACCCACATAAGGGTGACGCAATTATTTGTGCGATTTTTAAATGAATTTCCGCGTTAATATATTCATTACATCCAATCTGACGGTGGTCCAGGAAATGCAAGAAGGTTGGAGAACAACTCAGTGTCATAGATTTTGTTCTTTCGATTTTTATTTCACTCGATAACTTGCTCCGACTTTATGCAATTTTTGCGGCTGCTGGTTTGGCAGTCAATGTGTTAAGGAGGGAATACACTTTATAAGATGAAAATTTTCGATTTTTTTTGTTTGAAATTCATTTCAGTATGTGTCTAGAATACGTGTATAAAGTTACGGAGCAGAATTTTATGTATTTTGGGAGATACAGCTAGCCGAACAGGTAAGTGTCAGGTGCAAGTGGCGCAAAGCTGAAGCGAAAGGTGAATTAGATAATATTAATCATCCTAGTCCACTTCACCCAGATGTCCTTAAACATTTAAAACTGATGTATGAAGAACTTTCAAAGGAGGATTTATTAACCAGGTGTCTAGGTGGATACACACAGATTTGCAATGAAAGTTTCAATTTAATGGTTTGGCGCCTAAATCCAAAGCATCTAAATTCCGGAGTAAAAATTATCGAAACCTCCGCCTTTATTGCGGCTGGCATTTTTAACCAGGGCTACTTAGCTATATTAAAAATAATGAATGTATTAAATATTAATATCAGGCAACAATGCAAATTCTTTGCCGATACGTATGACGCGTAGCGCTTAACGAGACAGGAACGCCGCAGACAAAGCAGCACAAAAGAGGCACGAATCTCGCGTAGGATGCGCCAAATGGAGCAAAATGAATTTTTTGAAGCCACAGAAGGCTTACTATGTGGCCCTGGTATAGCGGATCAATTTCCTCCAGAAGTAAGTGTTCAATAACTACTACTCTAACAGTCGAAAAACTTTAAACGCGTTTTTCTCAGTATCATATTTCTGAATCTTGTGTACACGACACAGAATGATTTATTGGACCAGTTGAGCTCCTAAGGCGATTGTTCGTTAGGTAACGATAAAATGACAATTCATGAAAGAAAAATATAAAATGTCTTTCAATTTACACTTATATACAATTCATATTATATACATTATTATACACATCATTATATATATTCACATACAAGATCGAAATTTTTAGTGAAAAATCGTAACTTTTTCAATAAAGCTAAAAATTTTTGCATTTTTGTACCTTTTGTTGGAATATTTTTAGTTCATCGACGAGATAATTTCATAAGGATTAAAAAAACCATTACATCGTTTAAGAACGGTTATCAATAAATTAACAGCATTAAACATTAACGCAGTATTGCCAAAATTAACCAGATTATAGTACGAGGTGAAAACTTTAGTTTTTAGTAACCAACAATTTTCTACAATAACGCTGATCATTTCTATAAATGAAAGAAATGAAACTTGTAGGAAGCCAGTTCCCTTTATTTCCTTATAAAGATAACAAGAATATCTCGCATAATGTACAATCAAATAAATGAATTTATTGCGTAGTTAGAATCGCAATATTCGCAAATGAAAAATAGTAGAAATGATTTTGATGTATTCATAAACAGTGTTGGCGAAGGCTTGAATTTCCTAGGAGGTGCTTGAACGCGTTCTTCGCGCTTACATATTTGATTTCCTGTTCAAGATAGAATGATTAGAGCGCGTCGGACCAGTCTTACGCAGCGAAATGCGATTCGCTCGAGCGTAGCAAATTGTATCGGTCAGTCGAGCCGCGTCGAGCAGCCGGCAGATTTAAAAACCGGCAACCTGTTACACGAATTGCTCGCTCATTTGAAAAGGAACAATTTCCTGATTTCAATTCCGGATTTACGTGTGTTGCCGGCCGCGATGCGACGGTCAATCGTTCAAACGCACGTACGGCTGCGGCCGTGCATACGTGCACACACGTTCTTTGCCCCGTCATAAAATAGTTATCGTCGCTCGACGATCTAGGCGACGTTAACCTCGTCTCGTTTGTCGCAATGCGTACAACTAGATCATGGATTTTATTCACCGGGCTCGTTTCCACGAGTGTCCGTGTAATCATTAACAGTGGCCGTGTCCCTCTGCCGGCCGATGCTATCGGCCCGATAAATAAACGGCAGCAGCTCTCGCGTTCCGGGCGCACCTCAGGCGTGAAACATTCGGTGGCCGACGCGTTCTCCCGAAATCATAAAATTGATAACGACAACCGCACGCATCCGCGGTGCTCTTGTCCAACAGGCTCGTTCTACCCTGGTCCCCCGATCCGAGGAGAATCGGCGACCACGGTCCTCGGTCCCCGAAAATAGCCGTCGGGTTTAATGGCAAGTGCTACGCGCGATAACAAAACCTGGACACCGGCGACTGCATGCCCGAAACTTGCGCGAAACCTGTGCGAATTCGCAGCCTCAAATGTTTCCCTTCTCTCGAATTAGTGTCCGAACTAACCCCCAGTCTCTGTGACAAATTCGAGAGGTTCGACTGGCATGAAGATTCGATGATAGTCGCACCATAGTTGCCATAAGACGAACATTTTCGACGAGCTTCCTTTATCTGTATTTCGTAAAGATTTTAGTTGCGCTTAGAACGAAATGAAAACTATGATATTCAGGTGACTATAAAATGGTTTCTCTGTGAGGATTTAGTACAAGGAGAAATCCTTGACGATGGCTCTCTACCAATTGGCAGGAAATTTCGATAGACGTTGTACGAAAGCACAAATGAAATTATTCGAGGACCTTTCTGGATTTTGTGAAAATTTTACTTGCAGCACGAAACGGAAGCTATGGAGTTTAGGTACCTATGATATACACGGGATTTATCTACAATGTCCTAATGCAATTTTAATTTTCGACAGGAAGATTCGATAGCACTGAGAAACAAGATTGTCGGAGAGTTTTTTTATGGGTACGTTAGAAAGTTTATCTTACTTGTATGCAGACTGAAACGAGAGACGCCGGGTTTAGATTACAAAAAGACACGAAGTACATTAACATGTTATTTATGCGCATATTCAGATGCGAATTTGTTTTTGAAAAACCGACCTGAATTACTTCTGGTATGCATTCTACGAGGGCGGCTCGCACTGAACGCCGGTATGTCAGAAATGCTCGTTTCATCGCGTAAATTACGGTAATTTAAAGCGACGTTGCGTGCTCCGTCGTATTTACTAAGTTACCCAGACTAATACATTGTTGGGAACATTTTTCGCATTAACCTGGGCTTGAAACATGCTTTCCTTGGAAACGACGTTTCACGCGAATAAATTTCCTATTTCCGTCGATCGAGACACCGCGGTGGTCCGCTCATTGAACAATACCAACCACGTACGAGATTTAAACATACTGATTATCGATCGACACGATCGTTGCCAACGTCATACAAGTGTAACGATTACGAATTTATGTTTCACGCACGGACAGCGAAATAGTTTCGCGCACGTTCCTTCGGATTACAAGTTTTCCGCGGCTTCTGTACATTCACCAGAGAAACGGGTTGATGCGATTCGAAACGGTCGAAACATTAAAACAATTATTAAACTCTTAGCTACTGCTGAATTAGGTACGCTAGGCTGTTTGTACGGCAGAGTTTAACGCGAATTACGCGTAAACGATACAGCATTGCAAACTATGACGGATAATGTTGTTTACTGTGAGAAACTTTCGATAAGTAAATTATAGAAGTAGAAGATACGACACGTATATTTTAACTTTAATAATTGATAATATTGGGTTGTTCGGAAAGTAATTTCCTTTTATTTGTGAAAATGAAAAACAATTTTCGTATAATGAACAAATATTTTATTAAATTATATATTGGCCATTCTAGTCCAATACCTTTTGCCATCTTTCTGGTAGTAGCATGATTCTACGCCCATAAAATTTTTGGTCTTTGCTGGCAAAAAACTGATCGAGGTGGTTTTTGACCTCCTCATTTGAAGTGAAGGTTTTACCGTCTAAAAAATTTTGAAGCGACCGGAACAAATAATAATCCGAAGGTGCCAGATCAGGAGAATATGGTGGGCGTGGCATTGTATCCCATTCAAGCTGTAAAAGCTTTTGGCGAGTGACCAAACTTGTATGAGGTCTCGCATTATCTTGGTGGAATACTACACCTTTTCTGTTGATTAATTCTGGCCTTTTCTGTTGAAGTGCATCATTCAGTTTGTCCGGCTGATGACAGTAGACTTCCGAATTAATTGTTGTGTTATCCGGTAAAAGCTCAAAAAAAACGATTCCTTTAAAATCCCACCAAACAGACAGCATCACCTTTTTTGAAGGATATTGGCTTTGGAAATACTTTGAGCGGGTTCATCTTTTTTGCTCCATGATCTCTTGCGTTTGACATTGTTATATACAACCCATTTTTCGTCCCCAGTAATGATGCGCTTCAAAAATGGATCATTTTCGTGACGTTTGAGAAGCGAATCACAGACGTCAACGCGACGGCACAAATTTCTCTCCGTGAGAACATGGGAAACCCATATATCGAACTTCGAGGTTAAACCCAGACCTTTTAAGTGGACATAAACAGTTGAATTTGACAAAATTTAATCTCTCACCGATCTCACGTGTTGTTATTCGCCGGTTTGCATCAACTAATGTCTTTATCGTGTCTTTATCAGCTTCAACCGGCCTTCCAAAACGTGGTGCATCTTCGACATAAAAATTTCCAGATCGAAATTTTGCAAACCAGTTCTGGCACTGGCGTACTGTCAACACATCTTCTCCATATACATCGGTTAATTTCTTTCTGGCTTGAACAGCATTTTTACCTTTTCTATAGTAAAAAAGTAAAATATGACGAAAATTCTGCTTATTGATCTCCATATTTAAAAGGGCACCAACCAAAAACTACTGCGTAGAATCAATTGGACTTTTTCACACACAAGCCTTGCTATATCAGCTCTCAAAATATATAATGATTGTGCGGCTTAAGTGTAAAGTTGGGTGCAAAAAATACAATTAAATCTTCTGTCGAGAAAAAACGAAATTACTTTCCGAACAACCCAATACAATTGATACATCCGCGAAAGCCACTACAGTGACGCATCCTACTTGAAACGTTGATTGTTAACACTCGACCGGAAGCCTATTAATAGGCTTTTCAATATTAGCGCTGTATCAAAATGAAGCTTAAAATTCTATTTTTACATTCCAATTTGTAACAACATTATTAGACAATATTATTGGGAATGCATTGTTGATCCGCAATAAAAATTGCTATCAGCCTTGAAGGACCCATTGAAAAGTTTTCAGTCATAGATCATAGGCCTTACAAAAATTCTGAAATAATCGCCGGTCGATAAAGTGTTAAATAAGAAAATAAAACCGTACACGAGTTCAGATTCTTGCAACGGAAATCGACGCTTCTCGTTTCGCAAAGGGGTCCGCAAGTCCAATCATCGAGTTTATTAGAAGCGACGCGTTCGCTCGCAAACTGCGCCGAAACATATATTGTCGCGGGAAAGTTCTTCGAATGTTACGAAATAATTAATAATTTTGAACAACGCAGTATCGGGATCGCCACGAGAGCGTGCGCGTTGAACCAACCGTCCCGGAATGCGAACAATCGGAGAAGTCGCGTTCGACACGTTTTTTGAGAAACGATCGATACTATCGTAGGACGCGATGCGCAAGGTTTACTAATTAAAACGGAAGTCGGGAAGAGCTTTCGAGCTTATCGGCCGGATCGGTGGAACGGGGAACGAGAGCATCGGGCCGCGGATCAACGACAAGAATGCGGCAAAAACGGAAAACAACTTTATTCCGGGGGCCGATGTTATCCGGCCGACGCTGAGTTCAACTAGTGTTTCCAAGGGGCGGAACGTGCGACTCGCTCGTTCCCTCTTTCGTAATCATAGAATTGATAAAATAACCGGAAACCGGCTGGACGGGAGGCAGCACGCATCCTCTGCCGGCGCAACACGCGAGGATGGAAAAGCGTGACGGCGGAAGCGGGTCTAAGGTTCATCGACAGTAGATAACGGTCTCGGATACATTTAGCCCGATAGCATTAGCATCGCGACTTTTGCCAGACTCGAAACTGAACGTGTACTTGTCAGGAAGTTCTGCAGTCTCGCACTTGAAATCTTGCTACGCGAGTTCCAAGAGGATCTGCTTATGGGAACTTGCGAGTAGCGACTTCGACGCGTAATTCATTCGCCGTGATAAGCGGATCGAGTTTTTCTCGATTCCATCGTGGGAAATGTATGAGAGTACTGTGCGAGCATCTCGTATCTTGCCACCGGTATACACTCGCAAGTTCTCTCGGCCACATTATACAAGGAAATTATATTCGCCCGTATTTCCATATCCAATGATCCCTCCGAGAGACCCCGATAAAAGAGAAATTCGTGACGCGTCAAGTTCGTGAACGCGATTGTCGCGGATTACTTGAACTGCGTCAGTTGAAAGGATGTACGAGGTGTGTTTAAAAAGTATCGCGAATTTTGTGTTTTTTCAAAAATTATTTATTTATTCATGAATACCTATTTTGTCCCCTTCAAAGTAATCCCCATGAGATATTATACACTTGTGCCAACGGTTTTTCCAATCTTCGAAGCACTTCAAAAAATCATTTTTTTTTATCTTTTTCAGCTCCTCCTTCGATGCCGTCTTTATCTCGTCAAGCGTAGCGTGACGTCGTCCTTTCATGGGCCTCTTCAGTTTAGGGAACAAGAAAAAGTCACAGGGGGCCAGATCTGGGGAATACGGTGGCTGCGGCATTATTAGTGTGTTGTTTTTGGCCAAAAAGTCGCGCACAAGCAACGATGTGTGAGCAGGGGCGTTATCGTGGTGCCGCATAAAAATCGAAGACGATCCAAAACACGTGCAAGCAAAGCAGCTGTCAACAATTAAGTGAACATTCAAAATGGCCGAGCTTGTCGGCATAAGTGAGAGACATGAGTACCAACATAAAGCCACAAAAAGATCGAAATTCGAATATACGTAACCCGCGAAAATTCAAAATTCGCGATACTTTTTGAACACACCTCGTATTTGTAACAATAACTTTGTGTTATGCGTCTTGACAGGGCTTAGCAGTATTGGCGAACGTTAGTCCGATCATTTAAAATCGTAATTCTCTACGAATTTATTTAATTCGAAGTTCTTTCGCTACATACGTAACTTATAAAATTTATTAAATTAAATTAGACAGAACTGAAAGTCAGAATCATCTGACCAGCGCTGATTCGCTTGGTCTTAAACTTAAGCTACCAGTTTCGATAAATATCATCATTTTAAATAGCTCTTTAAGTCTCTCCTTCTTTTATTGCCTTCTTTCTTAATTTTTCAGGACTCGTTAAATTCTTTGTCGTTGTCGAATCGCATTTACCTTTGCCACGGACAAAATTCGTTCATCGCGTAGCAGTTCTTCAATAAAATGCGTATATCAACGTTTACTTTATCTTTGCTATAACTTGACCCCACAAAGCAATGGCAGAAATAATAATGTTAAAACGTCCTGTCAAGACGCAATAACAGAATATTTATACGGTTTTTGGGTACGGCTAGCGTACCAATCAGTATCGATCATGCTTTCGCGAAGTGATGCGGTTGCCGGTAGCCGCTGAGAGTTGCCGTCTGGTCTCATGGTGTTGCTCGTGGAAGAGTTTTCGACAGTTTATGGCGGTAAAAATGTGCCGATGTTTCTCCTCAAGTCATACCCGGTGTTTAGATCGAATCTAATTAAAATCGTGTACTATATGTTGTTCAGGGACTGAACAATTTGCTTCGCGGCTAAAAGATCACGACACCGGCGCGTTTTCGGCGAATGAAATTCGAATTGATTGTGTCTGCCTCGCAAGAGAATTCGCATAGACATCCGCAGAGCTTCGCATGAATATGATATAACCGCGGACCAGTCAATACGTGCCAATAAGCAAAAGAACCCGCAGATAGCATTCAACATTCACTACACGTGATTTCACTCAACGCTTCGAGTGTACAACATCGGTTCCCGGTGATCTGGGTTACCAACTTGCCAGGTAGAATATCTGAGTTGAATCGAGGCAACAAACCGACAGTTCCATGGGTTTTCACCTCGACCACGCGATTCCAGGATTCCGGATTAATAATTTACCCCGGTCGTGTCGCGACAAAACATTGCTCGGTGGAAACACGATTCCGCCGGTGCAGCGGGTCCGCGCGGCATAATCGATGTTTCAGACCGAGCAACGACCTTCGATTCCTCGCGCTCCATTTATCGTCGCGGGGATTACAATCCCGGCGAATTCGTGCGTCTCGGTAATCGAAAGTAACCCGGCGCACGGTTTGAATTCGAATTAGCGGAAGAATTACACGGAAACCCGCGGCGGTACGTGCCGCGTTACGCAAGCAGCGTCTCTCGAGCACTATGTTTTACCCTTAACATCACGTTTTCCCCTGCCCTTTCATAATACCTGGTGTTCCGTCACCGATAACATCTAAGATATTTCGATGAATCGATAAGCTAATGGAAAACAATGTCCTTTATTTATTTCTGCCATTGCTTTGTGGGGTCAAGTTATAGCAAAGATAAAGTAAACGCTGGGTATTCGCATTTTACTGAAGAACTGCAACGCGATGAACGAATTTTACCCGTGGCAAAGGTAAATGCGATTCGATAACGACAAAGAATTTAACGAGTCCTGGAAAATTAAGGAATAAGGCAATAAAAGAAGAAGAGACTTAAAAAGTTGTTTAAAATGATGATATTTATCGAAACTGGTAGCTTAAGTTTAAGACCAAGCGAATCAGCGCTGGTCAGATGATTCTGACTTTCAGTTCTGTCTAATTTAATTTAATAAATTTTATAAGTTACGTATGTAGCGAAAGAACTTCGAATTAAATAAATTCGTAGAGAATTACAATTTGAAATGTCCACGAATTAAATAACCGTACGCTCTTTTCACCGGTGTACAAAACGACGAGTGCATTTTAACAATCGATTCTTTATCGAATCCATCCCTTTTATCTATAATGGCGTTACGATTCAGCGGATTATATGCTCACGGGAGCCAATGAAAGCGAAGACGAAACAATCTCTCCGCTGCCTCGGAGAGTCTCGGTGCGAGACATTACGGAGACAATAGAATGCTTTCTACGGCTATTGGAAGTTCGAGGAGCCGATAACGAAGGGGATGAGAATGGAAGGGAGGGGCGGATGGCGATCGTTTCTTTTCCGGCTACTTTGCTCCTCGGAGTGCCGTGAATTTCGCGAAATGACCCTCGCATAAATTGCCATCGAGATCGGCGGCCGATGAAAAGCCGGGAGGGACAGTCGTCTCTCGCTACATCCGTCGATTTCTTCGATTTGCAAATCAATTCGTTCGCCGACTACCACTTGAAGGTTTCGTCTATGAGCGGCCGATCTCTCGGAGAGGATTAACGGCTTCGTTTCGCGTCTCGTCTTGTCTCGTTCTCGTTTTCGTCTCGACTCGACTCGACTCGACTCGACGCGTCTCGTCTCGTCTCGTCTCGTCGGGTCGTCGAAATCCGGAAGGGTGTCGAGTGGCGCGAGCTGTCGAACCGAGGGGACTCGAGTGTTCGAGCTGGAAATTATCGAACGACGGAAAATGAATGCCGGATGCGCCGCGCAACGCGAGCCTGGAGAGGATGTATCGCTTTCGCGGAGATTGAGCGCGGCTGACGTCTCGGCCAGGAGAAATATTTTATTCAAGACGTTGCCTGGTATTGCCTCGGAATCGTAAGCGGCAGCCCCGGACTTGTTACAGATGAAGACAATTACCCGGGGTGGAACAGAGGCAAAGAGCGAACGGCAGAGGCCAAGAAAAACGAAAGAGGGAGGTTGCTAGAGCAAAAAGTTTCATGAATATCAAGAAGCTCGTGGCTACAAATTTCACGGTAACCTAGATTCGAGGGAATACGACCTATCACTCCCGCGCCACGTATCATACGTTCCGGCGATACGATGATGACTCCGCGTTTCTTAATCAGCAACCAGAAACGTGATCCTTCGAGCCTCTCCAATTCCTCGATCGCTTCTCGGACCTCTCCACATTTAGTCCTCGCGTTTCAACGATCTTCGACGATGTTGCGCTTTACCTGCGTATTTTTCTACGCCTTCAACGTAAATCGAACGGAAAGATCACAATGAACAGATCCTACGTAGAATCTTCTTTCTTCTCTTAACACATTGGTGACCGATGACGAGTTAACCCATTGACTGCCACGCAAATTTAACGCGTCTTGCCCTGGGTGTCACGGTTTTATTTTAATATAATTAATTTAATATATAGTTTTAATAACAATTTTAAATAGTTTGTTAGGGTTTGAGCCCTGACTCAAATAGCCAATTGTAGCCAATTCAAACTTGCAGCACCCACTACGAGATATCTCGTAGCTGGCAGTTTTGGTACAGACGCATACTACGAGATATCTCGTAGTTGGCAGTCAATGGGTTAATTAGTGAATATATTGCAATAAAATTGTTTAAAAGGAATTTTTTTTTGTTTTTTTTTTATTTGCATATATAGGTTTATAATTTCTGATTCTTCGTTCCCCCATTTTTTTTCTATTAAAAACAAAAATTCGGCCCATTTTGGGTTAACCTGATACTTCAAAATACTATTTTAATATTCTTTCATTGTTTCCACTGTTTTGACCCTTAGTTTCAACACTGTTATTTAAAATAGTTTATACATCGCTATGTTTGCATTTACGAAGTCAGTAAAAATTGGAATGTTACACTTACGAGTGATAGTAATGAATTTTATATTCATGAAAGGAAATGTAAATGATTTTGGAATTAAAATTGCTTGGAGTGCTAAGGGTTAAATTGCATTTATTGTAAAGTCTGCTTCCGGCTAGACATGACCAATATATTCACTAACTTAATTAATATTGTAGAAAAATTAACTCATCTTTTCATGCCCAAATGTTGTTGACCGATGACGAGTTAACTCATCATTGCACTAGCATTATCATCCAAGCACACGGCATAGTTTCTGTGTAAAATTACCGGTCAGCAAAGTGTTAAAAGGTTATGTCGAGCATCGACCTTATTCCGAATGCATAAAATCCGCAATCTGACCACCCGAGAACACAAAAATCTACAATAACGTTTCTACGGGTTGTAGAAACAAAGAATTTTCAAAAACAGAAATTGAAAGTGGATACCCGATTGTTGACGCAAGGGTTAAAAAGGTGGCTCGAAATGCTCGAGGTGCAATAGTTTCTCCAGCGTGTAAACAGAACGTCTCTCGAAACGGCCCTACGTCATTTACCCTTCACTCCAGATGCAGGCTGTCGCTTATCCCACTCGCGGCCACCCACGTTCAACCATGCACGTTTCCCGAAAAACTGAAGAGGCGTCCATAAAACTGAAGCAACACTCGAGAGAGCCCGAGGAAACTTTTCAGGATTAGCCTTTCTCCCGCAGGACGCGGCACTCCAGAAACCCTCCCGAGCCTATTTCCAAAGACCACCCAACAAGAAACTTCATTATACGCTCGTAGATGAGATAAGGAAGTACCAATGTTCACGAGAGACCCAATCATTGCGTCCTAATTTAAACTCACCTATCCGGTTTCTAATAATATATGACGATGTTTCAGCGATTGACACGATTAAAGATTCAAATCGACTGCATACGTTGAAGTCTCGAATTTAGTAATTAGCCTGGCAAGCAGCGGCTGATGGAACCCAAGACTACTCGCCGTCCGGGATTTTCGAGCTTTGCATAACTCATCGGCTCGCGATGTCTCACTCGAGCCTGACCGAGACACATTTCCATAGGAACGCGGAGACACCGATGGACGGTCCCTCGGCTTGTAAAGCGAGGAATCAAGACTGGATAAAACTGTCGGCCGATTCAATTATCGGCGAGAGACTGTAATGTCCATACAATTCTACGGAAGACTCTGTTACCGATAGGCAATCATTTGCCAGACCCCGACGACCCTAAAGATCCTCTGTTTCGTAGGGGTCCCGGTCTCTGCGCGGGAAGATTGGTTCAGCGAAGCGGTCGTTACTCGAATTTTCTATTTGGAACGGTTCCTGGTGCTCTCTCGGCAATAGTCTTGCGCCCAGACGGCTGCATACTAAATTTCTCGTCGCGACGCTTGATACACGTTACATCGGTGTTACGCTCTGAGTCTCCGGATCCTTGCTCGCGTATTCTTGTCGCCGTGGCACGAACGATTCCACGTTGCGCTTTTCGCGACGTTTGCCAGGTCGAGGCTCCCTACCGAAGGGTGCCACGACGTCGTCAACGTTCGCGTCGCGGTCGTCGTCACCGCGACGCCGAGGTTTCCGTCGAAAGGAGTCATCAGCGCGCGACTCCATTATTCTTTCCGTCCCGTGCAGCCAGTTTTTCTGGATCACGAGTCGATCTTCGCGTAAGCCCGCCGCCTTTTCACCGACCGAGCGCCTGCATTAATCACGAGACACCCGAGGATATTATCGTGAAAACGCGAAGCGTCCGCTCGTCGTAAATTTCTCTCCCTTTCACGCTCCGTTCTTCCACCCCCGCTTTCCCCGCTCGCCGTCGACCCGGCCTGATTAAGTATTAATTTATTCGATTCTTTCGTCGACGTCACCCCGTTCCGCCGCACCCCCACGGGTCCGCTTACTTGTTTTCTAGAGATGTTTCGCGTTACGACGTCCTCGCCTTGCGAATCCATTTCGCCCGGCGCCCGATCCTCCGGCAATCGCGTCGTCGACGATCGTTATAGTCCGTGGAAACGGTCGTCAACTATATTCCGTCTTGCACAACACCGTCGTCGCCCGGGTGTTCGATTTTATCGACGATCCCCCGCCGCGATCTTCCCAGCCGGATTATGATCCCGTTCGACGCGACAGACCATTTCGTTCATTATTAATTCGGGAATGTCGTCGGCGACCGAGAGGGTTTCGCGACAGTTGAGAGAAAAAACGGAAAAGAATCTCGCAACGTCGACAGCAATTTCGACCGCAATTGCCGTTAGCAAGTATCAAACGGCGCGCCGGGACAAGCGGCAACTTTAGAATTGCAAATCTCTGCCACGTAATCCCGGTGAATAAAAAATAAAAGGACAAGTTCCCGTAAGTAATTCTAAACAACGATCCCCGCGTTACTCCGCGTATTAGTTCCCGTGATAAGTTGCGACTTAATTAGATAACAGGAAACGCGGTTAAAAGTTGAATACGCACGTAGACCGAACTACTGTTCCGGCCGGACTCCGGGCTCGTTTAAAATTCAAACCTCGAAACCCGAGAGATAATCGCGGCTCCAATTTCGCCGGACTATCGTATAGCGAGCAGTGCCCATACAGCCACCCAGAAACACCATTATGTGCCCGTTGGTCTCCCCCCTCTAGCGTACAGTTGATAATTTCGCTATGAACGGCCGCGTACGCGTCCCTAAATCATCGGTGTAAGCATCGCCGCACGGAGAATCCCAGAAATCGTTACACGCTCGTAAATCACTTTCGTCGTCCTTATTTAATATCGCGGCTACTCCGAGGAGCTGACTCGCGGGGGTACGCGTGCACCGTGGAAGAAAAATGATCGGGCTGTGTGACGTTACCCCGAGGCGGCATAATAACGATCATCGTCATTCCTCCGACGGCTGAAGCACCGGTTTTCGGTGCACGGAATCCGGCGGCCCGCGCGCGATCCAGTCGAAATAAATTTCGAACCGTGCACCGTCTTTTTATAGAAAACCAACGACGATCCGGAGAGGTACGACGGTTCCCTATAAACATTTTTTCGAGGCAATTCGCTCTCGCAGTTTTGCCGCGGGCCCTGCGAACTCGAGGCTGCTGCGAGCGCTGTTATTAGTTTCGCGCGACTCGCCGAAGCTGCTTTCTTGGTTCCATTCATGAAAATTCTTTTTGCGACTATCACGCGTGGAATAGTTTGCGTGTCGTGAAATTTTGTCTGCACTTTTCTGCATTCTTCTTTTTCAAGGTTGTTGCCGTGGCAATGTGGTACGATCCTTTTTTACTTTAGGATGCATACGAAATTGTTTCGCATCTCGTACAGTACGTACATGTACCCATAATTATGGGAAATTATAATTTTCTTTTTAACTGAAGTCATTATGACATCTTCATATTTAAAAATGTTATGAACGAGAAAAAATAATTTATATATATATACATATAATCAATGCTCTATATTCCCTTCAAAAAACTATTAAAAGTCCTAGGTCAAAAATAAATTAGTTTAGAAAATATAAATCTTTTAGAACATTAGAAAATAGAAATCTCTCCGACTTCTCTGAGGCATCGAACACTGTGTGACGCCTCCCAGCGAGTTACACAGGACCGTTCTGGTACACGCGTCGGTGATTTTTTTGCCAGCGCAAGTGGTTAAAGGTAATAGATAGCGTTTCCGGTGGTTCCGAAAAGGTCAGTTCGCGGCCATAGTCCTCGATTAGTTAGCGATATTCCGTATCGATAGCCGCGGAGATTAATATGAAAGAGTTCGCGCAAAGAAAACGGATCCGAGGACCGGGTGAAAAAGTCACCGTTCATCGGCTCGCGACCGAGGAGTTTGCTCTTCCTCGGTCTAATTCATTCGTAACTTCTGCCCGTCCGTCTTCGGCAGCGGGGGTGGGGCCGAGAGGGTCTCGAGAAAGAAGAAGTCGTCGCCGACTCGTGGATGGGATGAGGCGAAAGCTGAAAGACGTAAAGCCAGTCTCTGCGGTAGGCAGTGAAAAATCTCGAAGCCATTCCTCATCTGTTCCACCTGTGGAAAGACAGAGAAAGGATAGGAGAAGAGAAGCCGGGGCCACCGACGACCGGTCGATCCGAACGGTGGTAGCCGGGTTCTCCGGCGAAATACCGCCGGCATCAGATAATATTTAAATTGATGATAAACATTTATAAAAGCGTTTTGTTATACAGAAAACATATTTGGATCATTGTGCGCGTCCGGGGCGGCCGCGCGCCGTAGGAATGAGGATTATGAATTCAGGGGGACCGGCCCCCGAAAGCCATTGTCCGCCGGGCCCCTCTCTCTCATCTCCATAACGGGTCCCATCTTCGTTGGCTTTCCGTCTCCCTTCTACCGCCTGTCCCCTCTTTCTCGCACGGGCCTTGCCCCTCCTCCTCTTCCTCTTCTCTTCTCTCGTCCTCTTCTCCTTTTTCTCGAAACCCTTCGGGCCCGTCGCTCGTCTCGCTTACACCACGAGAAGATTTCTGGGCCCCGACTCTCTCACCGGTTCCACCGTCTCTCGCCCAAAGGTGGCCTGCTTCTCCTCGCTCGGCAATCTCCTGCTCCCTTTTGTAAGTCCAAACTCGACTCGATCCCGATCCCCGATTGTTTTCTCCGTGCCCGCCTAAATTGTCCAAATGAATGCGCGGCCAGCGTCTACGTGCACGCAGCACCTCGACACGCTAAACGTCGCCGGCATTAATCCCGGCTGCCGGAATAGCGCGATCCTATCGTAACGAGGACTCCTTTCAAAGGACTCCAAAAGGAGACTCGGAAAGGTGAGACACGGCCCGGCACGATCTGCTCGGCCACAATGCAGGTAGCCGGGAGTCGCGACGACCATCAGCACCTTCGGACCACTCGTTCTCGGCCTCCAACGATCTCAAATCGCGGGCTCTTGAACGCCTTTGCGTCGACAAATGAATTCTTTCTTCGGCCTCCAACACTCGCCGCGATGCTATTTATTTATGGGAATAAGCGTCCATGCGGGAAATTTCATTTTTTCTCGGACACAATGCGTTTAGCCGGGATTCGCGATGGCAATCGGCAACTGCAGATTGCGAACTTGTCGCGAGACTGCGAACCGGACAAGTTAACCCTTATCGGACGTTTCTTCTTTGTTTAACTCTTTTCTCGGGCGTCAACCGCTCGTATTGCTATTTATTTACGAGCGGTAATTCGAGCTCGCGAGCTTCGGAATACGCGTCGGTGCGATAACGTAGAAACAGAGTTTTATTTGAATTTAACAATCAGCAACGTTCGCATTCGCCATATTTTGTTTGCTGTCTTTATCACAGGTCCGACTCGATATTACACGGCAAGGGGTTAATCATCGCCGACACACAATAACCAATAGGACCATCGTTAATATTCAAGCAACGCAAATATGCAGATAGAACAGAATCAACAGTTGAAACAGTGGACAGACAGGTATTCCCATAAGCTTATTTCTGTGAATTATGAATAGCCTGCGGAACTTTATGCATGGATAATAAAGTCTCGACAAATTTATGTAACAATAGTTTCGATAAAACTTTACAGAAAGCATAATGTTAATAGCCGACTGCTGTCCAATTGTGACGTTGTTGGCTCGTCAATAGGTTGCGGATTTTTCATTTGCATAGTAAAAATGGGCGAGCATAATTTCAATGGTTCTTGCGTCTTGCAATTAACACTTTAACTGCCGAACTAATAACCTCAAAACTTCCACAAAATCAAAGTAATTTATTTAATGCAGCAACAATTGAAAACTTCAAATGTCTGATACATAGTTATCCTTCAACCCTCTTGTAGTCTCCAGATATCAACTACATTGAGCGCAACGAATATATTAACATACAAATTTGTTTTCAAACATGGACAAATAATTCTCTCAACCATATATGGGTGACGCGGCAGTCAAAGAGTTAAGGGGGGAATACACTTTATAAGATAAAAACTTTCGATTTTTTTTTTTCGTTTGAAATTGATTTCAGTATGTATCTAGAATACGTGTATAAAATTACGTGGATAAAGTGGAGCAAAGCTGAAGCGAAAGGTGAATTAGATCATTTTAATCATCCTAGTCCACATCACCCAGATGTCCTTAAACATTTAAAACCGATATATGAAGAACTTTCAAAGGAGGATTTATTAAACAGGTGTCTAGGTGGACATACACAAAATTGCAATGAAAGTTTCAATTCAACGGTTTGGCGCCTAAATCCAAAGTATCTAAATTCCGGAGTAAAAATTATCGAAACCTCCGCCTTTATCGTGACTGGCATTTTTAACGAGGGCTACTCAGCTATATTAAAAATAATGAATGTATTAAATATTAATATCGGGCAACAATGCAAATTCTTTGCCGATACGTATGACGCACAGCGCATAACGAGACAGGAACGCCGCAGACAAAGCAGCACAAAAGAGGCACGAATCTCTCGTAGGATGCACCAAATGGAGCAAAATGAATTTTTTGAAGCCACAGAAGGCTTACTATGTGGCCCTGATATAGCGGATCAGTTTCCTCCGGAAGTAAGTGTTCAATAACTGCTACTCTAACAGTTGAAAAACTTTAAACGCGTTTTTCTCAATAACATATTTCTGAATCTTGAGTACACGATACAAAACGATCTATTGGACCAATGGAGCTCCTAAGGCGATTTTTCGTTAGGTAATGATAGAATGTCGTCGATGAACTATAAAAATTCCTAAATAGTTGCATTTTTTCCATTCAATTTACATTATAAAGTCGAAATTTTTAGCGAAAAATCGTAACTTTTTCAATAAAGCTCAACATTTTTGTACTTTTTGTTGGAATTTTTTTAGTTCATCGACGAAATAATTTTATAAGGATTTCAGATGAAAATTAGAGGCTCTAAGATGTACACAAGCTGACGATGCGCGTGGCGCGGAGCTGCGAAGATTTATAAATATTGCGAAAAAAAAATACATTAATCATTAAAATAGAAAATTTTTTGTATTGTTTAAATATAGAACATAATATCATGAAAGTTTGAGGATGATTCGTTTTATAGTTATTGAGAAAAAAGTTCCTAAACATCACTATTTTTAGGCGCTCTAAAGTGTATTCCCCCCTTAATGCGAATAATCGTGATTTTGTTGCTCGCCGACGAGCATTCGCGTATGACGAGCAAGACGTCTATAAACGTATCAACAACGACGAGTAAAACGTTCGGATATCGTTTGCTTTACGGGTACCTCGTACGAACTGTCGCGACGCTCGAAGATCTTATCCCTCGTTTGTTTCAGCAACGACGATGATAAATTTCGATACACGAAGATCGGAGCAACAAGAGGACGACGGTGAATTTGTACCTCTCGGTCGTATCCCGGGGAACTACAACCGTTAGCGAGGATATAGATGCTCGTGTACCCGGCGTGTCTCCTCTTTCCCATTTACATTTTCTGATGCGGCGCGATCGGGTCCGGAGATCTCCGAAACCATCGGTCCGGTTAATTCGAGCATGCGTTCGCCTGGTCACACCTCGTCGGTTCGCGGGTTCTCCGAGCCCCTGCGGAGGGAACAACACGAGCGGAGAGGAGCCGCGCGCGGGTTTACCGTCGAGGCGGATGGTCAAGGAAACGCGAGAGGGTCGTATCTTTTTCTACTTTGTGTCGACAGTGAACGGACGGAGGGCGGTCGTCGGCGCGTCAACACGCATCAGGCAGCGCGCGGCTAACGATAACGGGCCCGGGTGTCAAAAGAGTGCGAGACCCGTAAAAGAAAGAAGAAGGGCGCCGCGCGGAGGCGAAAGTGCCGGGAATCGGAGAGCCCTCGAGGATTACGAGCGAGATCACCGGAGGTGATAGTGCGTGGAACGCCTAACGTCCGACTGCCGGGGCCGAGCCGACGAATAAAATTAAAACATTGGTCGCCCCGGCGAACCTCGCGGGGCCTCGGCGAGATTCTTTCACGGATAATCCGCTGGAAGTCGATTTCATGCTAGACCCGACGGAATCGCGCCCGAGAGCTGGACCGTTTTCCACCCCCGAGGACATCGCGTAAAAACTTCACGGAATCCCATGAATTTAATTACCGGAGCCGTTATAATAAATTCACGGGTCTGGCTGCCCGCCTACTTTCCTGCTTTTTTCGATGTTCCCTCTTCCCGACCGGCTAACGCTCGACGTTGTTCTCCGCTCGCAACTTGCGCTTCGGCATGTCGCGCGTTTAGTGTCGCAACCAATAAAGTCACGCGTGCGCCCGACATTTGCATACTACATCTATCGTACGCTCGAACAGCGAAATACATTCTGTCTTCGGTTTAGGCCGATCTTCAGTCGGTACCGAGAGGATAGCAAGAACCGCGACATCTTTCCAGAGTTTCGAAGAGGGAAACGGAAGACGCTGGGTCATTGAAGCTCCTCTCGTCAAAGTCGAAGAACAAGAAGAATTGAACTCATTGTTAAGACTTTCGGATGCGAGTCGTGTACTAATGGGATTACCTTTCCAACGATTCGCGGATAGTGCAGCTAGTTCATTTGGTTGCGCTTTGAGAATCATTTGGCGATAGGAAAATGAATGAAAATTATTAGAGAATCTTTTGGTGAAACAAAATTGAGTGAAGATTATTGAAGAATTGATAAACATTATCTTTGTAATATATACATTACATTTTAAGTGATAACACTTTTTATCCTGTACGTATTTTAACGCGTACAATTACAAGAGGAAATTAAACGCTGCATCAACGAAATTCAGTCACAATTATGCAGAAAGGTCATGAAAAATTTTGACAAAAGAGTGCGTATGTGCCAGCAAATCTATGGAGGCCATTTGCCCGATGTGTTATTCCATAAATAACGCTATCCTATGTATTTTATGATTCAATGAAAAGATAACAATCTAAAGACTAAAAACTGTGTTTTCTATTTAATTCAAACCTTGCGTTAATTTTGGGACACCCTTTATAAAGAATTCCGAAACAAAGCAAACTTGGTGGCAGGTAATAACCTTCGTCTAGTAAGAGGATCGTTCGTTAGAACGAAAACGAGCGAACGCTATGGAATCTTTCGGTGAAACGAAAATATCCTCGACGTTCAGCCGGGATCTGCGGTGTGCCGCTGCAGGCTGGCCCTCGTCAGGACACGCCGCGACGCGCGCAAAATAAAACGCGCAGCGCCAGCTACGTCGAAGGACGGGCTCCGATGTCACTTCGAGGATAAATATTAGTAGCAGGTTTCACGAGATCCGGCCAAGTCAGCCGTGAAAACACGGGCGACAGGAGGATACGAAAGGATGTCTGGGAATTCCTTGCGGCCGGGATACGGACCTCGGGTTTCGCGAGAAAACGAAACGACCCGACAAGGGGACGAGGATCGTGAATCGTCCGGGTTAAATAATGCCGTTTTTTGCGCCCCGGTGGCTTCGCGTGTTGACGCTTCGACCGATCGTGATTCCACCTTTCTCGTGAGACGTCGCTGGGCAACTGTCCGGAACGATTTATCACTCGCCGACGGTTTCGCAGCGTTTCAATATTTCCCACATTCGATCCTGCGTTTCGGTTCGAAACCCGCAAATTTCAAAAGACGCGGCAAACGGCAATACAAAAATTATCGTATCGCTGTGCTCGAATTTTACTCGGACCAACTTGCGGAATAAATCTTAGGTCGCGTCACAAATTGGGCTCTTCGTAATTTTAACACTAGAACTACCAAACCAGTCATTTTGACTGATCCCTAGTTTTTCCTTTTGCAATTATTGAAGTTATAAAAATGTTTTCATCAGAAATATTCGGGTGTACTTCTTTAATGATGTACAGTAGCGCACGAAAGTATTCGGACACTCTTCAAACCTAAATAACTTTTTTAAAATTGGACCAAACGTCTCGACTTTTCTTGAGCAATTAGTTGCATTGATTTAATAAATGATATACAAAATAAATTTTGTAAATATTGGAACTGATGTGAATTACATGACCAATAAAAAAGGAACTTTTTAAATATTTTTTCTTTGAGCCACGCACAAAAAATTTTAAAGATACATCGGGTAGATCTATGATAGTTATACGCATGCAGAAAAATTCATTAAAATCGATCGACGTACGCACGAGCTACGTGCCATCGAAAATGGTGAAAATCGCAATTCTTCACGATTCTTGATCAGTTTCTGCTTAAACTACAGAAATTCTTACATCTTTCTACGCGTGCCATTTTTTCCCGTGTCAATCGATTTCGGTGAGATTTTCAGCATGTGTATAACTAACACAGTTCTGAAAAACGCGCATTTTAAATTTTCATTACGAATTGAAATAAAAATGTTTTAAAAAATGTCTTTTCTACTTTCCCACGTAATTTCTACCAATTAGAATTATCTCAAAATTATTTTTGCATATCATTTAGTAAATCAATGCTGCTAATTGCTTCAGAAAAGTCAAGTCGTTTGGTTCAATTTTGAAAAAGTTATTTAGGTTTGAAGAGTGTCCGAATACTTTCGTGTGCTACTGTACATGTTACAATAAGAATAATATGAAGTTTTAATAGATGCAGTCTCGTTATTATTACAAAGCAATGTATATCGTTAGATTTATTTTTCGGTAGTTCTAGTATTAAAGAACGACTTGCTTACTAGAAGCAATTGATCTATCGTCAATTGTCTCTTTCTACCGTTAAATCCCAGTATTTCTTTGTGAATCTAAAATTGTAGATTGATATAGAAATTATAGCGAATCCATCGGATTTCAGTAAACGACTCATTTCGATTCGACAATGCTGTCACGAATCCGCCAAACCAATCCGAAAATGAAGCTCGTTAAACCGTTTTGTATAACTGCGAGTGTCCCGTTACACGACGCAAACGTTTGCACTAACGTAATCGTTAATACGTGTATGGTACTCGATTCCTGTGAGCTATTTCAGGAATGTAGTTTCAGATTGATCACAAATTCCGACCATTCGCCGACATCCAATAAGACATCGCCGAGCTAATCGTGGAGTAAATATTTAAAGGAGATGATTATCAAAATTCTTCGCTACGAGTGCCTCCCTTCCCACGTCGGGATGTCCCATAACTTTCAAGGGAACTCGAAATTCTTCTTCTTCTTCGAGAAGAAAACTTCGAAGAAAACTTCGAGAATTCTCGAAACGATTCGAACGATTCTTTTCGTATTTTCATTTCGCCAATGGCTACGCTAGGTTCTACGGGATCCGTCGCGCAAATTGGCAAAGGAAAATGGTGTTTAGAACCGTCTGAAGACAGGACGCAACTGTACGCACGCAATCCTCTTCTATCATCGTCGCGCGAGAACAACGTTGTAGTAACTGCGGAACAGAGTCCGCCGCGTTGTAACCAATAATTTGGGTCGGCGTCCGCATACTTTTCGCGCGACGACGTGTTTCTTAGTTTCTCGTGACTGTAAATTAGAAACGCGGAGGCGGAACGCGGCGGAGGTTGCGCGTGACAGAAATTACGAGGGCGGTTCGCCTCGTCTATCAGGTTTTTCGAAAGGGCACGCGGATGCGCTACTGTTTTATAGACTACCCCCGTTGCTTGACGTGTTCCGAAGTAATTAGAAATTGTTTCCTGCTTCGCGAGCCGGCGCTCTCGCGCGTACGTTGCGTCGTCCCGTCGCGCGAATCCGGGGCCGGTAATTAACGTCTCGGGCGTATTGTAATTTATTAATAACGCGCAAGCTTACTTAGCGGCGTTCCGCGCGGATGCGAGGATCTCCGGCAGCTCGTCGCTCGGCCCATTATACCGTGATACGCCGGTGGCGGCCCGTTGCGGTATTTTACCAGGCTGAAACGGTTATTAATTCCGCTTTACGGTCCCCCGGTGGCGGGCGCAACCCCTAAACCGTATAAGACCGCGATACGCGCCGGTGGCTCGTGTTTTCGGTCCGTTCAGGGCCCCGGGGACAAGCACCGCGCCAGATAGTATCACCCACCCCCGACATCGTGGGATCAGGACTTCTTCGATTAAAAGTAATGCATGCGCCGAGACCTCGAAAGACTACCGACACGTGATCGGCTGTTGCGGTCGATCAGAACTGTTTACGATCAATCGAATCACGACCCTAACGTACCAACATCGCGTGGAGAGTCTTCCGAAACTACGACCATCCACGCATACCCTCCTTTCGAGACATCTCGAATAAATCAACCGAAAGACCTACGAAACACCACTCAAATTCAGACGCGACCTATCACGACGACAGACGGAACGCAATCAGAAATGACAGTGTTAAGACGCGACAGCGCCGGGACACCTGTACCATTCTTTGCTACTTTTCGCGACGGCGCGACTGTGACCATACTTCGCCACTTGTATTCTTCCTTCCTTGTAGTTTCCTTCTTCCTTCTTGTATTCTCCAGACATCAACTAAATTCAGTGCAACGAATATATTAATGTAAAAATATACTTTTAAACATGAACAAATAATTCTGTCACCCACATGTGAGTGACATGGCAGTCAAAGTGTTAAACAGAACAGAAGAAGCAGAGAGTGACCTGCGTCTGACGCATAGCAACTAGACGCAGGCGCATGCCATTGCGTTCGATCAAGTTTGACGTATAGAGTACAAGTGTCAAGGAAATCGCATAACGCAGAGCGTGACGCGTTTAGGAAATCCCACCTTGATCCACAATCGAGATCGCCAAGTCACAAGCAAACATTACGTTTCATTGGTTTCCATCGAGTTGACTCAGTCGCTCCTTAACGCTAAACCTATCAAAACTGGTCAAATAACCGTTCTCAGATTGTTTATTTCGCATCAATCTTTCTTATCAATCTTTGGTCAAACATCGGATGGCCTGAACGCGTTAACGGAGTACATCTTGCGATAAGAACCGCGCAAAGCTTAAATAAATTGATTCTTGTCATTTTTCGAAGGCGTCGTGTTACTTCTATGACTCGGTAGATTTAGCGTTAAAATTTTTAATTAAATGATATTTAATATCAAGCGGGCAGAACGAGATTCGCGATCCCACGAAATTCGGCAGGCGAATCGCGATATCTCGAGGTTGCCATGGTATGGAGATTAGGCAAGTGGGAGGATTCCAATGTCAGGAGCTGATCAAGCCACGAAACTCGAAATCGCGTGTCCTCGAGTTCCGCCTTGCGCCCGGTTCTCTCTTTTTCCTAAAATCCTACAATATCGAGACGTCGTCGTCTGCCCGTCTCAGGGTGACCAGACCCACCCCGAACACGTCCCTGAAAATTTCATTCCACCCCCGTTGCCGAACTCCTTGCAACCGTCGCCACGCGCGTTGAATAGCAAGTTTCCACGTAATCTACCGCACGGAGAACGGCCGGGATCCAACGCGTCGCAAACTTTCGGCGTTACCGGCCACGAAAAATGGTACGGAGCAGTTTTCCTGACAAAGGACCAACCCGGCCCGCCTTTCTTTTATCCCCGTCGGTATAATTTCGTTTTTTGTCTTGCCAACGCGACGAGCCACCAACGCCGCCACTCCGAGACCCAGTCGCTTTTAGCGTAATGATTTTGTTCCATTTTTCTCAGGTCCACGCTCCGACACCGATACAAACCCGGTCCGCGCTAATGCCGGACTCGTAATCACGTCGCTCGTCACCTGGAAGAAAGTTTGCGCCGTCTGCTCGCGGAAACTACCGATGTGCTCCTGAATTCTGCGGTTACCAACACGGCGGATTTTGTCGAAATCAAACCGCAAATTTCGTATAATAATTATTTAGAAATTTCTCAGATCAATTTCCCTTTACACTCGAAGCTGTTTTAGCTGGAAAACTAAAGCATTTCTTCCGATCTAGGATATTTTCACTCTAGGTGAATTATTTCATCTTATATATATATATGTGGTTTTTTACTGCTACTCGTTCTTACATCCGTTAAATTTTTATCAATTTTTTAAGTATAAAGGTAACGATGTTAAAATTGTTTAAATATAAAATTGTGCCAATTTTTCGTGGCGCCTCAAATTCGCCACTCGAGTGCAGATATATTTGTATATATTCAAAGTTTGCTTGTGAGGTTTTATACACTGTTCGGATTGGGATCATTGTAATTTGTTATTGAAGCAAAAGTTATCCCTCTAGGTTGATGCAATAAGTATTTCAAAATAGTCCTCATCTCTAACATTGATATTCATAAATATTTTTAAATTAACAGTTGATAGCAGAAATTATCGTACGAGCTGTTAGAAGGAAACTTACTGTTTCAATTACAGCAAGGTATAAAAATTTATAAATGTTGTACCAAAACGTATAGAAAATATATGTATAATATACATAAAAATATGTAAGTTCTTGATTTTTCTAAAATAGTATGACTCTAAAAAATAAAAGAGGTACACTGCTTGCAGTATACTTAACACTTTACCGACCGGCGATTATTTCAGAATTTTTTCAGGTCCACAGTCCACGATTGAAAAGTTTTTAACCGATCTTTTTTATTGAGAATCCTCAAGGTATCTTCAGTAACATCATCTAATGATTTCATCACAAACTACAATGTAAAAGTAGTTTTTTAAGCTTCATTTTCTTAAGTGCAATTGTTGAGAGTCCTACTAATAGGCTTCCGGTCGGTAAAGTGTTAACGTTAAACTTACCGAGCATTAAAAAGTGGTTGAATAAAAGAACAAAGGACAATTAAAATAAATTGTCTTATAAAAATGACAAAATTTAATTAATTTAGATTTTGTGCTTGCATTAAAACGTCTCTTGAATCGATTCCTACGAAGGCAATTTTCCAACTTCATAATTGTAGAATAACGAATACGAAAAGAGAAATTTGATCTTCGCGGTAGATTTAGCGTTAACCGAATCGACGATGCAGCTATTCGCGAAAGACGAGCCAAGAAGAGCAACTGCGGCAGGCTAACCGATTAATCAGCGTAAAAGCGTGCGGGATAGAACGAGGTAAGCATAAAATTTCTCTTAATGGAGTCCCGGAATCGGTTGATTCCGAAACTGCGGAAGAAATCAAGCTGGGCGGTACAGTTCCGTTGGCGCGGTTTCTCGCGGGGTCGAGCGACGTTCGCGAGCGGAATTGCGGAGCGCGGCGTGGCGCGTCGGTCTGGAATTGCTCGGCAGAAATCTCGGCCAGCAACGAAACAAAGCGTCCAGATGAAAAAGCCGGATAGACGGGAGACAAATCGCGCGTGACTGCTCGCCGTGCTTTCTCGGCGACGTTCGCGAACTCGGTGTTCTGCCGCTTATCGACTTATCGTCGTCCGGGCGCACGGAAGATCGACGATCCGCGATCGCCGAAGACAAATTGCCGGATGCGGCGACGCACGGTTTTTCCAAATGAAATCATTTCCATTGCGCGATAACCGACCGTTCGCGGTTCACGCGTGATAAATTCGCGACGCGAATCACGATCCCCCGTGAAAAAGAGGCCCATGACCGGCGACACCGTCGTCCGCAGCCAGGTACTGCGCGCTTCTATCGTTTTCATGAAACGCGATACCCTTAACCGAGCTCGCTGGTTTCCCACGGGGCGCGTATGATACTGTCCTCGCCGCTGAATGCCCCTGATACTCATGGGGTTTCCGTGTAATAAGGTGTCGCAGACATTCTGCCTCGACGGGACTGCGAAAACCATGCGGAATTTTTTTAACACCAGACCGCAGACTGCGCGCTGCCACCGTCGCTTTTCACCGTTCGATATATTTTTATAGGAGTTCCTTGCGATCGGATGCGAAATTGAACATAATTTGTAGAATAATTTTTTCTAACTCGTTTTATCGGGATATTTGAAAAATAAAAATGGTTGTAAACTATTTCATTGTTACGATTTACAATTTTCATTTCGTAACTTGTGTTCAGGAAATGCACTCAGAATTCCTGCATTTGTAGAAAACTCTACATCTCACATTTGTTAAATCGCCAAATGTTTTGTTCGAAGATAACTATAACAGCGAGACCATCGTCTACGTTCTCATTGTTTCCCTTTCGTCTCAGGATTTGAAAGAATCTTTTCGAATGAAGCTGACTGATCATTTCGAAATTTGCTACTGGAGAAGATGCAGAAATTATTGTCTCACCAGCAGTCAGTCACTATCGAAAAATTCTTCCATCGGAGTTCGTTCGCTATTTCGATCGACTGCCTCGTGTTTATACGTTCGTTGTGCTCGACGGTGACGATATTCCATTTAAAAAGGAAGACTCCAATGATCCTGAAACCTCGAGAAATACTTTTCCCATCGTGAAAAGGTAAACGAGATATTCAAAATGGCCGAGTTAAGTGGGCCACCTGGGTGTACATTGAAACCTGCTGTTATATCCAGATTATTATCTTTTCATATTGCCATTGCCCCGAGTTTTCCCGTCTCTTTCCTTTAATAGCATCGCGCAATGTATTCTCCTTCTTTTCATAAAAGCTACATTCTATTAATTCAACGAGTGCACCGGACGATGGTGGAGAATAATTTTATCTATTGTTATCCTCTACGAGATTTCCGGATGATTCGTATTTGTGGTTTTTAACACTAAACCTACCGAGCATTAACATGGACTAACACATATTGTCTCATAAATATGATGAAATATAATTTATTTAGACTTTCTGAGATTTTTATTGCAATATATGATTGAATAAATAAATATATCGAATCGATTCCTACGAAGGCAATTTTACAACTTCAATAATAGTAAAATAGGAAATCTGAAAAAGGTCATTTGACCCTCTGTAGTAGGTTTAGTGTTAACCCCTTGGGTACATTTGACGTCTGAGACACGTCATTCACTTTTTTCCCCTAAGAGCGGATGACGTGTCTAAGACGTCAAACCAAAAATTAAACTTTGAATTTATTTCATTTAGTTTTATTTTGTTGTTATTAATTTATTTTTGTTTTGCAATTCTAATTAGTTGAAGACATCTTAATACTACATATGTCACCAATATTTTAGAAATAAATACATTCTTACGTAAAATGTACTGCCTTTACATACTACTCCAAGCAACCAAAAATTATTTCCGTTCCACATGCAAATATTTTCTCAAATAAATCCGTACCCAAGGGGTTAATATTCTGTCGGCCGATCAAGGAAATTGGCGTTTCGTTACGCTGCGTCGTCGTCGAAGCAATCGAGGCTGCGCAACGGTACACCGTTCATCCGATGAAGGAACCGATGAGACGAGGTGGAATGAGGCGCATTTGCAAACACAAAGTATCGTCTGCTCATCTCGAACTGTCCAATCTTCGTGCAATTACATCCGCGCTAGGCACCGCAAGTTTTTGCGACGGCATCCCCGCACCGTGAACTCTCGTCGCTCCGCTTTCCCAGGACGATTTCCGACTGTTCTGTGGTCCGCAACCGCGAGGGGCGTGTATCGTGTTCGATGATGGACGATCATCATCTGAACGTGAAAGCTGAGTCGACGAGGCCGATCCTCCGGAAGCGAGACATTTCGCAGTGATAGGAATCGGCGGACCTGCGGCCTCTAATGATAAAGTTCGCGAACCCGTCACCGTAAAATTGCTACGTGCGCTGCTGAATACCATCTTTGTCACCTGCGGCGCACTACCCTTTGGAATGTTACGCTTCGATGTCAGCGATAGATACCCACCTAAAAATCATTCCGGTAATGGTAATCGTTACAGAGATGATAATTAACGAGACAACGGTCTCGGTTCAGCAGCGTGAGAGAGTCTCGCAGAAACAAAGTAGGTATGGTGTGGATTGGGAAATGGAATTTAACCCTTAGCACTCCAATGGCTCCTCTGAAGCGACACTAGAAATTGCCAGACTGTTATTCAAAACGATTTTTACATCACAGTGTTTGTATTTAACGTCTTAACCGGGGAATAAATTTTTGTTCGACACGTTTTACAATGGGGACTTTTTTGTTTTTTTTAATACTTATTGTTTATATATAATTGATTTACTTGAATAAGAACTACATAAAATTGTCATGACCATTCTAGTAGTAGTTTGTGTATGACATACCATAACATAATATATAAGATTATACTGGAATGCACCAGGATATACAAGAATTGACTCGGACGTTCAAAAAGGCACCATATTATCCCAGAGTATACAAAAATATGCTAGAATATCCCAGAATACACTAGAATAAAGCAGAATATACCAACATATGACATAACATAACTGGATATGCAAGATTATACCGAAATGCACCACGATATACCAGAATGGATACGAATGTTCTAAAATGCGCCATAATATGCCAGAATATACAGGATTACACTAAAATGCAGCAGGATATAATAGAATTGATTCAAATGTTCTAGAATGCACCATAATATTCCAGAATATACAAAAGTATACTAGAATAACACGGAATATAGCAGAATAAAGCTGAATGAACCGACAAATAACATAACATAACTGGATATGCAAGATTATACCAAAATGCACCACGATATACCAGAATGGATACGAATATTCTAGAATGCACCATAATATTCCAGAATATACAAAAGTATACTATCATATCCCAGAATATACTAGAATAAAGCAAAATATACCAACATATGACGAAATATTTCGTCATACCCAGTTAACAATTCAAGAAATTAAGAAAAATCGAAATGTTGCACGTACGATTAACCCCTTGCACTGTAACAACGAGTCAGACTCGTGATCGAGATTTCGAACAGTATTTTCTAAATATGTATGTCATTAATTTTCCCTAACCCAAACTCAAATTGTATTAAATTGTTGTTAATACGCAGTCGTTGGAAAATATCTATGCACATGCTAGCTAAAAATTTTCTTCTTCTGTTGGGAAATTATTGACGGCAAAGAAAACTTAGTCACTCTTTAAACATTAACAAATGACTCTGTCACCCATATATGGACGATGTGGCAGTCAAAAGTGTTAACAGAAAATCGACGCCATTAAAAACTGTGTCGGTGTATGAAACTTGTACGGTTGTGAGCAGAAAATCTTTGTCAGATGTCAAAACAAGAACGTATCGTCAACGACGCTTTTCGACGATAACTACATCGACAGCTAGCACTGTGTATGAACAAATTCCAGTTTCATAGTTACAGACCTGGTATTCTATGAAATTGTTATCGAAATTGTTCCGGACCTAGAAAGCACATTCTTCTTCTAGCAATTTGAATAAATCGAAAATATCGAAATAAAATTTTCGAATAGATTTATCAGTTTCGCAGTTTTGTGTTTTATCCATTAGCTTCTATCGCAACAGTATCAAATCCGCAGTCTATTAACGAAACACGCCGATTTTTATGAACTTTCAGCGCGCGGTATAGAATCCGGGAAAATGTTTGTCACGTATTGCTTTTTATCGACCAACGCCCTTTTTGAGGGGATTAAAACAAACCTGGGGCTTCGGACTGAAAAATCTATTTTATCGAATATCTCTGGAATTACTAGTTGCAGAGAACAAGCGCAGTTTACGCGTCGTTCGACGCCGAAGCTTGACACAAAAATCGTGTCCCCATTAGTCGACGAAGCAAGAGTAAAAGAAAATCTCAACGACTATTGTGTGTGACTGTGTGCAATCCGCGTGTTCCGTATCGGAGCTGTCGCTGCGATCTCGAAGTCGGAGACGACGATCGGCATCGAGACGCGCGGGAATTTGATAAAGTTCACGAATGACAGATCGAATGATTCCGCGTGGAGGGCTCGGCGAATCGCGGATGCACCGTTTCGCAAACGCGAATGCGAATGCGATAAATCGCGCGCAGCCGCGAAAAGCGGAAGAGGAATCGCGGTCAGCCGATTTGGTTCGGTTGGCAGCGCGTTATTCGATCGGCAGAATCTTCCGTATCGATGGAGAATAATCAAGGCGCGGGAGCGGGACGGAATCTCGGGCGGAAGGTTCACGGAGAATTTCGGTGGCTTTATCACGGTAATCTCACAAAGGAGCCGGAGGATTTTCGGCTGCTTGACATTCCTCGCGTCGGCCGAGCGAAGCCTGTGCGTTCGTCGAAGCGTTGATCGTTGGCTGCCATTCGGCTTCCTACGTGAATGCCAGGCGTTCACCGATGCAAATGCGTGCATGCACCAAAGGTCACGTAAGTGGATTAGTTCCCCTGTGCCCGGGGATCTGCATCGCGTTCCCGCTTGGCCGCGGAAATATGATAGCTGCGGCGCAGCCGCCGATTCGATCTCTCGAGCGAGACCGATTACCAGGAAAAATCTGCCGAACCGGCATTCTCGGTTTATACGATTCGGGCGAAATCAATTTCGCGCGCCCGGTCATAATCGTGGATCACAATCGAACGAACGGGTATTAATAAGCTCGTAGAAACGCGGGGAGCGCGCGTGAGATTTATAATTGATATCAAACCGGACCTGAACGGGAGTCGTTTCCCCGGCCGTTTGACGTTTATCGCTTACCGATTCTCTGATTAATCCTGGGTCTGCTACCGCGGATACCTCGAGCTTTGATAGATCGCGGAACTAATGAAACCCAGCCAGAAGGTAGCCGGAGGGAAACGACCGTTCTCCAGGCAGCTCGCAACTCGATTCGTGAATCCGCCGTTACGCGGTGGCCGGAAAATAAACTAGCACCGTGAAATATGTCAATTCCGATGGGTGCTGGATCGCTCGTTAAAACGCTTTACGACCGGCGGTCGAACGTTTGCGGCCGTGCACCGATCGGTCGGGCGGTTAGCTGCGATCAGCCTGCAGCAAACGAAGCGGCCGGCTTGTATCAGTGATACTGGAATTGCGGAATATTCTGTGGCCTGGCAAATCGTTTTTCAATAATTGCTTGCCGCCAAGCACCGCAAGTACGAGCCATCGCGAAGGCGATAGCGGGAAAAACCGCTTTTGCGTCCGTCTGACGTTGCCCCCCCCCCCCCACCCTTCTCTTCCACTCCCACTACGGTGTTTCTCGAAATTTCCTGGGCCCCATGGAATGTCAATTTGCCAAGGCGAGAATCTTGTTCGATCCACTCCTGCCTGAGTCGGTCGGCTACCGAAGCAAAACCGAGTCGATTATTCATTATTAACGACCGCATCAGTGTCGACTGTCGTTCGTTACAAAGATGCATGGGATAGCCAATGGAAATAGACTAGTTTATTGAGCAGCTGCGCGTTCTCACCAGCCCCCTATATGTTTGGTCTACGTGTTTGATCCTAGTAATTACCTGCAATTAGGAGATCCTGTTGATACAGTAGTTACGAAGAGCTTTCAGGCTCTGCCCCTACTCCTCGACACTCCCAGATACTTTGGCGTGTCTACGTACCGGGCGCGAACGGGCGATCGATCGATCAATCTACTCCCGGGACACGTACCCTTTCACCTAGCAAAAATTTTTCCGCCTCATTCCAGATGGATGACAGTCCCAATCAGAACCGTACCGGGCGAAATTTCAATTACGGATCGAATGAAAAAAAATTCGAGGATAGAATGTCGCAATACTGATCAAGCTGGAACTCATCGCGTGTAAAAAAAAGCCTGTGAACTGTCCGGATAGTGATCACCGCCGCACCGGAACGAGGAGACTCTATGATTGAATTGGTTTCAGCTATTTGCTACAACATTAGATATTTTTAATTAAATTCTGCGGATAAATGTGACGCGCGTACTCTGATCGACGATAGCCCGACTGAATCGATACGTTAGATTTTTATCTCCGCATTGTCTGCGTCTGTAACGGACAGATAATGATAAATATATGAGAACCCACATATGCGTTCATAACCAAAATCGAATGGTTATGCAAACACGCATATATGAGTTTGTGGCGGCTCTACCTCCTACTCTCGCCGGTAGAGGGACAGTAGGACAAGACTTTCCCGCTAGTTCCTGATCCACCTACAGTTCATATTATATACCGGCCTTAACCACTTTCCACTACCCAGCATTTAAGGCAGGGTCCTCTAGCAGACCCAGGACGAAACGCTCCCCCTTTCTTCTTTCCTTTTCTTTCTCTCTCCACTAGACACTTTCAGTAGCCGCTACAGACTTCATAGCCAAAATCGAATAGTTATGCGAAAACGCATATATGAGTCATTGCGCTCAAAGGGTTAAAAACGAAAGTTCGGCGAGTCGGTGTTGCTAATTCTCAGTCGATTCGGAGCGCAGGATCAGCCAGATGCCTCAACAGGATATATATGTACTTGGCTGCCAGCCGGTCAGACGGATGACGTCCATTTATCCGTCCCACTTTCCGTCTCTGCCTCTTTTTTCATCCATCTCCAGGGAAATACCGTTCCTCGAGGCCCGTCTCGCCGCTCCCAATTTCTTCGCGCTCCGCAATCGAGGAGCTCGCGCGAAAGTGAATTTTCCCTCGGCTGAGATCTCGTCTCGGACCTAACGAGCGACCGGGCTACATCCACCCGACGTAGCCGCCGTACTCGCCAACGTATTAATCGGTGAACCCGGTCCGTTAGCTCGCGCGTCCGCCTCGACCCGTCGATTTTCATCCCATCGCATCGGCTCCGCGAGGAATAGGTAGACCCGCGCCGCTGATAAAATTTTATTGCCGCAATAAACAAAAATGCGACTGCTCCGTTCGCGCGATCCCTCCGCCGATTGTGAACGTATTGATAAGGAAGGTGTAAATTGTTCCGCCGTAAAATATAAATCACTGGAGACCCGGGGATTTATTGAAGTCCGATTTCGCGCCGCGATTCCGCCTCCGAGAGCGCCCTTTTTATGGCACCATAGTATTTTCCACGACGTCGCAATCGTGTTCCCCGGGTTTTAGGAGTACGTACACCGTTCTCTCGCCGGCAGATAGCCGACGCTGCTTCTGCTGAATTTTAGTCGGACGGCGGGGACTATGTTGCTTATCGACGTAAAAATCGACTGGAATTGCGGACCCGATAGAGGTGATCGTAAAACAGAATCGAAGGGGGAACGGATAATTTCATAAGCGCGGTTTAGTGGCCAGATGAACGTCGCAGGTGCTTTATTTCCGACTCGCATGTGAGGAATTCGGACATGGTTTACCGTTATCCGAAAACGTTTTATTCCTTTGGGATCTTCTCCTGGATTCTTGTCTCCGCTGCTACATTTATTTTAGATGTATTATCCGTTTCATTTTCTCTCTCCTTCGGCTACCCGAGCCATACACATTCGCCCCTTCTTTCGCCCGCCGAATCATCTATCCGTTTCCATGCAATCCCTTACGGGAAGCTTACAGACCCTAACTCTGTCTCCGCCCAGGTACATCGTAGCTTTTTCTTTTTCCAATATGCAATGTTATTCGTTCGGACGAACGTTCAAGTTGAATGAACAGCCCGCGTAAAAAAGCGAATCGACTTCGTAGAGTTTTCCGTCAAAAATTTAAAATAGCCTCAATTCAATTCCGATTTTCATCATCAAAATAAAAATAAAACACAATCGAGACAACGTCTTTATATTTGGAATTTAGTTTCTTTTTGGGGATCAGCCGTGACGTAAAGAGGCGAGAATTTTATGTTCGTTGTGTGCGCTCTACACAGAGTTTCTCGAGAAGCTGCACTCCATTTCTCATCAATGTCTTCGTACTTCGAATTTAGCTTCGTTTTGGATCGTGTCTAACACAAAGAGGATCGGTAGGCGAACGTAAGAGTTTCAATTTTGTGAAAATTTTTTAAACATTGAATTACTTTGAAAGCGGAGGTAGTAATTAATTAAGAGGGCGCAGTCTGGGACTTTCTCTGATTTTATAATTAAAGACGTTCAGAACTATTTACCAATTTTGAAAAATACATTTTCGATCCTCGTCCAACAATTATTCGCCGAACGCAATCGCTAGAATCTGTGCAATTATATCTCAACACGTTGGCTCAACATCCTCGTACTTTTTTCCTGTTTTCGAGTCGGGCGTGACACAAAAGCCTCTTCAACTAACGCGACAATGACTCCGTGCTTTTCCCCGTTGGTTCGCGGAGCGCGTTAACGTCCAAGACGCGGCCACGGCGGATTATTATGACAATTCGAAGACGAAACATTCCGTGCAACCGTGGTACAATGGGTCCACTTCAAAGACGAGTCGACGTGAAGGGGGCTGCGCCGACGTTACAGAGCCAGCCGCCGGTGTTAGCCTGGCGAGGACGTTCGGGCTCGTTTCTCGTTCCGCGTCCCGGTGCCATTTTCCTCGCTAACACGACGTGTTGTTGTCCCGAAGTGGAAACACCGGGCGAATTGCGCCCGATTGTCCGTTCTCGTCGGCCAATCCCGGGTAACTGCAGCGTCAGCAGGAAAGAGAGCGCGAGAGAGAAAAGGGAAAAGAGAAAGAGAGAGATCCCGGCGAAACTGTCAGCGGCACGAAGGAAAAACACGGCTATCTCGCCGGGACAGAAATAAAGCGTCGGTGGCGAAGAAGGCGGAGGAGTTGGAGGAGGTAGATGGAGGAGGATGTGGAAATAGAAGGAAGAAGAGCGAGGAGGAAGGGTAGACACGCGGGCCCGAGTGGATGGATAACATTATATACGAGCAAGTGGTCCGGTATCACGCTACGTTTCCTCCCACGTCACAGTTCGACGTCTCTTTTCGCCGTTTCTTGTTGCGGCCGCGTCGCTCGTCGTCGTTGTCGGCTGCACGCAAGGGAAGCGGAAAGAAGACAGGGCGCACTGGTTTGACGGAAAGAGACGACGCGCACAGGGACCAGCACTGTTTTTCTCCCCGACCGTCTTATTGCGGCTCATTACTGCACGCAGGATGTCTCTGTGGCCGGCGAAACGTTTGTCTCGGCGGGGAAGCGATCCGAATGCCAGGTGCCGACCCGTTCTCTTCATCAGGAACGCAATACATTATCCGTCGAAGGGAAGAGCGAACGAACGAACGAACGAACCGACCGAACGACCGGCCGACCGCAAAAAGTAACTTACGACCGTTCGCTTGTCAACCTGGTAATGGCGCAAGCTCTTACCGTCATAATCGGATGACAACGGAACGCGCTGAAAATCCAACCCTATTTTTCACGCGGCCACAACGGAGCGGATAGAAAACCGCAGTTACGTGAGCCTCGTTACTCGAGGAATCGAATTGAACGTGCACGCGTTTTGCGACAGAGGCGAGAATTCCACGCGCGGCTCCCATGCCGGCGAGCTTCTTTAAGTATACAGGGTGTTTGCGAAATCGTGGTACAATCGACAAGGGATGATTACTCGCACAAAATTCGAGTCGACAGTATAGAATAAAGTTTTTCGATACGGAGGTACAGTTTCGAGAAAATTGAGTTTTAAATTTTGTTACGCACGCATGGATTAATTAATTAACCTCTTAGGTATAGCTGAATTTCGCGCAGCACTGTTTTCTGTGTGACATAGTTTGGCGCGAATTACGCGTAAACGATGCAGCACTGCAATGTGTGAGAGGTAATGCGGAGCCCATTGGAATGAAGTTTTTCTTAAAGATGTGATGCATACACTTTAACTTTAATAATTTGCTTTAATAATTAATAATATCAATTGTGGTGTAAATGACAAAAGACACTACAGTGATGCATCATAATATAAAATGACATCCGCCGAAGTCACTATAGTGTAGCATCGTACCTAAGAGGTTAATTCATTGAACAAGAATTTGTCTACACCAGCAAGGAAGACATTTTCAACAGTTGTAAATTGCTAGAATAAATCGATTATTGAAATTTACGGCTAAGTACTAATTAAAATCACACCATATCCTAAACGATACCGTTTACAGATGCAAGCAGCATTGGAAATTGCATTGGAATTGATAGATCGAGCGAATGAAGCAGACTCCAGTACAAATACACAAGTACCTAATGAATTTTCAAACTCGATTTTCTCGAAAATGAAGCCCCGGCGAATGTTAAAGACTTTTCTTGATCTCCGTTAGCTCTCAAAGCAATTTCAAAATCGAAACAATATCTTTACCTATAATAGCTCCGTTGTGCATAGTTTATTTTCTTTGTATATATTTATATTCTTTATACAAATTTGACTTTTCTTTTTGTCGTTTTGCGGAGGATAAAGAAAATCTCGTCACTGTTATCAGAAAATAAATCGTAGGACAAGGGGTTAAAATAAAATAGTTTTTTCCCTAAATTCACCGTCGGTTGATAATCTGTGTCGGTCATTTCGCGTCCGTCACGATCCTCTGCGATCCTGGAGAGCACCAGACTTCCGGTGACAAACAATATAAAATATGTTTTAATTAAACCGCCTCACCTCGTCCCGCGAAGTCGGCCGTCAAGGGTTACAAGAGGAACATCGCGAATCACGGTTTTGCGTCCGCGCCGTTCCGGTTCGAGCGTAATTAGCATGCTTATAGTTCTCCGGAGCGATCGCCGGCCTCGGCCGGACGGGTCCGTATAAGCCGGATGGTACCTCAGGGGGAAAAAATGACGCAATCGCGTAGCGGCTCCAGGAGATGTTCCTTAATTACCCCAAACGCCCTAATTTATGGCTCTCGTTCGGACGTCCTGCGAGAAACCGGCAGGCCAATGAATAAGTGCCAAGGATAATTAATCTATTAACGATTATTGCTTTCCCCGGCGTGGCGGTGGACTAATTGGTCGTGAGGCGTGACACTGTAACGCCGCCGGCGGAGAACTCGAAGCGGACGACGACGACGACGACGACGACGACAACGACACGGCGGGAGAGGAGAGAAACCGCGGAGAGAACGCGCGAGAGAGGTAGAAATGGAAGCGTCGTTAAAAGTGAGCCATTAAACGGACGCAGCCGTTCCACCAATTAGCTGTAATAGGAGTTAAGTAGCCGAATAGCTGGAATTTATCTCGAGAGCCGACGAAAACCGCCGACCCGTGGCTTTCACCTCGTCCCCCATCCTCTACCCTCTCCCGTTTCTCTCACTTTCGATAATCTTAACAAGCCACGGGCATCCCGTGGCCCCCGCGCGCCTTCTTCACGATGGTATTGCGTGTGAACGATACGGTCGATAATTTGTCGAATTTACAGATAATTCGTTCTCGCCGGCGAGCGGAGAGGAGAGAAGCGGAATTCGAAAGATTCTTAAGATGGTATCGGGGCTGCCGGGGGGGCCGGCAACGAGTCCCCTGGAATCTACCTTAACTCCCACCGAGGCGCTAACACGCCGATCGTGACTGCGCCGCGGCGGCCAGTTTGTTCCTTTCAACGGAAACTCGATACACCTTTAATTCCTCGCCCCGGCGAAATTAATCTCCTGTTCGCGCTCTCGGAATCGTTTCGACTCTATTATTCAGGTTACCGCTGATCGTTCCGTGACTACTGCGTGAAATCTTGCTCTTAAAGGGGTCCCGTGAGCAATCTCTCTCTCTCCCTCTCTCTCTCTTTCTCTCTTTCCTCTTTCTGCGTGAAATCTTGCTCTTAAAAGGGTCCCGTGAGCAATCTCTCTCTCTCTTTCTTTCTCTATCCGACGTTGCTCTCGCTCGTTCCACGGCCACGCTCGTTTAAATCGGTTCGCTACCCGCGCATTTATGACCGCGCAACCACCCGATCGAGTTACGATTTTATAGTTGATGCTTTCTACTCAACAGGTCGCTAACGAATGCTAATAACACTGCTGCACCTTGAAAAAGATTTTTCACTACTTTCATGCGGAAGTTTTACGAACACGGTCGGTAATAGCAATTTGCCTCCCTTAATGATCGTGATAAAAGTGGCGGTGAAATAATGTCGATTAAATCTTGCGTTTCATAATTACCCGACGGATTCGTAATGGTTTCTCGGCAGCCGTGTTCGAGGAGGTAACCGCCTCGAACAGTAACAGTTAGGTGTAATCAAAATTTATAGTGTTTGTTAGATCGTAGCTCGGAAAGTAATCTAGGAAATGAAAACATTCGCGGTGGGATTGCTGCTACAAATTGATACAGTTTAAATCGCTCGAGTTCGCTGTTTTCGTAAATATTTAAAATCACGAAGTAAACAGAGATCCAGGTGACAGAGAAGAAGTGTTGCCAATCGGGTTCGATGAAACGGCGTTGAAATAAGTTCGATTCGACACGGTAAATTGAAGCAGCGTGGAGGGAAAACCAACAGGAGCTCGGCGGCGAAACAAACCAGTTAGCAGCGTACGATTCAATTTCTCGAAGGTAATCGACAGTGTTTACGTGAAAAATGTTGCAGAACACGGTGCAGAAGGGAATGATGATTGACTCGTACACGCGTACAATTTGCCCCCTGTTCCACGGTGCGGCGCGCGTTCCACGGCGCGGGCAACGAAAGCGAAGAATTTCCCTCGGCTGACCTAAACAACAGATTACACGTCGGGGACTGGTACACGTGAAAGCACGCGACGTAATCATCGCGGCACCGCGGTTCGCAGGCAGTATGCTTGCCCGCGGACGTGCATCAAGATGCTTCTGTGTGCAGGTATCCGCGTCCGTGTTCCACGGGGATGAGAGGATGATCCTTGGGCAGCGTAGAACGCGGCCGCGGGAGACGAGAGACGAGAACAGACGGTCGAAACGGTCAACGTCCAAAAAACCTTCCATCCGGCGAGCATCTCGAGAATTACGCCGGGCCCGCGTTCCAGATAATGCGGCGCCACTGCGAGTTATTTACCATGTTTAAAGTGAGCAGCCCATCCCATTATACGAGGGTGCACGCGGGCACGCAGACAATGAGAGGGCCCCGGTTGCACGTACACAGGGTACGTGTGCACACGCCGAGGACGCGGTCGCGATGCCACAGATTGCGGGCTCACACGGATAACAGCCATCTCGGACAATAAGGCATAAAAGGTGTAAGCGGTCTCGAAGATCATTGCCATACGGGCAGAGCGAGGGCGAGGGAGGAGAGCGGGGCCAGAGCAAAGCTGGAGCGGACGCGGAGCTATCATTGCATCTCCTCATTACCATAACTAGTTCCTCCCCTTCCTCTTTCGCGACTGGCTTCGTTCATGCCTCTTAGGCCTCCACCTTCGGTCTCCCTCGTCCTCCTCCTCCATCGTCGTCGTCCTCTTCGTCGTCGTCGTCGTCGTCGTCGTTCGCTCTGCCTACTCCGTTTTGCGCCACCTCCGTCTGTCCTCCGGCCTCCATGCATCATTCCTGATACACATTCACGCACACTGTTGCGTCGGCCAGCCGAGTCTCGGGCTAACCGGCGGAATGAGAAAAAGGACCGGGGACACGAGAGAGATCGGGGAGGAACCTCGAGGAGACTTTTGAGGAGCAGCCGCGGCGCACCAGCAACAGCTGGATCCGCAGGGACGCTGGACGTTTCGCCTTATAAGATGAAACGGAGCCGGGAAATGAGAATCGAAGGACCCGGGATACCTGATGAATCTTCCCTCTGAATGGCCGAGCATCGACAGCCACCGGTGGCTCGTTTCGTTCGGGCTTCTTCCACTCGGGGCTGGCTGGCTCGTTGGCTGGCTGGATGTGCGCTCTTTTCTATCCGCGGTCGGTTATCAATTTTCGACACCGTAAAGGAGTTTTATCGCATACGTACGTCGTTAATCGTGAGAACCGTTCAGAAATATTACACTTCGTTACGTGGCCGTATAAGGCGACCTCGAACCACCGCCAGACGCTGCTACGGAAGAGAAGAGGAGAAAAGGGAGAAGAGAGATAGAGGTTCTCTAAGAATTTCCGGCGTTCCAGCGAAGAGCGACCTCCACAATGGCATTAAGCTATATCTAGAGATATGGCCGCACGCCTTATAAGATCAGCCGGGTCGTTGTCTGCAGGATGAAAAAGGCGAGGAAAAGCAAGACAGATAATGAGTCTTCTTTTAGGAAGATAAAACACGTACCGGCTATTTTGCTTTCTTCGCCGTCTATCTCGGCCAGGCATTCCCGGGGAAGCGTTTCCTCGGCGAAACTGGACGCGTTACGATCCATCGAACGCGGCTGTTTTTACAACGAAATTAATATTTCTTCGAGGGAACAGGAAAAAACAGCGGATGCTCGTTAAGAGCGGATGCGGCGGCGCAGCTGCGAGCGCGAAAAATACGAACACGCGTCTCGGAAAGGAGTCGGGGGCGAAGATGCGAACCGAAGAGAAACGTACGATCGACCGAGAACCACGACTTCGGATAAACCGCACCCGTTCGATCCCGGATTAAAGAATCGAGCGCACCATTTTTCCGCAAGAAAATCTCCAAAGTGGTTTCGCTAAACTACGAGTTCACGAATTTCCGCTAGAGTGACGGTCTCCGCTATTATTAGCGTCTGTCACTGCTCCGCTAGCTTGTTTCGATTACGTACCGTGCGCTGCTCGAAAGGAAACTAACGGGACCAGAGGCAACTCTAATCGATCCCTACTTTGGACGCTCCTCCGACACCCACTATCGGCTTTCGATTGATACGTGAACCGTCTCCGCAAATAAGGAGTCGCGTAAGGAGACCTGCCCTTTCCACTCTGATCAATAGGACCCGCCGTTACAGAACACACATGATGTCAGCCACCGAGTTGGTTTCGCGCTAAACGAATGACTATCGCGTTGCTGGCAGGAACGATGTAAATCAGTAGAGAGTCGAGGAAGGATGGCGATGCTTGCTACGCTGACGTGGATCTTGGAGAACCCCCATTGCGCCTTCTGTCAAAGTTTGCGTCTTCCTATTGACGACGCGACGCTTCCGACTGATTAATCGCGATGCGTCGGACCGTTGCTAAGATTGCTCGGAGCTGGCTGATAGGAAAAAAGACATTATCGCGGCTACGCCCTCGCAAATGTGTTCCTCGGCGTTGATGCTCGCCACCGTAGACATGTAACCGGCCGAAATGAGGAATCTCATCATCAACCGGATCGCGGCTGCCGGCTGAAAAACGTGTCACGCACGCTCGGGGAGCGGTAGCAAGAAAGTAGCCGGATTCTGAAATCTTGATGGGACCGGTCTCGTTCTCCACGCGTTAACCCTAGCGGGTCCGGCTTACGAAAAAATATCCCGGCCGAGTGATATAATGGCGCGTGCGTGACTCTCATGACGAAAATTATTTATTCCGCGCGACGGCCTCCGCGAACAATCCGGTCGGGGCTCTCCGCGAGGAACAGAGCCGAAGGTATTAAGGGCAACACCGGTACCCGCTGAAAGGCGTCGTCCATCATCTTATTGTAATATTTTCGTGATAATGATGATTTACGAGTGCCGTTCGTGACGCTAATCAAAGCTGCGTCGCGACTCTCGATCCTCCTTTTCACAAAAATGCGCTTTCCTTGGGACAGGCAAGAAAGTCTGCTTATTCCAGATTGTCCGGTCAGACAATTGATTCTGATCGTTCACGTCGTTTAGGCACAAACTTTTAACCCTTTCGCGACGGCACACCTGCACCATTCTTCGCTACTTTTCGCGACGGCGCGACTGATCATACTTCGCCACCAATGTATTTATAGCTTCATTTTGAGTTCGCTATTGGAATAACATAATAATATAATTATGATTTTAATAGTATTTAGTTCTTATTTTTTTTTGATAATCTTTTATAGTATGAAAAATTTTAAAACAGCCGCTGCAAACCAATAAGTGACTGCCGTATATACACGGTACCCGTCGCGAAAGGGTTAACACGATATTCGCAACCGGTACCGAATAACGTCTATTCAAGTATATGGATCATACGACTGTTACATAGATAACAGGGTTTTTATCTGAAACAACAGAGCGCGCGCGCTTTACGAGATACAAGAAATGCAGGTATATTTATCTCTTTTACTTATTCATTTTAATAAGTCGAAAATGGAGCGACAGTTTCTTGAATTCTGTACTTTTTAACCCTTTGCACTCGAATGGCGACTCAGAGGCGCCAGTAAAAATTGCCACACATCTGTTTAATCCTCTATGGGCCGAATTTTTGTTTTTAATCCAAAACAAATTGGGGGAACGAAAAATCAGAAATTATAAATCTATATATGCAAATGAAAACAAATTTTTCCGTTTAACACTTTAACTGCCATGTCACCCATATATGGGTGACGGAATTATTTGTACGGTTTATAAATAGATTTTTGCGTTAATATATTGATTTGTACCAAAGTTGATGATTATACAGAAAGTGCAAGAAGGTAGAGGGAGCACTTTACGGCATACATTTTATTTTTTCAATTTTTATTTCAGTCAATATCTCATTTCGATTTTATAAAAATTTCGTGGCTGCTAGTTTGGCAGACAAAGTGTTAAACAATTTTATTGCAATATATTCATTATGTGACTTTCAGGTAACAACGGCCTATAAAGTTTGCACTTCTGTGCATAAAAGCTTAAGCGTGAAATTCCATAAAACAATTTGCACTTGACGTTAAACATTTTATTTTTGAAATCTCTCTGCTGGATCATATTGCAGTGAATACATATTGGCATAGTCAACTATATTGCTTATAATTTCCTTGTCAAATAGTTTTCGAAAATAGGTCACAGGAGAATGGGGTGCTTCGGAGACATTAGGGCAATCTCCTTTCCAAGAGCGATAACAACAATTATTATTCGTCTGGAATAGTGATTGCCAAACAATTCTTTGTGGTCCTGCATCTTCCTCATCTGACGAGGATCGAGTACTAAATTCTTCGTCACTGTCAATGACATTTATCCGTCGTCGGGGAAATACTATTACATCTTCATCGGACTCGGAATCTAATAAGGAATCATCGGATCTATTACCGCTAATGCGTCTAATTCTAATTCCTCTGTTATTTCTCTCTGATTTTGTATTTATATTTTGGGTATATGATGTATAAATCTGAAAACAGGAGAAAGCACAAGCTTTATCCTAAATGTACCGAAATCTGCCATAATAGCCCACTGTAACCTCAAAGTTACAAAACTGTATCATAAAAAAGCAATAACAAATTGAAAATTGAAATGCAAACAAATAGGTTGTTATTGATATACGAACCCAGAGCTACTATGTGCACTATTTTTAGTTTGGTAGTCACTGACAAAAGCACAAATAATATCAGTTGGATCAAATGGTTTCGCTTGTTTTTACTGCAGACAGTTTGCACAGCATTTATTTTGTTATTTCAGGTTGATGAGCCTAGCAACGGTCATAAATATTAACATTGGTTGTCTTGGCAACGTTATAGACTTAAGATTTATGCCCAACCTCATGAAAAAAGCTATAATTATTTGGTAAAATGTCGATAAATTAAAATGTGACCTGAAAGTTACACGGACCCATAGTGGGTTAGCCCTTTGTACACCAAGCAATTTTAATTCCTAAATCGAGACATTTCTTGGACCTAGAATACTTCTATTGTACGTGGTTCATTTTCTTTCATGCATATCAAATTTGTTACTATCGAACGTACGTGCGACTCTTCGATTTTTATTTACTTCTCAGATACAAATATTGTAATGTAAAAATTATTTTGAATAATGGTCTGACAATTTTTAATGTTGCCTCAGAGGAGCCATTGGAGTGCTAAGGGTTAAAACAATTTTTATATAGCTATGCTTGTATCCTGGAAATTCGTAAAAATGTGACTGTTTCGGGGACGAGTAATAGTAAAAACACCCATATGCACAAGATGAAATATATCGTGTAGAATGAAAATATCCTAGGCCAGAAGAAATGCTTAGGTTTTCGAGTCAAAACAGCTTCGAGTGCAAAGGGTTAATTTCTTCCCCCGAAACGCCAGCGTTCTGTAACATTCCGGGTGATTTCAGGGATGTTTGCAGCTGGTTCAGGAATTTTTTCAGAAACATTTTGCAGAATACCTGTCGAGTTTCGGGTCGATAGCGATCGAATTGCGATCGTGGCACGACGTTGAAATTGAGTAACTTACTTTAGAAGCGCGACACCCCGGGTTTACATAATAGTTAAAAGCGACTCGAAGGAAAGAGACACCTCCGAAAAACGATGCCAAACAATCAAGGAAAGTAGACTTTGAAACCGGTCGGTTTAATGTTCCACAGTACGACGAAGACCTAAATAATGAAGATGTTAAAGCGTTCGAATAAAATCATGCAGTAGCGCGAGGCTCGGCGTGCGCCGCTCGAGCAACGTACCCTATTACCATCGTACGATGGAAGGATGCGCAACAATGATACCAATCAGGTGGCGAAAAAACGTATTCACGCCGAGACACGTACGATCTGCGGAAGAAATTGGAAAAACCGAAGTCTCCGCTAGCCGGATCGAACGAAGCTATCCGATCCGGATCCGTGCGTCCCTGAACGGCGTGTGCAGAGTCCCAGAATGTCGGGCAATTTCCGGGTCCATTTGGGGAGGATTACCGGACAAAAGGAGTACGTCGGTAATCCGCGATAAAGCAGTCAATACACCGGTATCACGGAGGCTGCGAGTTAAGTCGGTCCCGGGCGTAAAAGCCTGGAGGATCGCGTCAGTCGCAAGCGATTGCAAGCGGCGGCGTTCCGCTCCCGTGGGGCAGGGGGCGGTGGACGAGGAGTGCGCCCGGCGGTCTTTGAAGAGAGCCGACGGTGCACGAGCATTTTTGTTTTGTCCTGTGGCAGGAAAGGCTCTGGGGAATTCCGATACAATGCTAGGCTCGCGCGGCGAGCCGGAGACGGGGCGAGCAGCGGAAAAGGGTTGTAGGACGAAGAGCGAGGAGGACCGAGGTAAACCTACACACGGTGTGCGCCGGCGGAGCTGACTCGGCGAAGTCGACTCGAACATCGGCGCTTGTTACGACAGGAGATATGGTGGAACGAACAAGCGTCGGGGGTTAGGCGGGCAGAGACAGGACCGGGGAGCCGCGGTGTCCTTTCGCCGCGCGGCACTTCGAAAACTGGGTCTCCATCCGTTTCGTTGCCACGGACACACAGCGTCTTCCTTTCTTCCTCTGTACCCTTCTTGGCCGGCTGACCAATGTCCCAGCGCCGCCTAAGCCGGTTTCACCTCGAGGATTGCATCCTAAGCCGGGGATCGTTAAGAGCTGGCAGATTTGATCCTTTGTATCGCGCCACCACTTAACCACCGAACCACTGTCCTAGGACGCGCGACCGTCCGACGTCCCCCACGGATAACACCGGCAAGAGAAACAATTATTAAGGATTTACCCGTTGTTCGAAGCTGCGCGACCCGGCCAAAAGACGTGGACAGCTTCCGAGGGAAGGGAAATAAATACCTGTCTCGCGGCCAGGAATCCTTTGCCACTAGATTAAGCGACGGATATATCTATCTCTGCGAAGTGGGATCAACGGCCAACGGAAAAAGTAGATTAATTGCGTCGAACGGGGGGCCCGGCTCCTTTTTGCGGGGACATTTTTGCTGGGGAAAGAACAACGCGACATCTTGAACCGTCCAGATCTCGTCGTTAATCCCTTTCGCGGAATCTCGGTCACTCGGGGACGCCATTTTTGCCGAATCGAAAACCTCGATCGAGCTTTATAGATTGAACAACAACATAGACAGAACAACGTCAACGTTTACGTAGCTTCGGATGTAGCTTTACTACGGTCAGTCGACGAAAGAAGGCTGGCCGCAAAGTTTTCGATCGAGAAAAGGAGATCGCCTCGCGCGACCGTCTCCGGAATAATTCTCACGCTCTCGATACCCATTTTCTCGTCGGCTCGGCTTCTTGTCCTTCGCCGACGGCCGGTTCGGAACGACTTGGCTGAAATTACCGAGCCCTGGAACCGGCTACAATGGCAAAAGAAATTCATAAACGCAAGCAGGAAGATTAAACGCGCGGGAGACGCACCGAGGGTTTTTCATTACGCTGGTGCAAGTTGAGCAGCACGCTTAAAAATGCAATTACTTACTGCAAACGAACTCGAAGGATGAGTCGGTAAATCCTCTTACGCGACGAGCTCATAATTACGCGGAGAAATCAGAAGGACTGCAATAAAATCCGGCAGTTAAACTCCGCGCCGGTGGCCCCACCCTTGTGTTCGTATCACGAGCCGGAGCAGCGGCGAAGGGCCTCGGGAAACGCGAAATTGAAAATTAAAAGCCCACGTCCGTCGCGTCGGTTTTTGTTTAAAGAGCCGGCCATTAGGAGAATGCATCGCGTCGCGTCGCACAGACAACGGGCCAAAGACAAAGCCCGTATCGGTAATTGGCTTACCCACAACACAATCGATGGATACCGCCGCCGCGCCGTTCCCAAAGAACCAATAGAAGTTGCGGCTCATTCAGCCAACTTTCCCTTCCTCTCTCCCCGTCCTGGCAGAATTCTCGTTTTCCCCTCCGCCGGTTCAGAAACTTGTCGAACGACGCCTAATTTCTACCAATTATCTCCGAAGAACCGCGGTAACGCGCGCTGGACCGGTATCAACCCTGTAACTCCGATCTCGGACATTTCCGCGCGGAAATACCGACGTCACGGAATAATCTGCTTAACCGGCTAACACGTGGACACTGTCCATCAGGGATGGACCCCGGAAATATCTCGAAGGCGGATCCGCTTAGACAGTGAAATTCTGTCGGGAGAATTCGTCGGAGATCGTCTAATGCTGACTTCGTCGGAAAGCTTCGTATCGTCACGTTCCTGTCGCGACGTTCCCGAAACGGTTCCGCCTAATGAAAAGTTTCTCCGTCTACCGTGCATTTCTCTGACTCTTGACTACGATGACTATGTCAATGACTAATTCTGACGTAACTGGAAGTAGTGCGATAGAAAATAATTTCAAAAACGTCGAAATGTAAATTTCCAAAGAAAATATTAATTTCACTTCTTACCTGGAACGCGATTTTAAAAACATACGCGGCAGACTTCATAAATACGGCAGACAGAGATATAGGCGACCGTTAAATAAACCTATTAATTTATTCTACATTGATGCGAGCCTAGCGACGATCTTGCAGCGTTAACAACAGCGAACTCTTAAAAACTCGTAACAAGAAAGAACATCGGATAAATCGATCGACTATACAGGTTGAGTCACCAAACGTTTGTACCTCAAATATCTTTGTTGTTTCTTGTTGTAAGGACAAAGTTGAATGGTACAATGGAGCTGACACGATGCTACAACAAAATTTTGTTTTTATGTCATTTTTTTAGAGATATAGAGGTCACTTTGACCTTTTTAAATGGAATCACCCTTTATTAAACACCTACAATGATAGTCCCTTTCATTAGGAATTCAGTGACTATATTATTCCAAGATCATTCAGGGTGAAGGACAGAAAAAACGTATAAGATTTAGAATATGAAAGCAGAATACGTTTATCATGGTTGAGACTTGTAGTAAATAGTAAACACACTAAGGTTCTTCAATGTTACTGTTATTCAGCATTCTTATTTACTATCAGTATGTTTTCAAACGCGATTCCGCTATGTCTTATTCAATGACAGAAAAGTGTGATATGATCACGATTTACTGTGAATGTAGACAAAATGCAGTGCAGGCCCGATTACTTTATGAACAAAGGTACCCCGAGCGAAACACTCCTTCTAGACAGACATTCATTAATACGTACAGGTTGTTTCGAAGTACTAAAGGTGTACATGCAAGACAGTACAAACGGAAGAATCCCACAATGAAATTAATATTTTAGCAGCTATAGCTGTCAATCCTCACGCGAGTACGAGAAAAATTTCCCGGGAAGCAGGCATAAGTCAAAGTAGCATAATACGAATTCTGGCTCGACATAAATTTCATCCATTCCACATATCGCTCCATCAAGAATTGCACGGGAATGATTTTCAAAATAGAATTAACTTTTGTCAGTGGGGATTGCTTCAAAATCATTCATTTTTTTCTAATGTCTTGTTTACGAACGAAGCAACATTCACTAATCATGGCTCAATTAATCTACGGAACGCCCATTACTGGTCTGTGGGTAATCCGCATTGGCTGCGAGAAATTGATCATCAAAGACAATGGAGCGCAAACGTGTGGTGTGGTATTTTGAACGACAGAGTAATTAGACCATATTTCGTTATCGGAACGATGACGGGACAGAAATACGCTCAATTTTTGCAAGAAGATCTGCCGATTTTGTTAGAAGATGTCCCTTTACAAAATCGCTATGATATGTGGTACCAACATGACGGTTGTCCTGCTCATTATGCACGAGTAGCTAGAGAAACGTTGGAATCACGATTTCCAAACCGATGGATTGGACGAGGCGGAACTGTTTCATGGCCAGCACATTCGCCTGATTTAAATCCACTGGATTTCTTTTTATGGGGTCTGCTAAAAGAGACCGTATACATGGATGCTGCAACAACAGTTGAAGATACGCGTCAGCGTATCATCACAGCATGTACAAATATCACCTCGGATGTACTTATCAGAGTTCAACATTCCTTCAGAGCTTGTTTACATCAATGTATCGACGTAGATGGCCATCGTTTCGAACATTTATAAAATACAGGTATTCTGCTTCCATATTTTAGTTTTATACGTTTTTTCTATCCTTGATCTTGAATGATCTTGGAATAATATAGTCACTGAATTCCTAGTGAAAGGGACTACCATTGTAGGTGTTTAAAAAAGGGTGGTTCCATTTGAAAAAAGTCAAGGCGACCTTGATATCTCTAAAAATGACATAAAAATTGTACCATTCAACTTTGTCCTTACCATATTTAACGTATCATTAGAAACAACAAAGATATTTGAGGTGCAAACGTTTGTTGACTCACCCTGTATAATCTGTTTTGCATAAAGTACGCGAATTTGCGATTCCGAGATTCGAATCGTACCATCGAGAGAATTGCAAGTTGTTCGATAGCGATCGGAGTTCATGGTTCCACCTTGGTCGGGCCGGTGTCCATGGAAACGTGATTCGGGGATGATCATCTGCCACAAAGTTGTTATTTATCGTCGAGTCATATTTCACGGCTCAATAACCGTACGTCCACGTGCCTACGCATTTGCATACGTATCGAATCAGTTGTCGGTGTCGTATCAGCCTCTGATAACGGAGTGACGTATTTACGAGACTTACGCGATTCGTGACAGCGCGGATCATTACGAGCCAGCGGAGCCTCATTAATCCAACAAATACCAGAGTGCACCGGTGTAAATTATTATCAAATAGTTGTTTTATGCGACGGAACGGCGGAATCGTTGATTTTCGTTGGGGCAGCAGTTCTATAAAATATGGTAATTGCCAGGGGACACAATGCGACCCGAAAACGTTCGACTCACAGCGACGACAATATCAAACTGGCCGATCTGTACACGGTTTTTCGCATCGATTGTTCCGCAACGCGAACGATAAGAACGACATTCATTATGAAAACATATCGGAAATTGGAAGCCCGCGGTCTTGCTAAGGACTCGTCGAACGCGAAATCCAATGCGCGCAATCGTTCCGCGAACAGTCGTCCGCAGACATTCGCGAAACACCGGCGGAATTGTGTTCACCGCGTTAGATCGTTTATCCAGCGGTCACCGCGTAATTTAATAACGGAACGACAGTAATGACAGCGGATTTTAACGTTCGAATAATTCGAGCCGCGCGACCGTGCTGAGGTCCGTGTAACCCGGACCCGCGTAGTCGCATCGAATTAACAATGATTTAATAACATCTACGCCCATCAATGCCTCCCCTCCTCTTCGCCCTTCTCCTCCTGCTGGTTAACGAGCAAAAGTTACAGGTCGTTTCGCCGGATGCTGGTTGCCTAGCGGCTGGTACCGGGCGGGGAAAGCCTCGTTAAAAATTGTTAACCACCTGACACGCCGCCGTCGGACCACGAGGAAGTCGGAAAGATAATCGTCGTGCCGGGGAACAGTCGCAGCACAGACTTCTGCGTTCACGCCCAGCTTACCGGAGTTCTGACAGTATCGGCCAGCCCATCGAAGTCCCTGCCGAGAAAACAGGAGAGGACTCCCCTTTCGGGACAGTCAGCCGGCAAACAGCAGGCGAACGACTCAACCTCTCTCTTTAGGAAACCAATTTCTTAAAGCCGGAAAGAATTATTTCATTCTTTGCTCGATTAACGCTTGTTAGAAAATTGTCTTTAAACTGTACACTATTTTCCAAATGATAACACTTTATATTCTTGATATACTTTAATTGTATTGCAAAGTGTTTGCCTGGCAATAGTGGTACAATGGATTCTACCTGAGTCGTGTTTAATGTATATACAGTGGCTCACAAAAGTATTCGGACACTCTTCAAACCTAAATAACTTTTTTAAGATTGGGCCAAACGTCTTCACTTTTCTTGAGCAATTAGTTGCATTAATTTAATAAATGATATGTCAAATGAATTTTGTAAATATTGGAATTGGTATGAATTACATGACCAATAAAAAAGAAACTTTTATTATTTTGTATTATTTATATATATTAATATATATTACTTTTATTTTGTACCGTTTACTCGGAGGAAGATCAATCGAAGAGGATTAACGCATGTTGCGTGTGCAAATCTGGAAAGGTTAACTCTACTCAAGATATTTGTTCAATCGTTTCTTACGAATGCATTCTAATTGTTTCAAAAATTGTAAAATTAAAAAGTTGGAATTCTAATATCAATGCGACGAGGTTTTGCTACCCTCGAATAGTTCACCAGCTGATTTGTCCACCTGTTCTGTTTACTAGTAGAAAGTTCAATTGAAGCGGGAAAACGCATATTGCGTTTACAACCCCGAAACGATTAACTCTTTGAGACTGCAGCTGCTTTTGCTAAATTGTTTTGGATAGCGTCGCACATAGAACGCAGAAAAACTTGTGACACGAGCAACAAAGAGGTGATTCTACGCAATCAAATTTTACGTGAAAATTGTAGAGCAAAATTGTTTCATCGGTGACCTGATTTCCGAGAAAATCGAGTATGAATAATGGTCAAACACGCATACATGCGTTTCTCACTGAACAAGTCCTTCTACGTGAAAGTAATTAAAATATGTAGGACAAAATTCTTTTGTTCGATGTCTCGTTCGCGAAAAATCAAGCACGAACACGTTTTATCAAGACTCGGCCAACCACAGTCATAGGGACAAACTTTTAAATTGGATTTTCTCAAAAACGAGGTCGCAAATGAAAAGATTTAATTTTACACTTTTTACTTATTTCTGCATAGGGAATAAGTTCCTATTGATTACAACTAACCAAGGGCAGCTGTGCTCGACAGTTTCCGGATTCTATTCTCTGGAAAACGAGGCGTCAAGAGCAAGCATTTGATTCAATGCTTCTTATTTAATTTTTACTATTCTCTTCGGGACTTTCAACGGACTGAAAATCGCTGCGTTTACATGACACGCAGCGGTACCAAACATTTTCGAAAATTTATTACGACAAACATCAAAGAACAATAATAGCAAATTAATATTTTACATGTGACGCAGGAATTCGTCATCTATTCTTTCACATAAAAGATACATCACAAACGGTAGTAGACTAAGTGTAATACCATGAGACAAACCAAACTGTTAAATTATCGAGGAATATTGTGACGCGGTAAACAACCGGCATAGCAGAGGGTGCTCAAATTTTCCGAGCAGCGATACGAGTGTACTAAAGAGCCTTTCTGCCAGCAATGAAATGTACACAAGCCAGCAGACCGAGCTCGGGGACTACCTTGGTTCCTCATAAAATGCTCCGCGCGACAAGATATAAAATACGGGGCACAGCCGCGTAAATCGGGTAGCCACTCGATACGCAACACGCCGGCGTTGTAAAAGATTTCGAGGTCGAAGGAAAGAGGAGGTTGCGGACGGAGAGAACGGACAGGGAGAAAAAGAAGAAAGACGTCGGCATTCGGCTCGCTCGTTACGCGGCTCCTCGCGATTCCGCGGAACGAATATCATTTTCGCCGCATCGCTTAAGCGACACACGCGTGCACCCACGACGGTTCCCGTTTTCCCGTGGGTTTATTAAAAGTTCGTGAAAGCGACGCGAAAGGAATCGCGCCCGTGAAATCGCCGGGTGGCGTGGCTCGCACGTGCAACCGTGTCCCGCCGCGAGAGAACGCGCGGTTTCCGCTTCGTCTTTTTCCGTTCCATCTGTATCGCGGCGCGAGCGGCGGTGGCGGCGCCGCTTTTTACGGCCGTCGTAAAGTTTTATGCAGTCCGGCTCGACCGGCGCGAGTGCATCGTTTCGACCGGACGGTAAAGATCCGAGCAAGGTACCACCCAGTTCGAAGAGAAGCAATCACGCGGATACAATAAAAGCCGCGCGAGAACGAAACGTTCGCGCGACCGCCACTGCCGAAGACACCCTGACGTGCCGCGCGTCACACCGAGTACGATTGTTCCCAAGAATGGGATGTCCAAAAGGAAAATGTCCTCGATTCAACATTTTAGCTGAATTTTTACAAATTCTCCTCTTAGACCTTTCTGTTCTGTGCTTTTATGGCAGCAATCGATAGGTGTGATTTCAAACAGTAAGGAGGTTGTGAAAATTTTAGAAGAAGAATAAATTCCTATTTGCGATTTTTATTTTAAAAAGAGGTTCGCTATCGGGGACTGAACAACAAACATTATACGATTTCTACTCGCATTTAATCTAGATATTTGCACGTTTCTACCGCCATAAACTGCCGAAACCTCTCCCACGAGCATCAACGTGTTTCTTGTAATTTATTAAAACTACTGGAGAGAAGAATAAATTCCTATTTGCGATTTTTATTTTACAAAGAGGTCCGCAATCGGGGACTGAACAACAAACATTATACGATTTCTACTAGCATTTAATCTAGATATTTGCACGTTTCTACCGCCATAAACTGCCAAAGATTCCCCCACGAGCATCAACGCGTTTCTTATAATTTATTAAAACTACTGGAGAGAGGAATAAATTCCTATTTGCGATTTTTATTTTAAAAAGAGGTTCGCTATCGGGGACTGAACAACAAACATTATACGATTTCTACTCGCATTTAATCTAGATATTTGCACGTTTCTACCGCCATAAACTGCCGAAACCTCTCCCACGAGCATCAACGTGTTTCTTGTAATTTATTAAAACTACTGGAGAGAAGAATAAATTCCTATTTGTGATTTTTATTTTACAAAGAGGTCCGCAATCGGGGACTGAACAACAAACATTATACGATTTCTACTCGCATTTAATCTAGATATTTGCACGTTTCTACTGCCATGAACTGCCGAAATTTCCCCCACGAGCATCAACGCGTTTCTTGTAATTTATTAAAACTACTG
>CM052091.1:8459788-8495194 GCA_028453745.1 Agapostemon virescens | reverse complement strand
GAGAGAGAAATAAATTCCTATTTGCAATTTTTATTTTATAAAGAGGTCCACTATCGGGGACTGAACAACAAACATTCTACGATTTCTACTCGCATTTAATCTAGATATTTGCACGTTTCTACCGCCATAAACCGCCGAAACGTCCCCCAGGAACATCACGCCGAGACCAGGCGCGACGGCAACCCTCAGCGACTACCTGCGACCGCGTTATTCCGAACGCATAATCGACGCTGATTTGTGTGCTAGCCGTATCCCAAAATAGTATAAATACAACGCATTTCTTTGCCTCAAACACGTTCGTTAATCGAACGTCATACGCTACACTGAAACGTTATACCGTTCCAAATTTGACTTAGTTATCATCGACACCTTGTACCACGAAACGCTAACTATAAAGCAAAGTTATCGTTAGAAACATCAGCGCATCATTTTTACCCGCAGATTCGACGCAATACCAATGATTGTAATAGAAAAATTTCCTGTTTCGATTGTCAGAGAAATATGCATTTTATTCTGTTTTGAATTCAATGTTCTTAGATTATTGTCATTTTTCTACTGTTTTAAACTACAATTTGTCTCTGCCATAACCGCATAAAATCTGCAGTCCCGTTAGAAGTTTATACGGCTACATCTTTTGTATTCGCACACAAGTAGAAGAGCCTCGCGGTATTCGGTTATAGACTCGCGTGTTGGTTTAGTTTGATTTATTTGACCTATCCTACGTACATCGTTTATACATTCTCTTCGGTGTGCTTTTCTTGTTCGACGCATCGGCCCACGACAAGTCAACATGGACACGTTTTACATATTAAAAAGACTCCATGCCAGAATCTTTACGTATATTTTTATGTATCTCGCTTAAGGTCAGACTGACATTTCGCGTCAATTTAAGAAGTGACACATGTACACGCTCGCCAAGTTCACGTTAAGAATGTCTCGAATAACGTAAATATACTACGAGTTATGCGCCACGTACGATTGCAATAATTTATTGTAATTTTCGCAGTCCGACGTATACTTATTCCTAGATGATCGTTTTAGCGGTAAATTGCGAACCGTTAACAGGAAGAACATCTTGGGTAAACATTTTCGTTTATACTCGAGTCGGTATAGCAAATAATCAGGAACTGCTGATCACGATACTAAGCTGCAGCGAAGATACAACTTTCATAAGTTCCGACAATGTTCGACCGAACAGTTAAGTGTTTCACTTCCGAAAGTTGATATCGCATGTTATATTCAACGCAAACCACCCCGCCGGATATACAGTTATTTACTCCTATAAGAACATTTGCTTAATCTTCGAATTCAAATATTTATTCGAAACGTTCGCAACCCGGAACAGGACGGCAGACATTTTGCATTAAAAACCAGACGAACTGTGGGGCGTGCGTTCTTTTTAAAAATAAGCTTGTATCCTCGACATTTTTGTGCCTCTATAAATATTCGAGGGCGTGGCCCCGCGATGACCATCCCACCTAAGAAACAGAAGATGTCACGGGGCCGGCTACGCCGTGACCGTTTAACAAGACGAAATCAATATTCTCGAATCCGACGAAGTGGTTCCCGGTCCTCGGACGAGAGGGAATTAATTTTAGCCCATTTATATTGTCTGCAGAGAAGTTGCTATGAGAAATGGTTAATTCGATTGCATTCGCGTTAAATCGCAACGAGAATCGTATTAGCGCCATTAAAATCGTTCGAGGGGATTCGTTTGAATTTTAAGATTTAAATGGTCCTTCTCGGAAGGATTTGGGTCTGAGTAATCTCGTCTCAAGAGTCTAGACGCAGCCCGGGGCGCCGAACTGCTCCAAAGACGTCGAGAAAGAGAGAAAGAGAAGAGGAGAGAGACGAATCAGCATGCGAGGCATGGCTTCGAGCCGAGAATCTTTTGAAGCCATTCGTACAGAGAGGAGAGCCTTCCACGGAGTCATTTCGGACTATAGTATATTTCGCGAACCAACTACAAAACCCCACTCTGAATGCCATTATGCGCCACCTCTTTCGGACACGTTCGACGCTAGAAACGTAATTACCGCCGTCATTACAATACAATTTATAACGAGTTGTCTCCTCAAATATTTTCATTCCTCCGCGACACCTTCGCTCCTTCCATTTTACCAAAAAGAAAAAAAAGAAGAGAGAGTCACGAACACGCAAAAGAGATTCGCCCGTGGTTATTGTAAAGTCAATATTATCTCTTGACGAATGGTCCAGGAGATACTGACTGGCATTCGAGCGGGCCAAGGCCGTGAAACCAACCACAAAGGCGATATATTCTATGGCGAGTCCTCCGCCGCTGTGCCATCCAGACGATCTTACTTTCTTCCCCGCGAGCCTCGTTCTTTATCTTAAAATATTCCTCGAACATTCGCCGGATAATATAATTTACACGAGCCCGGCAGTATCACAGACGCCACGTAGTCCGCATGATTTGTGACATTCAATTTGACTCGACGCGACACGACCCGACGCGGAACAGGCTACGGATTTTCGAGACGCGACTCGCAAACGCCCGGATATCGTCTACCGATGGAATCCTAAATAGTTCTTTCCGCGGGGAATTTTGATTTCACGGGAGCTCGCTTACCGGAGCGTAGGAGGATCCTCGAAAAAGCGAATCGGCATGCGAGGAGACCGCCCATATCCACGGGAAACCTCTTACACACCTCTTCGCCACGGTTTTCCCGGGGCAAACGCGCGCACCGGGAACACCCCTGACTTCATTTCAGATGCCATAACACGATTTCTATTCTGATCCGATAAGTACCGGCGCGCAGAGTCAATAATGGAATCGATTAACTGAAAGGTTCATCGTCAAAAAGGTGATCGGCCGCGAGACGCGCGCGCGTCCTCCGTTCGTGCCCGCGCCAACATACAAAAGGAACAAAGGCGAAAAGAGAACGAGAAAAGAACTGCTCCCTTTATTCCCCGGTTCTCGAACGACCGGCGGAATTATACTAATACCCGGCCACCGTTTTATCAATTATTTCCATCTACGAGCATTAACCGGAATCCCTTTTCCGACGTGAGATCGATCCGGAAGTTATTGAATCGCGCGAAAGAGGATTCGACGCTGCTGAGGGACCCGCTTCCTGTAGCCGCGACGCCATTCTCGCGATGCGACAACGATATTAAACGGTTACAACGGCAGCGCATCGTATCGATTGTTTCGTTACAATTCCGCGTTCGCGTCAATCCGGATGCAGCAGCAGCCTCAAAACAAAAAGGGGGAAAAGTAAACACCGCTCGTCACTCGTAATTACACGTGCAATTTTCAAATGGCCAAACCCCGACCTCCTATTCGGTAATGTTTTCATTATGTCTTATCGACATGGATATATGCGCCGAAAAATTTTCATCCCGTTGTTGCCGTATTCTCCATGGCTCAATATAACGCGCGGCAAGCGAACGAACAAAATCAATCGGTTTGAATAGCATTTTTCTGTTTGCGCTGCCGATAACTTTTTCGATTATTAACGATACCGAGCCGAAATCGTGCGGAACTGGTTGTGCTTTTGTGCAACCATTCGCTGTCTTTATTTTTTAGTTTCGTTTCGTCGCGCACAGCAATCGCACAGCGTACCCTCATTAACAATCTAGATTTTTCATCACAATTTTTATTTTGCATATTAAGAAATGGGATTCGATATACACTCTGTTTTGCCTGTGTTGCGCAGAACGAGAAAGCTAAATTAGTGGTTTCTAACCTAAACATTCGTTCTAAGAATCGTAGCATCACCCTACAAGCGAGATTAATATTTTGTTATAATCATTTGTTCTGATAAATTTTCTAATTTTCACGAAGCCTGCTAGTCATTTTTAGTGACTAGAATATCAAGAGGGAAAGTGTTATGCATTTATGACAAAAATGTTTTCCAAATATTAGTCACGCGTTTCAGATAACGTTTTTCGATTGGTTTTTAACCCTTTTCACTCGAGTGGCGACTCTGAGGCGCCCCGAAAAATTGGCACACTATTATTTCAAATAATTTGAACATTGTTATCTTTATATTTAACAAATTGATAAAAATATAAGTGTTGTAAGGACAAATAACTGTGAAAAATCCGATATACATAAAGTGAAATAATTCATGTGGAATGAAGATATCCTAAGCCCGAAGAAATGCTCTGGTTTTCTATTTCAAACAGCTTCGAGTGCAAAGGGTTAATAAGTTAAAAATATACAGTTTTTCCCACCGTAAAACGCAGCTAGAAATCATGTAGACCGCTGCATCATCTCGTCTCAGCAATTTGTGATCCGAATTGTTTCGTCCGATTCCAATCGCGACTGCGCGGGAAACAGGTAGTACAATTTAATTTCAAATTTCTCGTTCGAGAAAGCGATTTTTGAAGAAACCGTGGCGCGATACGAGCCACTCGAGAATGGGGGGAGCAACGCCCAGCGAAATTTCCGCCTCGGAGGTGGCGAAGCCTGGAATCGCGGCCGCCATTCTAATTCTGACCTACTAACGAGAGACCGTAGTTAGAAACAAAGGATTTATTCAGCGTGTTCCAAGGAGCTCCGGATCAGAAAGGCGATCTGCATTTACCGCAATTACACCCGCTATCGTCGCGCACAGATTTCGCCGACTCGCGGCGCAGATGCTCGCGGGAGACAGAAGGTGAGAGAGAGAGCGAGAGCGAGAGAGCACCCGTATGGGAGGGTACGGGGCAAGTTTTAAACAGTGTCGCGACAACATTTACGAGAGAGCGCGTGTATACGTAACTGCATTTACACTGAATCCTATTTACGGTGGGTAAAATCGCATCGGGGTTCCCATGGCAGAACAGCCTTGGGAATAGCCTCCGTGCAGTTATACAACCCTCTGCGCACCCCCGCAAACCCCCGATCCCGTGAAGAGACCCGGGGTGCGGCAACGAGGCAGCCCGCGTATGCAGATGCACCGCTTGCATTTTTACGCAAGAACGCCGCGTGTCGCTGTTAAGCACTTTCGCGAGCTTCGGTATTTTTATCATCCCTCTTTGCCTCGTTTCCGACCCCGTTCCACGCCCACGTGTTCCACGGCTGCCGGTTTTTTTTCTTTTTACCGATGCGGCTTCCTCGTCGATTCCCACAACTCCAGGCTGATTTCGCCAGTTTTTAACCGGCCGCGATCTTCGCGAAAAACCGAGCAGACCGGAAGAAATCGGTTGCACTGCCTGGCGCTCGATATCAAACTTCCGGCGGAGATTTCGCATGAAAACGCGGCGCTTCTATCGACGAGGCTTCTGACGGGGAAGCGAACGGGCATCTTAACCCTTTGCACTCGACTGTCTCTTCCGAGGCATCGAGGCACAAAGACTTGTGTGCAAAATAAAAAATTCGAAATCAATACAATCCTAAAATGTTCATTCTTCGACGATTCGAATAACTTGAAAATAGTACGACGATACTTCTCTAAATTCTTTTAACCCTTTCAACTACGATTTGTTTCACGATTACGCAGCGATTCGAATTCTTTTGTCGTTCATAATTTCTTCTCCAGTGGTTAAACATCGACGAAGACAAAACGAAATTTGATTTCGATCCACAGGAAATCTTCGTCGCGAGTCTGATTCGAGGCTATTTTTAGTTGTACCTCTCATTTCTGTCAGAATTTCATAAAAGCCGTGGTTGAATTATAAATCGCGAGTCTTACATCACAAACTATCTTTGAGCGTAATAAACGGCTACAGCATCGAATGCATTCGTTTTATTCTCGGTTAATGATTTCTCTAATGTGCGTTCGGGTTCGTATGATTTTTCGAGCGACGATAAAACTGTCGTTCTTTCGACATTCCTGACGTAAGCATTTCTACAAATCTTATTCGACAATATTTTACGGGTAAACTGCAATTACAGGGTAATAAAGCGTGTGGCAACGAAGAGATCAAAGCAGAGGCACGAATTCAACCAAATCGCTGGTGAACATCTTGCACGCGGTAATAAACTCCGCCATTAAGAAAGGCTAACGTCTCGAACCATATCCACAGAGGGAACGACTCAGCATTTCTTGCTCGCTTATTTCGAAAATGAAAGAAGCATATTGCCGTAACCCGTTTAAAAAGGCAGTATACCGAACGGGATTGAGCTAATCTCGGTGGAACGAACGTACGCGAAACGTGTGTCCGACGCCGACTCGCCTGTTACACTTTGGACCCAATCCAACCAGCCGAAATTGCTCGGAAACGTCATAATCAATGAAGTTAGTACGAAAATTGTTATTGCCCAATTAAGAGGCTGCATCGTTCCTCGGGCGCCGTGCATTACCGCGGCCAAAGAAACCAACAACCGACAATAATTCAGCGTGCATTCTTCGCGGCACAATCGGCGGGGAATCGAAATTACACCGTTTAAAGCAAACGCGTTGCACGACCCTCGCAAATTCCCAGTTTCCTTTTTCGATTTATTCGTCCGCTCGAGTATTTGTCCAGTTCCTCTCTCGTTCCCCGTGACTCGTGAATGCCACGAGTGAGCGCGTATTACTAAACATATCATTTATTCACCAAACAGTCGAAACGCACGTACGGCCGGTCTGGACGGCGCGCACCGCGCGTTGTGCACCTCGCACAATAAAGCCGACGGCGCGGCGCGTGTTTGCGAACATCGAATGGAATTGAATGCGAGCACGCGTTCGCAAATATCCGCGAATTCTTGCGGGCCTCTCCTTCGACGGTACAGTTGCCGCGCCGCCTCCTCCTCCTCCTCCTCCACCAACCCCTTCCCCGGGGAAAAAACCCTTTATTTTTTCGACCCCACTCCCTTGACGGGCAATGCAGCCAGTCATTGTTTCTGTTTCACCGACCCGTGCACCCTTCGTTTGATACTGTTTGTCGGAGGGAAGTCCCGGTCACGGGGATTACGAGATTTCGGTTTATTGCGACGACAATGCTCTCCGTGCGTCGCGGATGCGTCAAATTTCCCTGCTCTTTGAACTCAACAACGAATAAAACGAAGTTTGCTGCTTTGCCATTTTATTGGTTTATTCGATTTGTAAATAAGTACAGGCTCTGTAAATATAAGGCCAGAATTTACACGTGTTAATATAGTTACCGTCGATCCGCGTCATTGATGCCGTTTTCTTGTTTCGACATGCGATCAAGATTTTCAACTCGCAACCGTACAAGTTTCGTACAACAGCACAGTTTTTAACCCTTTGCACTCGAAGCAATTCCATTCCAAAATCGAAACAATACTTTTACCTATAATAGCTTCATTATACATAGTTTATTTCCTTTCCTGCATATGAAATTAATTACTATTACTCGTACTTACAACATTAAAATTTTTAACAATTTCTTAACTGCAAACGTAGTGATGTAAAAATTGCTTAAATAATATTATGGCAATTTTCAGTGGGGCCTTAGAGGCGCCATTCGAGTGCTAAGGCTTAATAGCGTTGAACATGTCAAATTTTGTGCTTGGAAACTACGATTTGCGGGCAGCATCGGTTTTCTTTTAACATCTGAAGAAAACTGCTGCGAAATCTTATCGAATGTTTGTCGAAGCTTACAGTAAGCAGGCTCTTGGTAAATCACGATGCTTTGAGTGGTTTAAAAAATTCAAACCTGGCGATTTGTCTCAATTATTTTGGAAAAAAAGATTAACGCCATAATACAGCCCCCGCTGTCCCATGCACCTTTTCTTTCGAAAACTTTTCTGCCACTATCATACTTTCGGAGTTATTGTAGATGGTAATAGTTACTGTCTCGGCCTGTATAAAAATTCCAGTTTCATATTTACATAGCTGGTATACAAGGTGCTTTAGGAGTGGTGGTAAAAGAGCATGATTTTCACAAATGACGCTTCATTTTTAAGGAAACAAGCTCGACAGGTTCGCGTGTCTCGGATTCGTAAGTAGAATTGGTCGAGCATGATCGCCAGCGTCAGACAATCCCTATTCGACGCACGCATAGCCTCGTTATTTGCACATTCGATTCTCTCCTGATCGACTCGTCAACCGGGCGCAAATTAATTTATGTTATTATAAGCACAATACAGAACCCAAGTAATTTTTAGATTGTATTATGATTATGCCTATCAATTTGGCACGTTCTCTAATTAACATTGGAATCAGGTCAGCACATGTTAATTCGCCGCTACGTGTCCGCGACAAACGTATGCGCTTCTAGCGTTTAGGGTGCTCTAGATCAATAGCAATTGACGAATCTGGGGTAGAGAGAAAAGCAGACATGCTTTGCATATTTACATAGCCCTTGATGAAATTTTGAAACGATTTTTCCAGTTTCTTCACGAACTGAAATTGACACTTTGAAATGTACACATATGCTCGATGCATTTTAATCCTTTGCAGTCGAAGTAAATTTAATTCCAAAATTAAGACATTTCTTTCGACATTGAACATTTTTATTTTGTGAAATCCTTCTTACATTATGCATTTAAGGTTAAACCTATTTTCTTGTACGACTGTTGAATTTTTAGTAATTTATAGAATACAAACGAATTTGATAATATGAACACAGTTTTGAAAAATGGTATTGCAATATTTACTGGCGCCTCAGAGTCGCCATTCGACTGCAAAGGGTTAAGAGGCGTTTCAAACGATAGTTACTCAGTTTAATGAGTACAATGTAAATGTAGTAGCATTTACCTTGAGCTTCATCGAAATAATTGAAATTCTTAGTGGTCAACATTTACAGTGGAACTGAATTTTGCTATTTACATTCTACAAAAAACCCCTTTGCACAATGGAGATTAAAAAGGTATATTAGATTTATCACGTATGAAATTATCTTTTATATAGATTGTAATGATTAAATAAAACTGCAAATATAAACTTCTGATACCTTATTAGTACAAAATGGCATCGCAAAGAAGTTGCATTCTACTAATCATTCCTAAAAAAAATCTTCAATTTCGAAACGTCGAAAATGGAACGAACGCATAAAGTTTGCAGTCTTCTCCAACTAAATTTTGTTGAATCAGTTTCGTAAAATAAACGGTTTATCGCGAGGTTTGAAGAGCTTCTTGGGACAATTGTTCAGCAGTGAACGCTTTAACAGGTGTTCAAACAAATCTGACGAAGCAGCGTGTACATTGAACCACCACGGGACAATAGACTCGATCTTCAGACTCTGTACACATTTTCTCACAAGTGACTTATTAAATAAAGGGTTCCTCGGTGTATCCTTAATCTCGGCTAAATCGCTCGCACAAAGTATAAAACGACGTGCCTGAGAAAACCGACGGCCCGCCGACTATTGTTCGCCCGCTGTCGCAACACGCACGATTTTTACCGCAGCCGGTGGATTCGAGGCACGCGATTTCTCTGCGGAGATGTTTCGCGCAAACGCTCCACGATTCCGCGCGGCTCCGTTGAACGGAAGCGGGAGAAAGAATGGAGGCGGCGATGTAGCGATCCGGCTTGCGGCGGTTAATATTTAACGACTCATATGGAGCGGAGGCGAGCGCGAAACGCGGAGAACGCTTCTGTAGCTGCGGCTGACATTCGAATAAATAATGCAGCATGATAAATCGTTCGCCGGTTTAGCCGTGCATCTTGGTTCCGGCGGCGCGACGTGCGGCAATGGCAGCGAAAGAAAGGAACGCGGGGGCGTGCAAAAACCGGGCCGACTCGCGATTATTTCGACCGACGTGTCCCCGTACAGCGAGGCTTCGGGCGGAACGGTAATGAGATCTTGCGCTGCAGTTAATTTTGGAATCCAGGCTTTCGCGAGGCGAGGCGAGGCGAGGCGAAGCGAACCGTTCCCTGGCGGCCGCACGCACGGAGTCGAATGTAATCACAGTGTGGGACCGGATGCAGGACAGGCGCTGGGTGCCTCGTCGAGGAGAAAAAACGAGGAGCGGGCCGCGACATTTCGCGCAGAATGAAATTCCTATTCCGCATTGTCGGCGGTTTGCCACTGCAGTCGAGCAAAGTGGCTGAAAAAAAGCCCGCCGGGGATGGGGCCATGAAAATGTGCTGCGAAAGGCGAGACCGTACAACCCTCCGAAGCATATTTCGTCCTCCTCCGAGGAACACTTGCTCGAGAAATCCATTAACGGTCCCGGTTCAGACGATTGCTGGGTAAATAGCGTTTCCTAATTCGCCGTGGAAATTTTTTAATCCCCCGCGGGGCCTCCCGGGTCCGTGAACAGCGAAAAGAAGCCGCGATATTTTGGACGTTGCCCAACGAAGCCTCCCTCTCGTCGAACCCGGGCCGCCGTTCCCGCATGCGGAATCTATTCCGATCTAAACGCGCCGGAATTTAAATTACAGTTTTGCCGACCGACTCTCCGCGCTGCACGGTAATACGTACCGAAATACCGAATACATACAATTTTTCGATGTACTCCACCGACGGTTATGCATGGAATACTTTTCTCTTGCTGCGTTTCCTAAAGGATCCTCCGCCCGGAATATAAACGAGCTTCTCCACTTTCAATTTGCTTTAAATAATTGCGAATCTATGCCCGCGCTGCCGCGTTTCGACAGCCGAGAACGTCTTTTACCGAATTAGTATTAGATCGTTCCGCGAAATTCGTTTCGTTTCCGAGAACTATGCGGAACACGAGTATGTCAACATCGGTCATACGCATTGCGGATAAAACTTTTTAACACTTTGACTGCCATGTCATGTTCACCTGCGATCGCACTGCTTGACCAAACCATCATCGACTCTGATTGATGCGCTTGCATGAACCTTTTTCTGTATAAATACTGCACACTTTTCGCACTCTAGGCGATTCACAGTTGTTGCAGAAATCTGCAAGTAACCTTTACAAGTTTTTTGAAAATTTTCTTGTAACAATTAACAACACTCGACTCATGTTAATCCTAAACCCCTCAATATTCACCAAAAATAACCATTCTCATTTTAAAGGATAGTGAGCATTCGCTCAAGGTAACTTTAAAATCAAACCATCATTTTTAAATTTTCGCAGGTCTATCCTGTTTTTTTTAAAAAAAAAAGCACTCTAGGCGATTCACATTTCAAACGTCACTGAAGCAACTTCAATTCAACTAAACCGCTCGTTTGTAAATCCGTATTATTTTCGTCAAAAAAACCAGTACGTCAGAATTATTAACCCTTAGCAGTCCAATGGCGTCGCTGAGGAACCACTAAAAATTGCAATACTATTATTCGAAACAACATTTACATAATAACTATATTAGCATTTAATAATTAAAAAATTGAAGCGTTGTACGTATGAGTCATCGCAATAAACTTTCTATGTCACGAGAGGAAATGAACCATGTATAATGGAATTATTCCAGGTCAAACAATGTCTGGATTTTGAAATTAAAATTGCTTGGAGTGCTAAGGGTTAAAGTCAGTTCTACGTTCTAACAAGTCGTGTGTCTTTATAATATTATTTGCAGCACCCCTAAATATCGAGCCCTGTTAAGCGCTCGAAGCGCAAGGATAAATATAAAACGTTCTTACAAAACGATTTATTATTCGTGCGCTCAAAACATCGATTTTATGTGATTTTTAGGACAGCTTTCTGCGATCGGATCGAATGATTCGATGGCTCACCGTAACGTGGAATTGTTAAAGATTTACCAGGTAACGTGTGCACGTGCACGTGTATGTGCTGCGAGCATTAGATTTCGGAAAACAATTACCTGGGAAGAGAAATGGTTGCGTCACGAATGACAGACGTGTTCGTGTACGAGAGCAAGGTAGCCGAGCAAAAAATAATGCCTCCCTTTCGGTAGTACGAAATCGTGGCTGTCTAGCAACGCAAATCCCCCGTCAACTCGCATCCTGGCCGCTTGTTCGAGGAGTATTCCAGGCAGAAAAGACCTCAAATAGACACCGAGCCACGGATCCGCCGTGAAACGACGTGCCGAACGGAACAGGGAAGTTAAACGAAGCGAATAAAAGAATTAGACCAAGAAAATTGAATTCAGCTGGCTGAAGAGACGGAAGCCGAAGTGGTTCGGCACACAACAGCCCGCAGTCTGGAACGGCAGGATGTATCAGCCGTACATCTTTAATCAACTTCGATTCGTCTTGTCGGACGCTGCTACGGGTTTCTCCTCCCCTTTCCTTGCCGAGGTAATAACCATAACAGATCCGCGCTCGCGCGCCAGCGAAATATATTCTCTTTAAACAGGATTAGATGCAGCCGATCGTGCGAAAGAATCGGCTGATTGGAGTGCTTGGACTGTTGCTTTAATCAATCGACGTCGACCTCCCTGTTTCCCCTAAGCGGAAACAACAAAACCAAGGATTTCATAGTCCCTCGTACGTCCCGGATAACGAAAGACTATCCCCAGTGGCCATATAAAATTTCCATCAACCGGAAAGTAGAAGCAACTGAATGCTGTCAGACCGTTCTGCCGAAGCAATTGAATAGATGTTGCTCGAACGTTGGCTACCGAAAGAATACATATGTCCGCATTGTGATTAAACGTACACGCTACCGTTCTAAAGAATTAACACTCTTTGTATCGTGTACACTTTAGCTCCGCGATGGAGATAACGCTCGGAATAGCGATAAAGTGTTTATAACTGTAAGCGTAATTTTAAATTCTGTCCCCAGATAAAATCCTTCCTTTAAATTTGAACACTTCAACTGAGCCTTCATTGTATTCCAACAGTGTACAATTCATCTTGCGGAATTCTTATAAAATTTAATAATAAATTGTTATTTATAGAAGCAAGTTTAAAAATTTTCTAAATCGATTTTTTACACTTAGGCGCACTTAACCTCTTGCACTCGAACGGTGTAATACTATTATTTAAAACAACAAATAATATATCGACGGTAACAACGTTCAAGATGGCTGACTATTAAAATAATTTGTCCAAGTCCTCTCTTTTCGCAAATTCATTCTATCGGTACGATAACAATTATGTTAGCCAGTGCAATTTTGCAAACGCGGCTGAACTTTTCGAACTCCTAAACATCCGCGAAGAAGATTGAGAATAAGAAGTCGACCCGTTCGCAATCGTTATAAGAGCGTGCTATCGGCGCGAGACGCGGAGAGAAAGGAGAGGTTCGCAACGCAGTCGGACAGTTGCATTTTTCCTTTTCGCATGAGTTATATACCACGGGAATTTCGGTTCGTTTAGTTCGAGGCGAGAAAGCACGCCCGGAAGCGAGGAGAGTTGAGCCGCGCGAGGAAAAAGAATCCTAGCGTTGAATCGGAGCAGGGGGCAAACGGAAGGTCGGGGGTTAGGCGAGCGTCGGGTGCAAAACGGGCATCTATAAGGACAAGAGATCGAGCGCTAGGAGAGAGTGAAAAGAGAGGAGGAAGAGAGAGAGAGTGAGAGAGTACGGGGTCGGTGGTTCGGCTTGGTCTCTCGGATGCCCGCGGCTGTTCTGGTTCTAAGATTACGATCATAACGAAAAACCTTCTCGCTCCCATTGGCCGTCAACTCTGCCCCCATACCCCAGCCCCTCGGCTTCTCTCTCTTCCTTCGCTCGTCCTGCCGATCCCTCTGTCTTGGTTTGTCCCGTCCAGCAGCTTGTTCCCTCTCCTTTTTCTTCGTGGCGTCGTTCTCTGTATGAGAACGTCCGGCGACGGCTGCATCGCATAGAGCATTGCGCGGCACGGCATGCATTATGGAACGAGCGGCCAACGATTCTACCGGAAAAATTGCGGACACGCGAGACGGACGCGATCTGCAGGCTGACTACCTACCTACCTACGTAGATATGTACCTAAGCACCGAACCACCGTTCTCTCTCTCTCTCTCTCTCTCTCTCTCTCCTTTCCTTTCCTTTCCTTCTTCTCTGTATCTATCCTCGGGTCTATCTCTTTCTCTCGCAAGGGTTGCTCCGCGCTAGTCGCCGGAGAAGATTGCTTTCCTATATTGCATCCCCAAGCTCCTCGCATCTCCTCCGCCCGCTTCACCGCCCCTCGGTTACGGCTCCTTTCCATTTTAGAAGAAACGACCGAGAGAGATCTCTATAACACGGACCCGGCCACCCGCTGATACCGAACCCGATCATACACTCGCTGGCAATAAGCGAGCTGTTTACGCGGCCAACGGATGTCTACCGACTTCCGTCGATTCCTCAGATTTTATTTCGATCTTTTACCGGCTGCGCAAGCCGCCGGGAATAAACGTACGAGTCGCTTCACGCCATCTCGGTGAAGTGCACTCGCTGACAAAAATAACGGCACCTGTCTGACCCAGACCCGTGTCCTCCTATGCCTCGGCTAAGAAATGGAAAATTCTATGCAACGCGTTGTATTCGGTAATGTACTCCGGCGATGTCTGCTGAGATTATTAGCGATAAAAATATTATTACGGTTCGTGCGGATATAGCAGAGACATTTGGGGAATCATTAACCTTAAGTTCAAGGTACACTATATGGTCACCTATCTCGTTTTTAAATAATTGTAACGACCTAAATGGAACACATAAATATTTTGAAAATTCAGTAGTCCATTTATAATAATGAAACAACAACTACAAGGTATACAAGGCATACAAGGCAAGGGGTTGGATAAAATTAAGATTTGCATAAATACTAACGGTCTAATCATTGATCACAGATTTATATATTTCGAGAATTAAATCAGAGTTGATACTGGTAGTTACAATTTCATTTAATTCATTCAATTTTTACCTTAATTGATACAAATTATATAGAATTAAATATATTTCCGCACGTTCTAGCAGAATTCGAAAAAAATTCGCGCATTAACCTCTTAGGCACGGCTGAATTTTGCGCGGGACTGTTTCTCTGTACGGCAGAGTTCAACGCGAATTACGTGTAAATGATACAGCACTGCAATGTGTCACGAATAATGCAGTTCTCTACACGAATACATTGGAATGAAGTGTTTAATCATACAATGATAATTTTTCTTAACCCTACAACGACGACTCAGGCTCGTGATCAAGATTTAGAACAGAATATTCTGAATATGTATGTCATTAATTTTCTATAAATCAAAATACAATTTTATCTAATTATTGCTCACATACAGTCATTGGAGAACAGCTACGCTTTTTCGTCGTTCTTTGGAGGACGAAGAAGATCTAGTCACTATTTCCACAAAATAAATCGTAGTAAATAATTTCGTCGTAAATAAATCGTTATTAATAATTAATAATACAATTGAGTATGGTACATATCAGAGAGATGGCATCCGCGAAAGCCACTGTAGTGGTGCATAATGCCTAAGAGGTTAACAGGCTTCCGCCAGCGAAACTGTTAAATCTTCGTTCACAAGTTTTGTATTCCATTTAAATTGATTGTCATCGATAAAAGAAAAAGGAATGCCACTAAATATTAATTTATTATTGTAGAAATTGTGTTACAACGAAAGCTGAAGATTTCATAATCAAACAACGAACAGAGTACTTTGAAACAAACGCGCCAGCGACGACCCAGAGGTCGCTGCAACGCGAAACGCAAATTGAAAGAGAATTGTTATCGGTAACGCTGATACGAATGCGATAGTTGAAACCAGCGTTAAAATTCGCGCAACGTCGACGTATTATTGAAATCGCAACGGATTTGACGGATACCGCAAGGTAGAGAACAACCGTTCGGACCGAGATCGCGGACAAGCGAGAGTTATGGCCGATCTCCGCGGCGGATGGTTTAGCTTGGGAAAGTTACTGTCGTTAACCGAGGAGCGTAATCATAAAAAGGAAGAACATCTGTCGCGTTGTTGACAGTGACGCAGCGCGATGCCAAACGAATTTGTCGTCCCCAGGAAATTCCGCGCGAAGCAGCCGCCGCCGCGAGGCGACGAGGAAACGCCGACGCACGACGCGCGGCCATCGCGCCGTGCCGGGGCGAGAGATGTTTTTAAAAGAAATATTCAACGGTGAGCTTGGAAACGAGAGCGAGAGAGAGAGAGAGAGAGAGAGAGAGAGAGAGAGAGAGAGAGAAGAGGGAGAGAGAGAGAAGAAGCCAGGCACGCGTAGAAAGAGAAACGAACGGAGAAAGGAGCGGCGAGTCATGGTTGCTCGTGTGCCGCTGGTCGTCCCATTTGCGTCAGAGGAAAGCTCCGGCCGCGGCGAGAGGAGCGCGCGCGGAGAATGGCTGGTAGGGATGGGAAAAGGAGGAAGAAAAAGGGAATATGACATCCATCTCCCTCGGCTGGGTCCCCGATGTTACGAAGAACCGGGCAAAGTGACAACAGCCGTGCAGCGCTGATGAAAGAGAGGATACCGCGTAATCCTCCGGAGTCCGGTTTTCGAGAAGGGTTTACGTCAACAAGATGGCTACGCGATACCGGTGTTTTAAATTTAACGCCGCTCGGAAATAAACCGCGGACACAGCGACGAATTCTACGCGCGTACAAACGACGAAGCTCACTTCTGGCGAAATCAAACCGGTTTCCGAAACGATATCCAGCGTGATTTCACTGACCGAGCAACTTTGTCGTCGTCGTTGTCGTCAACCACCCTCCGGCTTTCACGGATCAGCAAGATGCTTGAAAACGCGCGCGGCTCAGCTACGGCAAAACCGGAACGGCGGGTAGGTTTATCTGTTCTATCTTCGCCTCGACACTTCCCAACGGGACAGACGAATTTCGAGCGTCTAGTTTCCTTTCTTCCGAGTATCTCGGTTTTTCCGGTCGAAAGTTATCTGCTTTCATCGCGGCCGAGGATCTCGGTGGTGCGCGCCAATAAAAGCAATGCATCATGCTCGGTGACTGAAAATTGTCCGAGATAATCGTCCGCGAAAAATAAAACGACAAAGTGTCGTACAAAATGACGAGCACGCGTAATGACAGGCCGCTGGCTTCGGTTGGCAAGATTGATAACTATCCGATGCACCGATCGAAACGAGAAACCCATTACTTATCTTCGAAAGGACTATCATTATGCGCGTACCACTTCGCCCCGCTCTGCCACCGCGCTCCGTGCGGCGAGCGCCGGCTACGAACGATGCGCCGCAACGTTCGACGCACCGGATCGGTAGCATAAGAGTAATTAGTTGAAATTATTCCACGTCGGGGCTTGGGAAATAAATATAATCCGGCTAGGACGACGGACGATGAGAATAATCGTTTCGCCGGACGATCATTTTCAATTCCTCCTCGGCAAAACTAGGGACGATAATTGCGCCGATTTTTGCTTGTTGCCGCCGCTCGTACATCATCCGCGGCCATAGGCAACCGACGTTCAACGCCGATAATTTCGCGCGAACATCCAGACCTTCCCAGAACGCGAAATGTTAACCCTTAGCACTCCAATGTCCGAGGCGAATGTAAAAATTGCCTTACCATTATTCAAAATAATTTTTACATTGCAATGTTTGTACTTGAAAAGTCAGTAAAAACCGAAGTGTTGCACGATTAATAGTAACAAATGCTTTTGCTGTAGATAGTTATTGATTTGTGAATGAATAATTTAAATAAACAATATTTAATATAAACAACAACAACGTGCAACAATATTTATATAAAGTTAGTATTAGAGTAAGATATATGGTACAAGATGATGTGATTAGGTACTAGGTAGATAAGGGTATATTAGGATATATTAACCCTTAGCGCTCCAATGGCACCTCTGAAGCGACATTAAAAATTGTTAGACTATTGGATAAAACAATTGTTACGTTACAATGTTTGTATTTGAAAAGCTAGTAACAACTGAATTGTTGCACGTACGATTAATAGTAACAACTTTGATATACACGAAAGGAAATGGACCAAGTACAATGGAATTATTCTAGGACAAAAAAATGTCTCGAGTGAGGGGTTGAAATTGCTTGGAATTTCTTCTTCTTGTTCTGCAGAGAAATTGTTTCCCCCGATTCGTTTGGTTCTTCGTAACCGAATTGTGGATGTTATGCATTTATGTTTCTTAATTCCTACAATTATCAGAGACGAAGAATGTTACTCGTTTTGTTTATGAAAATCGACGCGCAATAGTTTTATTTCCCATAAAGACCCGCAGTCTGTTTATTACTATATTCCGGTGGCATAAAGAAAGACTACAAGTCCTGCCTTTGCCGCAACGGTAATTACATATGGCAAACCATGCTGATTTCAAGTTCCATTTCCACGTTGATCGATTTGGGACGAGCTTGAGAAAGTCAGAGAAAACGCTCTTCAAAATTGCCATTGGTAATTTTCCCTTCCGCTGCTTTCGTGCAACTAATTGCTGGCTCGAGCATTACAAGAAACAACAACAGCATCGAGTAACGCTATCGAGAAGAGAAACTCGCGAACACTATACCTTAACATTAAACCTACCGAGCATTCAAATTGGCTAGTATACATTGGCTATACATTGTATACATATGTATATAGTCTTATAAAAGTGACAAAATTTCATTTATTTAGATTTCGTACAATTTTTACTAGAATATACGATCGAATAAAGAAATCCATTCGATCGACTTCTACAAAAACAATTTTATCACTTCAACAATTGCAGAATAGAGAATCTGAAAAGGATCGTTCGACCCGCTATGGTCGGTTTAACGCTAATATTTTAACCCCTCGCACTATTTTCACGAGTCTGACTCGTGATGAAAATTTTAGGCCAATCTTGAATATCACGAGTCAGGCTCGTTGTTTAATTTAATGCCAAACGTAGATATCATGAGTCTGAATCGTAATCGACATTTTCGGCCAAACTTGAATATCACGAGTCTGACTCGTGGTCTTAATCTCAGGCCAAGTATAAATATCTCGAATGGGATCGTGTATCTCCATACAGGATTTAGATTTGAAAGTATTTTTCAATTGAATAGATTGTTGATATTTAATTGTTTATTTATATTTTGGTTTTCATTTTGTGGTCTAGTGATAGTGATAGATGTGATAGATATTACTGCCGTGGATTTGATTTCACTTATTTGTATTCCGCTATTAATTAATCATATTATTATTACTTATACAGAATTTGTTCTAATCATATGTAATAATTAAAATATTTTTTAAAAGTTAAAACAATGCTGTTCACCATTTTGAATAATCCCATGACACAAGTTTCTGACACTTTTCTCCGTTGTCTTGGTTTCCAAGTGTCCTACGTCTATCCTACACACCACGTTATCCCTACTAGGAGAATCGAGTTACATTTAGTGGTAGAATGGGAAGCATGGCCGACATCTCCCTGGTTAAGGGAGAAACCTACGCGTTTGCACTATCGGGAAACACCGGCGAAAGTGTCAGGAGCCGAACAGGTTGCTCGACGATTCCAGAAACGAACAAGAAGTAGATCGCGAGGAGGCGGGTTCCTTAAAGACGCTTACCTGGAGATGGAGCTGTCCGTTGTGGTCCACCCATCCGATGACCATGTCGGCGCGAATCTTGTCGTCGTCCTTGGAGAAACCGAAACCCACGTAGCCGAGGGTTTTTACTTGGATCTCGAACATGATATCGTTCTCGCCGGGCGTCCACAGGACCAGGAACTTGTCGTCGAGGGCGGCGCTGTGTTTCCAATCGACGGAGAGGACACCGCCGTTGGCCAGGACGAACACGAGCAGGAAACACGACGCGATTACGGCCTTCATCTTTGCCTTCGTCCGATCCGCTTCAAAACATCTGCAATCAGAAGATTATAGGCCATTAGCGATCCGGTCTCGGACTCGATACTAATTATTTACCATAATTGATCCGGAAATTATGGCATTGGATAGTGACGAACGCTCTACCAACCGATAGGGTCTTGTCGTTGGCTATGAGACGCCAAGTAAATGCGACGTTCTTTCGATCGCGAAATCAATTAGCGACGGACGTTAAACGATTTTTTACACTCTCGCGTTTCTTGCTTGCGAGTTTTTAATTAACCTTTTAATTTCGCTCGATGTAACGATCGAATCGCGGAACGCTGTACAGTTTCAGGTGGCTCGTAAAGATTTTTAAAGGGCGCGCGAGGGAACGCTGTGCTACTTCGTATACGTGTAACTCTACTTTCGCAAATTAGTATTGCGGAATATGCTCGACCATTGTCAGCCAAATTCAACCATCCGTATCCTATCTGTGAACTAATCGTATTCGGCGTTGTCGTTGACAATGCCTATAAGCTTCATCGAAAAGAGAAGATAGTTCATTTTATTCGACGGACCTCGCTTTTAATTTTCCTAAATTACAGTTGTAAGAAGCGATCACGGTGACTCCGCTTATCGTCGCACGACGTTTCTCAGAAGATTCGCAGGGATAAAGCTTTCAAAAAATTCGTTTGTGGTAGAAGGAAGTCTCTTTGCGACCGTGGATCGTCAACCTGCGAGCAGAAATGCCGGGATCGATGGTTCAAAGAAGCCGGGCAACGAGAAAAAAGGAACTTTCTGCGGCATCAAAGTCTCCTTTTTCAAAGCCTGTTCAACGGATCCCGGATTCGCTCGCCAATTTGCAAGCGGCGCAGCATCGTCCGACAGCTTCCGCCAACGGTCATAACGCCACAATTACAAGTGCTTGGAGAATCCTTACGCGACGGCGAACCGTTCCGTTAACGCGGCAATTTTTCCGCGATCTTCGAGGCGTTCCGAACGCGCAACATCGTTGCAAACGGCGTCGAACACGGTCCTCCCCGTGCACTCGCGTTTTCCACGACTTCGGCCGGACGGCGGATCGTTAGGCTTTTATTTAGAAGTTTTACGCGGCCATAGTCGGACCGTGAGCAATATTTCCCTTCAATATTTTAACGACGCTCGCTCGCCATTAACCGCGTCGTTGTCGATGCACAGACCCAGGCCACTTGGTCCCTTTAAAGCGCAAATGGCTACCGATGCTGCACGACCGGTTGTTGCTGCTGGTGCTGTTGCTGTTGCCGCCGTTGCCCGGCCGATCTTTCCTGTTTCACATGCGACCCGTTTTATCGCGCTTAAGGACGCTACCGTGTACCAACGTACGCCCACGGTATTTTCACTCGTTTGCCGCGTAAAATCGTATTAACCTCTTTATCGTGCCGGTGCTCGCTCCAGTTGCTGCTCGAGATAGGAAGAGGGACAGTAACCGACAGAGACAGCGACGAAGGGTGCGGGAGAGAGAAAGAGAGAAGGGAGGGCAGAGGGTTGCGCGAACCCGGTAAATTAAGTCACCGGTCGAAAATTCCTATCTGCCTCTCCGTTAATCCGACGAATCCGGACACGCTTGGACTGATTTATTTCACTGACTGCGTCTCCATGCGATTATAAAGTGATAGCTTTAACGTGGTGGAACCATTATATTCGGTTAACCAAACGGGATTCGTCGTAATAAAGCCAGTTTAATCGTGTTACTGCTTCTATTATTATTCAATTTCGTTTTTATCACTGTTAGAACTCGATTAACAAAGCTTCCTCCTAGTCTGAACTGCTGAAGGGTTTCGGACCGCGGTTGTCACGCGAGGATACGTTTATCATCTGCTCGGGCCAAATAGTTTGTACTTTCACGTTCTGGACCGCGGATTTTATGCATCGATGGCAAAAATGATTTGATTACGTATGAAACGATTAAAAGATTTGTAGAATGCGAGAGCGCAATAAATGCGGTTATTAACACTTGGCAATCGTGTGGAGATTCCACAGCGCCACTGAACAGTGCTATATCCTTGTTAAAAATATTTGAATTCATAGTGGAGATTTTAAATTTATATCGACTGTAATTTCCAATCGGCTAGAATTATTAAAAGAAATATTTTCGTTCAATTTCTGATTCTTGAAAAGGTGTGTTTCACAAATATGTATATCCAAAAGGAATTGAAAGAATACTAACCATATATAATCGATTGTGAAGAGGGTATGCAAGGTTTTCCGAAGTCTGTACTTAGAGAGCAGTCGTTGTCCGAAAACTCTGTACACTGTGGATACGCGAGATTCGTCTGTGTTCGTATTTTTAATTAGTAGAGTACGTTTAATAATAGGGATCGATCAGCGCGAGGGCAAAGCGTCCGACTAGCTAAGGAAGAGCCAATGAAATGAACCGACGGACGCTTTAATTGTCACTTTTAATTCTGAATTCCAGGTCAAGCTAACGCCGTACAATCTCCGGGATCCGTAATTTCAGACCGGCGCATGGAACGGTCCAACAGATTTCTAGTTAGAACCTCGTAATTCGCAATTAGGTCTTTCAGGGGATACGCGGTACACAAAAGAATCTTAATCAAAAGAAGCTCGGGCTAATCACTGTCCCGCTTCTACACGCTCACCCCGATCGGCTCCCGAAGACACGGTTCGCCGCGACGCGTCGATCGATGTCGGGTCAGAAACGCTCGATTCTGGAAACGGTAATTAAAGTCCTGGAAAACCTGGCCGTGTAATCTCGAAAAGAACAAAGCGATACCGATCGTGTCATTAGCTCCGTTCGATTCGGTGTCTCTAACAATGATCGACGTCGACCTTAATTTCTGATCGAGAGAACGAACGCCGACCGGATTCGATTATCAAAGACAACGGCGGCCTCCATCCTGCTGATACATTCTTACCGGGCCGCTTCGGCGAAGTCCCGTCGATCCCGACCGCTATCAATTTCACTTTGTTTCGAACGGAGCTATCTTCGCAGGCACGCGCGCGTTCTCGGCACAAGCGAAGAAGAATAACGCGATTAACGTCGCGGCTGAATGGACACGCGCGCGATAAAACTGCGTGGTCGTTCGCCGTGCCGGACGGCGGAGAAAGGGAGAAACGAAAAAGACTAAAACCGAAGCCGGAAAGAGCGACGACGCGTCGTTTATATTGCGTCCGACCGGCAATCAAGCAAGACGCGCCCGCGGTCGGATTCGAGGGTGAACGAGTAAAGTCAATTTACGGGAAATAAGCGGCCGTTGCGTTGCGTCGCGTCGCGGCGCTTGCGAATCTGCACATCGGCGCCGCCCGAACAAAAACGAAACGACGAGCACACACGTATTCGCGAATAAAAGTGGAAATGGATGGAGAAGCGCGGTCCGTCGTTCGCCGCAAGAGTCGGTAAACACGGGGGAAAAAAGCTTGATCAAAGGGGACAGAGACAGAGAGACAGAGAGAGAGAAAGAGAGATAGAGAGAGTGGGAGAGAGGGGGAACGGTTTCAAGTTCCGATTAAAAATTCAATGACTGCACCGGTGATCGCGTAACAGCCGCGAAATCGATGATCCCGCGCGGCGCGACGCGTCGCGATACTCGCTCGAAGGGGATCGAAAAAAACAGATGCCGGACCGGGAATGCGAAATCTCTTTTGTCCGTAGAGTACGCAAACATCCGTCGGGTAAATCAGCAGGACGCGAGCTGTTAAGGGAACTGTCAATTCGGACGCAATCGAACCGATTAATAGTAACGATCGCGCGACGCTTGAACGGGCCCGATGCAAATCGAGGGGACGACGCAGTTACGAAGTGTCGGACGAGTGTGCCCACGCTCTGCCCATTCAACTATTCGTTTCGCGCGGCTGGGAAAGCGGGGAATTAAGCGCTTCACAGAGATCATCGATCGGTCAAATGCGAGAGTGGCGACTCCGTCTGCCTCTCCCTAGCCTCCTCTGTCTCCCTTTATCCCTTTATTTTCATGTTTTCCGGCGGACGGCGAATCGCGGCCACGCTCGCAGGACCGGTTTTAGCCACGTGCTCCATGCAATTTCGAGGGTCGCGAAACAACCACAGATCCGCGAGCGATCGTTTTAATTAACGGTAACAATGGTATAAACGCGTCCTCTGTGTTGCGTTACCCCATCGATTCGTGAAATTTTTTTCACCAGGAAAATCGGTGTACCTAGCGCAATCGGCCGCACATTATTAAACTAGAAATGTTTACGATGAAACCGCACACGGTTCACAGATAGCTGTGCAGTTAAAAATATACCGCGGTCCATTTTACGTTCATTTTACAACCAAATTTTTGTGCAGTGCTTGTCGGTCTTTTTCTGTTCTACCACGCCGTGTTCTAACCATGCCATGTTCTATAAAAGAAAATGGAAGCACGTTGCGTAAACGTAGAACGGTATGAAACCCGAAGTCGAGTCGGAAATCTTGGAAAAACTACGTACAATTGCTTTCATATAAAAAGAACACGGGAAATTAAAGTTTCGCTAACTGTTACGTCGTAACAACATTTAGATACGCTACAAAATATACGCAAATTCCCATAGATTTAATTTAGACACCTGGTATATTTTCGCCAAGGTATTCGTAGTTTTCCACTGTCACAAACCGTCGAAACCTGACATGTTCAACGCTATTAACACTAGAACTACCGAACGATAAATCCAACGATATACATTGCTTTGTAATAATAACGAGACTGCATCTATTAAAACTTCAAACAATTCTTATAGTAACATGTACGTCATTAAAGAAGTACATTCGAATATTTCTGATGAAAACATTTTTATAACTTCAATAATTGCGAAAAGAAAAACTAGGGACCAGTCAAAACGACTGGTTTAGTAGTTTTAGTGCTAAAAAGTATGTTGTTACACAAAACCAGTATGCTTGTGAGTTGAAAATGGCGTCAATGACGCGGTTCGACGGTAGCTACATTGACAGCTAGCACCACGAATGGCCAACTTCCGGTTTCCGGGTCTGGTAATCTTGATAAATTGAATGGTAATCGTATTACGAATATTACGTTTCGTTTCGAATCAACCGGTAGCAACGATGGATGCTACATCCTTGAAATTTGGTTGAAACAATCTGGAACCGATTAGTCAGCTTAGCCGTACTCCCTTTGTGCTCGCGAAGTTCGGCATCGAAGTGAGATCGATTGTGAACTTGAATTACCGCGTCGATCGAATTCCATACCGTTCCGAGCTTCCAAAACAAGGTCAAATTTAATTAGATCGGAAACTCGGCTTTTTGTTTTGCGCGAAAGCTTGCGCGGATCGATCGATGCCTCGTTTATACATCGAATAAATTTGTCGTCGTCGTCGTGCCGGGGTAATAACGTGCTCCGGTATGGATTCGCGAAGTGTGTACGCGAAGTGGAGATAAATAATAATGGAATATGAATTTCCGAGTCTGGAACAGTTTTTCATGCGTCGAAACTCGGTCAAGTGTTGGAGAGTAATTTGAGATGGTTATACAAAGGGGGAGAGAGAGGGGCTTCCGAGGCGTAACCATTTCTGACGCGATGCGCCGCGGAAACTTCGATTCCAAAGACCAGAAACCTCAAATAAGGTCATACAAATAGCTGAAGTTCGACCGGCAATCAAACTACGCCGCGCAAACTGCACGCCGAGTTTCGAGCATACGTCAGACAGTTTCGTGCACATCCAATTCTTGATATCCCCTCCCTCCCACCTAACCCTTTTTTTAATGGCTCAAGATATTTGCTGTTGCCCCGGCGCTTGTATTAACGGCGCACGGTGGTATTAACGAAATTACCGAACGCGTTACACTGTGCGCCAAGCGAATTCGCGTTTACTTTAGTTATTAACGTACACTTGCCACACCGGATACCGTAAAATCGAGATAAAAGCATTTCGCGTTCGCGTGCTAGCTTTGCCTCGAATTTAACGCTATTTTACGCTCTGGTTTCTGTTGCATTTCAAGAAAGTATTTCGAAATTCATGCTCACCTTTGCACAGCAAAGCGTGTTAAGAAATGGAAAATTGATCATTGTGCTCTGGAAACTTTGCGATCTCACGTTTCAAAGTTAAAACGACCAGTGCGCGAAGGCTTGATTCTTACGTGAAAGATTTTAACGTAAAATGTATGCGAAACAACCCCGTCGCGCTAGAACAACGAATCCCACTCAGGATGAACATGTCAAACAGAATCTACTGATTAGTTACGTCACTAGTTCCGCTGGAACTTAAATAAACCAAGTAACCGTGGAATAAAACATCTTTCTTCGAAGAAATTATGGACGTCGAAAAAGTACTAATCTCTGCTATCGTAAAACAAACTTATAATGCAAGAAGTTAATAAATTAAATTAATCCCTAGGCTACTGTGGGCGCCTATAGACGCTTAGAAATTTTGTGTTTGTGACACTGAGAGCGCCTATAGACGCTTATCCCATTGTGGTCAGTTTTATTAATATAATAAAATATAATAATATAAATTTTATTTCCGTTTAGTAAAACAAATTTTACACAAATAATGCTCAGCTGTAGTACATGATTGTAAATCGAAAGGCGGAAATCCTAATAATCAGGCTTTTCGCTTAACACGAAGGTATTTTCAGGGTGTCGAAAACATAACAAAAAAAAATGATGCATTAAGAATGTAAGAAATGTGATGTAGGATTATGTATTTATCCATGTATCGAATTATATCACACTTTACTAGATTATTAGATCTATTGTGAAAAAAGCTTTACATTAATATTAAATTTTTCATATTTATCGTAGTAATTCGGTTTAGAATACAAGTAAATAAGTAATATTGTTTTAATATAGTGAAATTCAGTTGTTTGATTATTAAAATATGTTTTCACAAAAATGCATCCCAACCCAAAATTTAGCCGTTTTCGTATGTCATAACTGAATTCCTACCGTATGATACGACCGTAACGAAGGGGTTAAAAGAGTAAAAATAGTTGTACGTTTTTCATAACTTATTCCAACGGTTCGTTACTATATTATATCCTATAACGAATCGATATCGATATTCCCCGAATACGATTCTTGTGTCTAAAGTATTCTCCATCGATCATCGCGGATAGAGCATTTCGGCAGAATAGGGGTGGATCGACAACAAGAAATCCGTAACAAGCATGATCGGGAATCCCGCATCTCGAAGTCCGCCTGCGCTGTCCGAAAAGCAGCAGAACGGTCCAAAGTTCGTTTCTTAACTGGTCCCTGGTCCCAGTTGTCGAATATATAGGGAATTTGGGGTGTGCCTGACAGTCTCGCCACCCCCTACGGTCCGTCGGTGGATTGGCCGACGCGACGGCGGGAAATCCCCGCTTATGCATGCAACGGGGCGCGACGTGATTTCGCCGATTTTACGGTGCCGGCGTACAAACCGGCAATCTGAAAACGATCGATTCAATTAACAGTAACAGCGGTGTAATGCGTGCCGGATGCGATGCCTCGGCAGAAGCAGCTGTCGCGCGGCAACTCGAATCGCTCGACCGTACGGAGAAGCGTCAACTCAAATTGAGAGGACAGAGCGAGCGGAGAGAACGCCTCGCCTCGCCTCGTCAGAGAGGTCCAGGGGAAACGAAAAGCGTGACACGGTGCATAGGTTGAAGAGCGAGAGACAGAAAGAGGAAGGAGAAAGCACGACCGGGCAGGGAAGGGTGAAAGGTGACATGGAGTGGGACTCGTTGAACGTAGGGGGCGACGCAGTCGGTAGAGGTGAGCCTAGCCAACACACGACTACCACGGACGGGTTTGATTTGCGGCGTGTCGTTCAGTCGATTGCTCTCAAATTGCGTCCAGCGCCAGTGGCATCAACCTGGAACGTACCCCCAATACATCGACGCCCCCGGAACGTCAGAGGGGCCAGCCAGGTTCGGTTCGGCTCGGCTCGGCTTTTCCATCGGTGCACGCCCGCGCATCTATTCTCCCGATTCGCTCCCCGCAAAACCTCCCATTCCCTGTTCTACCCTCGCGTTTTCATCCCCCCTTCCCCTTTTCCGGTGGCCAGCACTTCGCCGGTGAACTCCTCTTAAAGTTAAATAAATCGCGAAGTGCTCGGCCAGCCTGGCGAAATCGAAATCACACGCGGCGATCTCGAGTCCCAGCGACACGACGCCAAAGGGGGTTGCAAACGGACAGGAGGACTTTGCGCGACAAGAGCCCGCTCGAGTAGACACGCAACGAAATCGTTGTGTCGAGATCGGGCCTTTCTCTCTCTCACTCTGTCTCTCTATCTTCCTCTTCGTTTCTCTCTTGTTTCAAGGAGTCTCTCCTTTTTTATTCAGAGACTGCCGCCGGTCGATCTAGGTCGAGCGCAGCTGTAACAGCAGGGGTAGTTTCGCGAATTCGCCGGAAAGTTCCGCCAGCCAGTCGACGGAGCTGCGGAGCGTCAAGTCCGTCAGGCCAGAATAAATAAAGCACAAAAGGTTCGGAGCTCCGTATCCATTTCCGAGGGACTCGTCGTACTCGGAATCTTCTATTCGAGGATCATCCTTACGTAGATTCCTCGGTTTTCGAGGGAACTTCGATCCACCCTTGATCTTCCCGCGATTGTCCCGGTTTTGTGAGCCGGCGAATGGAGGAAGTTCAGTTTCGGGATCGACTTTCCATGGTCGTGTATTAAAAGTTAAAACTGTACAAGGCGAGCCAGACTGAAAGGGATACTCGGTATCGATAGCAGGGGAAAGGGCGAATCGCCCAGAAAATTCAACGACGCTCTCTCGCCAAAGTCGACTCTGAAACGTAATTTCTGTGGACGACACCGGAGATAAGCCTGACGCGGAATATTATAGAGTCGCGTCTCTCGGTTCACCTTTAATCCTGGATAAATTCCGGCCGATCCCGGAGGAAGTAGTTAGGAACGGTATAGGTGGAGGAGGAGGGGGTCGGGGGTCGAGTGTATCGGTCGATGGCGGAGGAGAAGCGAGAAGAGAGACCGGGCCGGAGGTATCAAGTTTTCGAGGTTGAAAGTTTAAAACGAAGCCCCCGGATCAACGAACCGTCGCCGTGTCGTCCGAGGAGAGAAGGGCAGCGGACCGGCTCGAGGCTCATCCATCCATCAACCTGACACCGGGCGTCTTACTCTTTTCCAGAAAAAAAAATCATATACCTGCTGACGGCGTAGGACGAAGGGCTCACCAATTAACGCCCGTAAAATCGTTCGGTGTCGCGCGAAGACGCCCGGAACGCGTTCTAAATTGCCTTCTCTATCACACGAGCGCTCGGGCCCCGGGTCTAAACGTTTCAACGTTTAAAGGATGACAAGATGGAACCTAATGCCGCGCGAGGAAACGCTGCGTTAATGGGGCCGGGAGTCTGTGCATTTCCAAGGGACGCGCCGCCGCCGGTGCAGGCCGTCGCTCGTCAATCGATCATTATGCTCGTGACAAGGCGTTCACGACTAGACGTCGACGAAATTGGAGGATTTTTTTATGCACTCGAACCCTTACAGTTGACGCGTCTGCGTAGAATCGGGTAGATCTTAAATGGAATTCGATAGATAATAATGAAATATTGTACGCGATTGATAATAAATATCTAACTCTATTATATTGAAAGCTATTTACAAGTTACTGCAAACTTGTGGAATTAAGTAATCCCGTGTGGAGATTTCACGGAATATATTACCCTTTACACTCGACGTTGTTTTTGCTCTAGAATTTCGTCACACGTGGCCGTCTTCTTTATTACACGGAAAGATGCGTTTAGCGATGTGGCAACACTATCGAAATACAGTATATTCATTTTTAACGACGCCTTAGGGTTAATAGATCGAGTTCTGTGTTAAGTCAGACGAATCGCTGAGATGTAAAATAATCGAAGAAGATTCTATTGTAGTTTGCGTAAAGGTCTACAGTCCACTCGTAGCATTTTAAGATGCTAATGCAGGCAATCTCCGCGGCTGCATTTTTATTTGCAGAACTGAAAGAGGGTGATACGGCTGCGTGACGACCACAATTTCAATTTGTAATCGTCCCTTTTCGAACGTCACCGGTTGAAGAAAGTGTCCGTGTGCTTTTGAAAACATTCGTAACATTATCGGCGCATTTTAGGAAGACTAACCGTCGTCGAGTAAAATATTCATTACCCGTTACGTGTCCCCGAGCAATTAACAAGGTGCCGCTTCCACCGGCGTGTGCGCGGTAAATTGTTGCGGCACCTGTGCAGTTTGGTTCGCCATTACCGCGTTCTGGACCTTGCGAGTCGTGAACCCGGGCCCAGTGACCGTTGCGAAATTACGGGACTCGACGTTCGAAATCAAACTTGTCGATAGTTGACTGCGGATCGATAACATCGTACTTCGCCGTACACGGCATCGTTATCACGGGCTACAACGCTGTCGCGTGTTTTTCGACACGGTCACGTGTCCGTTCGCGATTACCGTCCGCCATATTAACCGCGCCGCGACGCTCGGTCGCGGTTGGACAAATAATTCTCCCTTTTTAATGAACCTCGATACAAGGTTCCAGCATTAACACCGACTGGCTTTTGCATTCTAATACTTCTGCAGATTACGGTGACCCGCAAGATCCACGAGAGGACGCGTGCAGATTTCGCGATAAAGACTTGCCCGCCACTGGCCTCTTTGTATCGTCACGTGACGAGCGGCTATTCGAAAATTATTAACTCCGGCAACGATTCCGTCGACCCCGGAAAACGTAATTATTTTCAGCTGTTAACAACCCCGCCGATCTTATTCAATGAAATATTCGCTTTTCCGGAATGCACACCCCAACCCCCTTCCTCTTTTCCTGAAACTTTCCCCGTTTCGTGCTAGCTCTTTCTTTTCCGAGCACCTCCGTATGTTTATCGACTTCACGCAATTGAACCCTTTGAACTCGAAGCTATTTTAACTCCGCAATCAATAAGTTTCGTTCTGCCTAGAGTATTTTCATTCTATGTAATCCTTTTTACATTGCGCCCGTTCGAGTTGGACCTGTTTCCTCGTGCAACGGCTGAATGTTTAGCAATTTATAGAATACAGGCGCATTTAATGATACAAAAACTATTTGGAATAACGGTACGGCAATTTTCACTAGAGACATCGTACCAGCGCAAAGTTGTGAGAAACCGATAAGACGAATGGTTACATTAACCCCTGACTTATTTTCCAATAACAGTCACTATACTTTCTTCGCCCTCCCCAGAACGACAAAAATAAAAGACAAATTTGTAGTTACTGAGTGCTTAGCTATTCTTCGATGACCGTATGCGATCAGCAATTAAATAAAATGTTATTCCCGTTTAACCAGTTACCTGTGGCGACCTCTTTTCAAAGCGCGTACCTATGTGCGTCGCGAAAATCAAGCGTTCTAGCCAGAGCATATGGAGATGCACGAATCCATCTGAAATTATTTATACTTTTCATTTCTTCATTTTATTTCGTATTGACCTCCAAATATTCTAGACATTTCGAAATTTACGAATATATTTTAGTTTTCGCTAAAATTATAATTTAAATAGCTAACGATAACTAAATTTTACGCACGACGAGTATACTCGTCATGACGTAAAATACTGCCAATTCTCCATGACGACTATACTCGTCAAACACAGCTAACTGGTTAAGGAAAATTAAGGAAACGCATGGTTAGAAGATTCGGTTCGACATCTTGATCACGAGTGTGACTCGTTGTTGGGCAAGGGGTTAAATTCGTAAATTCCCGGGAAATAAAGAGGTCGTTTAAAGACGAATAGTAAGTTTTCGACAATATTGCACGACGCTTCTGCACGAAAATCGTTCCTGGTTTACGAGCACCACTTTCCTAAATATTGTTTCAAGCGGCCAGCCGAAGCACGGGTCGCAGCAGGGATAATTTAATTTTCATTCAGGGTCTGGTTTCGAAATAGCCCCCGGTTGTAGCTCGCTTTGGCGCGATACGCACCCTAACGCAACGACCATATTTCTTAAAGAAACACCGTGCAATTAAACCGCGCATAATAAAAATTATTCATCCCCTTAATTAAAGGGAAAGCTCTTGTTAAACGTTTCCCCGACAGGAATAGGATCTCGCGTCTTTCTTTTTTCGCGATGGTGAAAAGTAGCGCCAGAGAAGAAGAAGTTCGGTAGGGAAAAATGCGAGCGAGCGTCGCTGATAACGGGCGAACAAGAGAGAGCATTATTATTCACGATAACAGTGTGGAGTGTCGAGGCAGCGATCGCCGGAAGGGAAGATCCGTTCGTGATAATTAATAATATAACGACGGAAAGTATCGGGAAGCGTGGAAAATATGCCACGCTTCCTACACTCGGCGAAGAGGTATTTGCGAGAGCTGGAAAGCCGCTAAGAGGATTCGAAGATCGGCGAGTCTAGCAGCGGCGGAAGAGCGTTGCCCTAAGCCCGTGCGCGCGCGCGACCCACTTTTCCTCGCAGTTTTCCATTTTAAAAATGACCGAAGCGTATAACTTCTTCGCGAAAATCGTGGTATTCATAATGTACCGAGTGTAAAGTTGGCTCGGCCGGCGAGAGAGAAAGAGTGTGAGAGAGTGAGAGAGAGAGAGAGAGAGAGAGAGAGAGAGAGAGAGAGAGACCGGCAAACGGCCGAGGAATCGCGATGCTGCTTTCCACGGCCGCGCTCGAGACCGCCGCGCGTAAAGTAAGACGAGGACGGCCGGCGCGCGAAAAGATAAACTTTCAAAGTTCACGGTAACTCGGAGAAAGAGATGGGCCGCGGAGAGGATTCCGGTGGAGGTGGAACGACGAATAAGAGGATGCACGGGACGAGGAGGGTTTTGACTTTCGAAGTCGGGGGCCGTGGGCGGAATGCAATTGCATCGATGCAACCCCTGCTCTGTCGTCCCCGTAGATCATTCTTTTTGTCCCGTTGTTTCAGAACCTCGTCTATCTATCTCCTCGCGCGAGAAAGCCGATACCCGCGGCAAGAAAACGATCGCGAGGTCGATCCTCTCGCACTCTCTCGAATTGCGTTCCCGTCGACGACGGACCGTGGAGAGCGGCGACGGCGGCGGCGTCGACGCTCGCGGAAGCATACGCCGACCGTCGACGAGAGAAATTAATTTTAAATGAAACTCTGCGGAAACGTCGCAAACCGCGCACGTTCGCGGCCAAGATATTTTTATTTCCTCTCTGTCTGCGCTTCGCTGCGTATCGCGCGCACGTACACCCTGCGGCAAAATGATAGGACAACGTAGATCTCTCGAATCCGCAGCAACGCGCGCCGAGCATTTTTGCACGCGGCAGCAGAAAATCCTTTCATCGGCGGAGGGTGCGAAAAAATGGTGGCAGTGTTGAAAATACTAGCACAACGAGAAATATAAAACAGTTCTTAGCGGAACCTCGAGAGCTAGGACGAAAATAATGTGCAGTGAGAATAAGCAGAATTAAAATGGATTGTGAACTTTAAACCCTGACGACTAGACGGTTTAAAGTGCTGCAATGAAAAATTTGAAACAACGCCTAGAGAAACTATTATTTTACTATTAAACTATTAAACTATTAACTATTATATATAAATCAACAAAAATTGCAGCGAACTTTTAACCGTAAATTAGTAACTCTGAAAATAATAAAGATAACATTTTATTTCATTATAAACTAAATATTTCATTGAACGTGTTCGATGCCAAACGAGGGTTCTACCAGCAAACAACATTCCAACTTTCGCAATCGTCGTTACCGGAGAAAGAACAAGTTATCGTACGAGATCCGTGCCGTAGATGTCGCGGAGTCGCAACAATGTTATCATTTTGCCAAGGGATGTACCTGGGTATCTTGCGCTAGATTCGCAAATGCTCGCGGTCGCAATGCAAACGTGAAATTAATTTCCCTGTGTCCGAGCGCGGCGTATATCAGCCACGGGAACAGGGTCGTATAGAAAAAAAGAAAACGGCGTGGAAGGAGGAAGAAACAAAGTTAGAGGGTGGAGCAGGAAGACCGCGAGGAAAAAATTGTGCGCGGCTGTTCTCGGGCGAGGTTCTTTGTCCCACTGGAACAGAAGATCGTCCGGTAGATGCGTTTCTTCCAACCCCGGTGTGTTTCCCATCCTCCCCCGCGACCTGCTTTGTCGAGGTCTGTGCACGTTCTAGCGTTCGCCTCTCCTCTAATTGCGGTGCTTGCCCAATTAAGTTTAAAAAAATGATGAGGTCGTCGATCCTGGCGGCGCTAATTAACGTTTGCCTGTCAAAAGTACCTCCCCAACTGGCCCCCCGCAACCCCCCCGGAAGCTCGACGACTTTCCTACGAGTCAGCGGGCACGGTAGCTCGCGTCGTCGCGTCGGGTCGGGTCGGATTCGGGCTGACTCGGATCGCGTCGCGTCGTTTCGCGTCCGCTCAGGGGATTTAATTACATTTCTATGGACCCGGGGCAAATGAGGGAGTAATAGGCGGAGGATTCCGCCTGCCACCGGGAACGAGAGGAGCGTTCGAGCTACCGAGAACTCGGCTCCAGTGTGCTTCAGCCACGACTCGACTCAACTCGGCTCCTCTCCCTCTCTCTCTCTCTCGCTCTCTCTCGTTGGCTCGCAGAAGTGCCAGCGTATGCATAATAGGTGATTTAGCCCGCGGAACACCATAAGGGTAATCCAACTCTTAACCACGTAGGATCAGCCCGAGAAGGATAGATCGAGAGAAGACGAGAGGGAAGAACGAACGAAGGACGGCTCTCAGGAGGCAGAAAATCGAGGAGCGAGAAAGAGGATGAGAGGTCGATGGCACGGCGAATGTAAACGTGAACGCGAACGTGAACGTTGGCTTCGCTGCCACCGGCGTGTGTTCGTGGCAGTCTGGCTGCGAAAGGATTTCACGCATTTTCTTCCGAGGCTGTCGTGGGGCTCGCGAGCTAAACGCGCGCTGCTACCGCGGAATGAACCCGATAGATCGAGGTCAAAAATGTATGAGCCGTGTAACGCGCGCATGCGAGAATACATCGCGTTCGGAATGCATAATACATCAGGAGCCGGGGGTCGGCGGAGGCGCGGGAGGAGACAGCCAGGGACAGGATAATATATAAACGTCGTAAGGTAACCGTAAATATATTATGAGCTAAGTCGCCGGACGCGTTATCCCTTTAAAGCGGGATCGCACGCGCGCGCACACACATAGCCATCATCGGAATACCCACGGTGAAGTCGATGATGGCGGTCGGCGGAGGGTGCTTATGATGCGGCGAAGGCGAATATTTCTTAGGTCGACGGGGCGAATTTATCCGGTTCCGCGAGAGGAAGCTCGGCCAACCGGGAAACTCGGCCGTCACCTTGCTGAACCTACCCGTTCGATCGGTATCCATTTATTCGTGTCACCTGATTGGATCGTATTTCTATCAATTTTTAATCCGAGGGTCAGCGAATTTTGCGAAGCCCACGATACGACGCCCGTCTCCGATACCACGGGACGGAATAAAATGAGGTCTCCCCGTTGCGGTGTGCGCGGATAATAAATCCCGTGGATATACCTTTCAATAGAGCGAGCGCACCCTATTCGAAGGATTTTCGCGTCGATGGCGAGTCGTGTATCAACGGAATCACTTGTTAGCCCGTAATCCCCCGATGGTTACTCGAGGAGACGTTCCGACGAGCATTCAAAGGCGGAGTCCGCGCCGGAGGAAATCATTATGCGCGTGGAATTACGGGAAACCGTAAAATTACGGTCGCGAGATCGATGATGGGAGACCGCCTCTCGTTATGCGTTCGGAATCGAACGCGGTCGATGCCGAATCGCCGTTTACGCGCGTACGAAAAGTGCCGCAATTTCGCCATCATCGTGCCACCTAGATGCAGGCATCTTGCCTAATTGCTCCGGTTAAAGCGGCGCCAACTCGGTGAGCATGGTTTAATAAGACGTCCGGCTCTGTCTGTAACGAAGACAAGCCTTTGCCTCGAGGCATGCTCTCCCGCTCGCTTTAAGGGCTGGAGAATTTGGCGAGTTGCCTACTTGCTATTTTGATTCTTGTCCTTGTCGTACAGATTGCAGCGGTCGCGCCTATTCGTTTCTCGAAATCAGCGACGACAACGTACAATTTTCTCTCTTTCTCTCTCTCTCTCTCTCTCTCTCTCTCTCTCTCTCTCTCTCTCTCTCTCTCTCTCT
>CM052091.1:8441604-8459778 GCA_028453745.1 Agapostemon virescens | reverse complement strand
TTCACCTATTTAACCCCTTGACTACTGTAAACTTTGTTACGAATCGGCCGTATCATACGGCAGAAATGGAGTTACGATGTGCTCTGGGATCGGCGAACTTTTGGGTGGGGATGCATCTTTGTGAAAACATATTTCCATATGTCAAAAAACTGAATTTCACTACATTAAAACGAATTATTTATATCTTTGGACCGAGTGAGTATAAATATTAGAAATTTGACACTAAACCTACCGAGCAATAAAATTAGTTGATATGTATTGCCTTGTAAAAATGACAAGAATTAATTTATTTGGATTTTGTGCAATTTTTATTACAATGTATGATGGACTAAAAAAATCTATTGAATCGATTTCTGTGAAGATAATTTTATAACTTCAGTATTTGTAAAATAGAAAATCTGGAAAGGGTCATTCGACCCCTTATGGTAGGTTTAGTGTTAATATTAACGTAAAGTATTTCACAAGATATTTTCACAAGCCAAACTATGTCGAGGGCTTATAGGCTCCCTCAATGTCAGAAACGCAAAATTTCTCAACGCCTATAGGCACCCACAAGCCAAGGGATTAAAGCGTGCTCATTTTCCGTTTCATTTCTCGTCCAAGCTCAGGTTCGATCGGTTGATCGTAAACAGTGAATAAAACGTGCGTGCTACTCGGCGAGTTTCGCGCGAAACTGTATTTGCTCGTTAAACAAGTACCGTACAGATTGTAAAGATATTTAAATAAAATGTAGAACGCTCTTATGACCGTGTCACCCAAAAGCTTCCTTTTCGTATAATTCAAAACGATCGTGTTCATGCGTCTCTTGCCAAGATCAGTGTATGAAACGACGGACAGACAGACAATAGGCAACCCTGACATCCTAAGTGCTTGAATAACGAGAATATTCGAGCAATGGGAAACGTGGACACCGTCCAGATGCAGTGACCTTGGACCTCAGCGCCCGACGTCCTCGCGGATGGCTTCCGGATGAGAGTATCGAAGAGGAAGTAGATAGAGGCGAGGCAACTTGCCCGGAAGAACCGTCTGAAAAAGGAACAACGATCCTGCAGAGGCTGATCAAAATATCGAGGTCAAAGACCGGTAAAGCATTCCTGTCCGAGCGATCGAACCGTTCGGACCTTGTTTCATCGAAGAGTATATCGTAGCGGTAGGAAATATTCGCTGAACGGAATTTAACGGCGTTAACCCCTTATCATATTACCCTGAGTCAAATTCGCGTCGAGGATTTTCAATAGCTTCTAACAAATAGAAAAATTATGTCTTTCTTTCTAGACCAAATCAAATGGTGTTCGTTTGTGATCGATATTTAACACGTTAAATGCGGAGCCATTTTGCTTAGCTTTCGCGTCACATTTTATTTACCTTTAAACGGAAACAATGCAACTGTGCATAAGCAAAAGACTCGCTTAGCCCATTTGTGCTTTTCTGTTTCAATCGAATCTATTGAAATAATTCCTAACCTATTAGTAGGCTTTTCAATATTCGCGCTGTATCAAACTGAAGCTTAAAATTCTATTTTTACATTCCAATTTGTAACAACATTATTAGACAGTATTATTGGGAATGCATTGTTGATCCGCAATAAAAATTGCTGTCAGCGTTGAAAGACCTATTAAAAAGTTTTCAGTCATGGAACATGGGCCTTACAAAAATTCTGAAATAATCGCCGGTCGGTAAAGTGTTAATATTATATGAATTATCTATAACATATTAATTTGTACATTTGATACCCTTTCAGTCCCTGGGGACTGACATAATATTCAACGTGTTAAGCATCCAAGTAGATGTAGCGGTATAGAAGATGTAAATTGTCTTTTCTGTAACATTTTCAACGACGAAGACGAATGGCACAGCGAGGGGTTAATTGTAAAAGTAAATTATTAAAGTTTAAGGATATGCATTATATCTTTAAAAAATATTATAATTTAGTAATCGAAAATTTCATTCCAATGTATTCGCGTAGAAAGCAAAAATTTTAAATAAAGTCTAACAAATATTATGCTTTTCTTTTTAAACAAAATCAAATGTTATTTACTTGTAATCGATATTTAAGCAGCGAAGTAGATTTAGCGGTATAGAAAATGTAAATTGTCTTTTCTGTAACATTTTCAGCGACGAAGCTGTTCTAATAACTTTAGTTACAAAGAAGATGGTACGTCAAGGGGTTAATATTACGTCTATCGGCAGAATTTCTTGCATTAGTATTCCGCAGATACGCGGCACCGCAACTCTCGACTATCTTATCGCCTCGCTATCGGAGCCGTTGGAGCGTCTTCATGGTAACGCTAGTTTGACATGGCGGTTGTCGAGCTGGTTCCCAGAAGTATGCCGAAGAGACATAATCATAGTGGCTAGCCCCCCAGACCTCAATGAACGAAGTAATCGCGAGAACCACGCCCTTGGCCTGTACCCGTTCCTCTCCGCACACCTTGGCGCAGCTTTCCGAAGGAATGGCCTCTGAAAAGGAGGCTCGGGATTGGTCGGAGGATTCGTGCATACGTACGATGCCCTGCACGCTTCGGACGTGCTGCGTGTGCCTTTTGTCCGCGACCTGCAATGGCCGCTCACGCGTGTAACACGCACCTGCGCCGACCGGAAGTCCGCGACACGGCGAGTCGCACGATCCCTACAGTTGACAGCGAGGACGACCGGAGGAAACCGAGGAATCGGGAACGATTTATCGCTCGCGATCCGTCCGAGATAGACGCGCGTTGCCTCCGAGACAATGGACAAAAAACTCTGCTATTCTTTTGCGATCCCGCTCCGCTGACTCCTCCGCTCGCTCGCAAGCCTCTTCTTGCCGAGCCTATTTGTTGCGAATATTTCGCGAGTGATCCAAGAGATTCGCGCGCCTCGCGTTGCGGCCTCGAGTAATTAAGATTTAAGTCTCGCGATTACGCAAACTCCACCGCCCCACCGGTTTGGGAAAAGAGCAATGCGTGTAAGAGGATGCGCGGCACGGTAGATATATTTTCGGTGGTAATTCTAGAAAAGACGTGCTTTACAAACAATGGATCGATTTAGATCCGTTGTCGAGATAGAGAGCGAAGTAACGATAAACTGTCCATTTCTGCAATGTTTATAGAGTGGAGCGATAAAAGCGCAAAGCGTCAGATTCCCAGGAGATAACGTACGTAAAAGTATAGAGTGGACGGACGATATACGACGTGTGTCAATATGAAATATCCAGGTAAACAGGAATACCATAATTTTGCATTAAACGACAACTCGGCCAACGGTCGGAATGAAATCTGTAACGTGATAGGGATATTGGATAGAGAGGAATATGTCGTCCGGCGTCGAAGATTGACGATTTCGTCGCGCGGAACATCCAGCGCATCGATTGTTCTCGTTATATGTTACTCGAAGGGACCAATATACGCGAAGATGTGGAATAGCAAAGCGCCCCGGTGAAACCCGGAACACTTTGAGCTAAAAATAATCGGGGATCCACGGTTTAGCCGGAATTCCTTGCCGATCGAACGAGCAATACAAGTTCCAGAGGCTTTTGTGACGGCACAGAAGGATGGTTCCTTTGAAATCCGTCAACGGCGACATCCTTCGACACGGAGGAAAGACTCTCCTCTCTCTCTCTCGCTCTCTCTCTCTCTCTCTCTCTCTCTCTCTCTCTCTCTCCCCCTCTGTTTCTCGAATCACTTTGAACGGCTGAATAATTACCGCTTCAAGTCGAAAGAGTGATGGTTGTATATTTAGCTCGTCGATGGCTCTCGCTGCGACGCGGAAAGGCGCGGTTAAGTATTCCACGGATGTCGGGTACATTAGCCGTGTTCGCAATTTATTATAGCAACCCGACAGAAGCATTGTTAGTCGTATCGGTCGGACTAAGTGCAATTGGTTCGGGATAAGTTCCCGGAGTCGTATATTCACCGGCGATGCGATGCGGCGCGCCGCTGCGGGACCGGTAAAACGCATTTAAAAATGGATTCTCAATACTTCATTGCCACAGATTCCAATCTCGTCGATCGTTTTCCTTCGGGCAACGTCTCCCGTGAGGCAAATTAAATTAACGGAACAGTGGAACGGGAGGGGGACGGAATAGTCTTCGACGCGAATAATTGCGAGCTTAATTGTGGCGATTCGTTTCGGGAAGCTCCTTCCACCCACGCCGCTCGGTTGCAGCTTTCTCGTCATCGATTCACAAACCAGCGCGACGCACGTGCGTCGAACGAGGATTGCCCCTGAATATCTGATTTTAAGATTCTATAATTCACCGGTTTACGCTTTTCGACGAATTAAAACACGCCACTCATTCGTTTCATAACTATAAATACGATCGCGGAGGTCTGTGTACGTTGCGGAATGGAATAACGAGACTGCAGATTTTCTGCCGGAAATTGTACCGGAAATAGATCGCAAGACAGTGAAAACGTTTAGAGAACTTGAAAATACTATTTTCAGCCTATTATTAGGACTTTCAATAATTGCACTGTAGCAAAATGAAGCCTAACAAAGTGCTTTTAGTTTTTATTACAAATTTTTACTATAAATTTGATTACAAATTTCTTTCTATAAATTTTATTACAAATTTTATTACAAATTTATAATCGTTTATTACAAATCTATTTTCAGCCTATTATTAGGAGTTTCAATAATTACACTGTAGCAAAATGAAGCCTAACAAAGTGCTTTTAGTTTTTATTACAAATTTCTACTATAAATTTTATTACAAATTTCTACTACAAATTTTATTACAAATATTATTTCAAATTTAGTAATTTGTAACCAAATTATTAGATAACGTTACTGAGGATGTCATCTTGATCTACAATAAAAATTGCTGTCAGCTTTGAGAGATCCATTGAAAAGTTTTCAGTCATGGAAAATGGATCTCGAAGAATTCTGAAATACTCGCCGGTCGGTAAAGTGTTAAAATTCGATGAAACTATTAAGAATGGGAATAAATATGTATCTCTCGTGTCTTGCAATTAATGCAGACACTTTTTGTCTTGTATAAACGTTCATGTTATTTTAATTGTTGTTTTAATATTACATTTTTACATCTATATCTTACTCCAATTATATTTGAATGCGTTTGCGTAAAACAAAGAAATTTCTATATCTATAAAGATACGATTGAAATTCTCGTATTAACACTGTAACTGCCACGTCACCTATATATAGGTGACGGAATTATTTCTATCGTTTCTAAATGAATTTTAACGTCGATATATTCATTCTGTTAAAAGTTGATGGTGATCTAGAATGTGGAAAAAGATGACAGGAGTACTCTACGTTATACATTTTATATTTTCAAGTTTTATTTCATTCAACATCTCATTTCGATTTTCTAGAATTTTTGTGGCTGTTAATTTGCCAGTCAAAGTGTTAAACGCGCAAATTTGAGTAATTAGCCGTTCATCGATTTTTCCGTTCAACGTCGTTCCTGAAAAATTTACATTCACTTTTTTCATGAATTCTGCAAATTTACCAGTTGTTTGTAAATATTAAAGAACAACGGATTCCTTTTGTTCAACTGCGCTTCGTTGGCAAGAGGATATCGACTCTTCCGGCAGAAGCGGCGCACACAATGCAATTATTGACACCTAACGGCTATACTGTAAGAGAAAATCGTCCGTTTCGCGTAATCGTGAACCGAATACAGAATGTTATGACTCTGTGCTCGCAGATGCATTCACAATCCGTTATCTAAGCCCTTAAAATGGCTCGTTGCGGAACGGCTATCCCGGTAGCTGTTTTTAATGATAGACAAAATTTATCTGATCTGGGCAGTGCATAATCCAGTCTCTTGTTCTAGTTTTAGAATCTTCCTAGTTTTAATAAAATATAATACTTCGTCGCAGTAAATAATGGCAAATATATTAATAGCTGTAGATCGAGGAAATTTATTTAATAAAAGTGAAACTGCAAAGTAAAGATTTACCATGGGAAATTATTCTGAATTTTCTTGCACTTCTACAAGTTGTGAATGAGCGATAAAAAACGGAAAGAGAGAAACAGAAAATTTACTTTCATACCACTGGTGTGGGATGGGCGTTGCTTTCGAAATCAAATCGTCGCTCATGAATATTTTGATATCCGTTCGTTAGTGGATTATGTTCACGCCCCATGGATAATCTCCATTACGATGATCGCAGCTGTCTTTTCATAGTTTTTACTGTAAGCAATATCGTTTTATCGTTGTATCGTTTCAATAGGGACTTCTGCATATTTATTAAACATCTCAAGTTCATATTCAATTACGTTTACCGATCCATCTGATTATCTACATTTCTTTCTCCTCATAGGATCCTTACAAATGCTTATGAGACAATCAGGCTCGCTATTACTACCGAGGTTTGTCACGTGACAAACATTAATTTATTTATACCGTAACTAACCAACCTATAGTACGAGGTGAGAATTTCATTATCCAACAACTGACAATTCTCTTTAACCCATTGACTGCCAACTACGAGATATCTCGTAGTAAGCGTCTGTACCAAAACTATCAGCTACCAATTTTTATTATTAAAATTATTATTAAAACTATGTATTAAATTAATTATATTAAAATAAAACCGTGGCGTCCAGGGGAAGACGCGCTAAATTTGCGTGGCAGTCAATGGGTTAATAAAGCTGATCGCTTCGATAAACAAAATAAACGAAACTTGTCTGAAGCGCACAAAATTCATTCGACGCGTCAACGAGCGAAAGAAGGTTGAAAGAATAAAACGAATCCCCTGTCCGCAAGATAATAAAGCTGGCAATATTTCTCCAACTATGATCGATGATCAACGCGACAAGAATAGCGCGAGCTGGGAGGTTGCACAGAATTCCGCATTTTATTTTCGTGTTTGAAATATCCGAGGGTGTGCTTATTAGGAAGACGCGAGATTCCAGTCTAGCCGATACGACTCACGGTTTGCGTACGTGTATTATCCACGGCGATGGATTTCACGGCAATAGGCAACGATCCGGCACAGAGCTCGTTCTCGCCATGGGCCTTGTTATCACGTGCTTCGAGGCGAGTTGCAAATCGATAAATAACTACGGCGCCGGTCGTCGGAAGAAGGTGGTGTGCGGCCACGAACTCCGCCAGACCGTTCCCTCGAACCGGGGCGAAACGAACAAGAGAAAATCGCACGATGCGAGTGTCCGTACCGCAAACGAATCGCACGTAATGAGGGATAAACCGCAGACCACCTTGCCGCAGATAGACGAGACCGGCGAGCAGATGGATCGACGCCGAGACTCTTTTCACGCTGCGACAATGAGATTCGAAATCTATTTCGCCGGGAAGATTCGAACGTTCGATCTTAAATCGGCCAATCGGACCGCGGTGTCGTTAGGACCCGTCATTATCCAGTCATCAACCGGAATGGCAAACATAGCTCGACCTACGGGATCTGGGCGATCCGTGGGCTGAGAATTTTCGGCGATCTTGTTATTTCCGACGGCCAGCTCCGACGGAAGCTAGGCAACTGGGTAACGGGCACGACGAGGGTCGTTGAGCGGATGATAAATGTGCTTTGATATCAGAGACGAGTTTATTATCCTGCTGACTCCGTAATATCTGGGGCTTTAAGGCGACCGAAGTGGCAGTTTAACTTTACTACGGTTACAGTTCCACTGATGGGTCCTTCTTATTGCTCTGATTCTTCACCCCGCTGCTTCCTTCAACCATCCTACCACGAGTGCCCCGAGAAATCTCACGACGGCTGCGATTGCACATATTTCTGCATTCAATCTACGCAAGGTCCCGAAAAATAAAACTTCCACGTTGTCCCGCGAAACTTCTGTCGAATCCTCCCCTCGAAAGAAACTTTCAAGTATTTACACGAGAACCGCAAACTTTTCTAACCGGACTCACCGCGTTTTCTAACCGTGCCATAAGGTCGGAAATCGTTCTTTCCGTCCAGAAGATTTGTAAAAAAAATAGAAAATTAGAGAGACATCGATAGAAGGTCCTCGGAGGATCTGGATACTCCTGTGAGCAATCGCATGTACCTTAAGTTGTAATGCCAATCGTGCAGCAGATTATTAAATGTGAATTCTGGTTAAAGAAACAGTTACCGTTTCGCAACTTTACTGCCAAACTTTGCAGTCAAATTCGTTGACTGTCTGCAGTCTGAAAAATTTGATAAAACCAAAATTACGAATGAAATAAGAATCGATATGTCAAGATGTACGATATTAATCTGTTAACCGGGGAATAAATTTTTGTTCGACTTGTTTCACAATGGGGACTTTTTTCTCCTTTCAATACTTATTGTTTATATATAATTGTAAACTTATATGATTGATTTACTTGAATAAGAACTACATAAAATGTAATGTGTTCAAAATATTCCGGGTAAATATATTCTAAATATATTTAAATAAATATTCTAGTAGTAGTTCATGTATGACAAAATATTTCGTCATACCCAGTTTCGAGGTTTTCGTAGGTTTTAGCAACGTTTGCGGCATACATGTGGACAGATAATTTTACCTCTTATTTTTAGAAGAACAGGGAGAACACTGTGTTGAACAGCCAATGATTATTAGCCATATTCTAATTGACGAAAAGAAACGTCCGGAATGTCCAAAGCGATAAAACAACGCGGTTGGTCGTACAGGAGGAAGGAAGGCGAAAAGTTTCTCACATCAAGCGATTCCCGTCACCGTCCCTATGTTAATTGTCTCGCAGTTTCGCAAGTAGAGGCGCGTTACACGGCGAGCACTTCCCCGAAGCTCGCTTCTGAATCTCCGGCAAATCAATGCCGGCATAATAAGATTCTTATCACGCGCAACATCTCCTAATAAGCCGCCTCGTGGAACCTTAATTGAACGGGGGATGCATGTGATCCAGTGCACGCGTTGCATGGCGCGCATCCTCTCGCCGCGGCCAGAAACGATCCTGCGACTTTCTTGGAACCGAACTAACATCGCGAGCGTACCGTTATCTCCAAACTGCACTATTCTAAATCCGTAACCCGAAAAACTTTGTCATAAGCTTGGAATCTTAATCTTGGAATCCTTTTAATGACGAGCAAAAGTATCGTATCTATGCGAAGAATACCGGGCCAATTTAAGGAATTTGCCAAAATTTGGAAACCCCGGCGCTTATCACAGGTTCTTCATAGAACGAACCTTATTCTCTGACAAGGTAACTCTTAGCACTCCAATGGCTTCTTTGAGGTGATATTTAAAATTGCTATACTATTATTTAGAATTGCTATACAATAATTTAAAACAACTATTGCATTACTGTATTTGCGTTTAAGAAATCGATAAAAATTGAAGTGCTCCACGTACAGACAATAGCAACAAACTTTGTATGTACAAAAGGAAATGAACAATGTAGAATAGATTTTAGAATTAAAATTGCTTGGAGTGCGAAGGGTTAAACCTAAAAATAATTTTTTAAATTCTTTTGCAATCAAGTTAGACCGTTTATAACGTTTTATAAATTTATTTTCAAATAGAGTTCGCTCGTAACGCGAATAATAAGGAGTCGTCGGATATACAAGGATATATCGTCTTTGGCGTTGTGGCGGCTGTACCTCCTGCGCTCACCGACAGAGGGACAGTAAGACGAGATTTTCCCGCTAGTACCTTGATCCGCCTTTTAATCCATATACATATATACCGTCCTTAACCACCTTCCAGTATCCCAGCGTTTAAGGCAGGATCCGCTAGATAGTCTTTCTGACGAATCCTCTAGCGAACCCAGGACGAAACGCTCCCCTTCCTTTTTTCTCTCTCTCTCCACTCCATTTTCAGCCGCCAAAGCACTGTTCGCAAGTGTTGCGGACGATATATGGATAAGATATAAGAAATCTTGCAAGAATGGGGACCTTTTACATCATCAGCAAAAAACGAATGGATATTACAAAAATGATCGGCTTAATCATAGACTTTGCCCGATTGTAGAAAGTAGAATTTTGCGTAACAAAACCCGAGCAGATGAAACACGAAACACTGAAAACATCGAGACATTTTAAAGGTACCATCTATTATTAATGTTTGTTAGCCTGCATCTGATACGTAACGGTTTCATTTCGCACAAATATCCGCAGTGTATTATAACAAATACGTACACAAATAAAAGAATTTGCGGAATCGTTCGGCTCGAAACTAGCACGTCTGCAATAAATATTTTAAAAAATTGGAATGGTCCTGAATTTCTAAAAAAAATGTCCGTCATCGAGGGAGCTACAGGATCGTTCGACCATCGTGCATAGAAGCCAAAATCGTTCCGATCGCAAGCACAAGGATAAACGTGGATGGATCGATGAGCGAGTTCAACAGCCCCGTGTTACCGTGCCGTCAGTTATCGTTCTCGGTCGATTATTTCTTTATAGCCGAGCGCGTTAATAATCAACGAAAGAGCTCGAACGGAACATAATATTGTGGGATAATTGGTCGAATCCGTTGAATAATCAACGAGCTGGAGAGACACGATCACGAGGAGGCGCGCTATCTCCGGTTGAAGACGGACGAGATAAGCGTTTCTCGGGGAAGCGTGGATAATTTTTGGATTCCAAAAAGGAGGTCAAAGAGAGAAACACCAGAAAGGAGAAGAAAAAAGTGAGAGAGAGAGAATTGAGTAAACCCCAAAGTTATTTAATACCGCGTCGGTATCGGCGGAACCGATATCTGCAGTGGCGCGCAGGACAGCTTTGTGATTATCGCTCGTCTCGCGGAAAGCAGCTTTCACAATTATTTCAATTAATATTGAAAGCGAACCGACGAGAGGAGAGTGGGCGGATGGCGTCGCGGACAGTTTCGTGGGTAAATAAACTTGGCTCTCATAGTCGGTCAAAGAGAAAGACAAACTGCTCTGCGTTCGTCGACCGGACCGCCGAAGGCGACATTACCTTAATTGCTATGTAGGTAACGCGACGCGGTTCCCACTCCTTCGCCATCTCTTTCTGTCGGGCCCGGCGTGGATACACAATGTGTCCACTAATACAAATTCGGGTGGAGCCGGTAAAGTGAGCGAGCGAGGCGAGCTCTTTCACAGGAGGGAGAGTTCTGCCGCTTCGGCGACCCTCTCTCGTCGCGTTCTACACGCTGTTAGCAAACAGTACTCCGCGTAATTGTGTAAATCACTAGGAGCGTGACAAACGACTCGGTCGTACGCGGTCCCGCGGCCAGCTGACACGCTAAAATATGCTTCCGCGGTGGAAAAAAAGAAGAGAAACGAAGAAAGCAGTCATCCTCTTCCTTTCTCTCTGTCTCTCTTTCTCTGTTTCATTTGTTGTGTTCAATCGTTTCGTGCTGAAGCGACGGAACTGGCATTCGGAAAACGCGAGAGACCGTTCTCGCCCACGAAACGTGCAACTTGCCTCTCCAGGATTATCGATTCAGTGTTTTTCGTTCGAACGTTGCTCCTTTCGCAAAGTCGCGAACTCGAACCTCTCTGCCCCCTTTTGCCTCTCTCCCTCTCTCTTTTTCTATTTCTCTAACCCCTTCCCTCTGACAGACTATAACGCGCCGAGGATTATGTAAAGGCTTGACAAACACTACCCGGCATAATAATATAAATCTCCGGGAACGTGACAAGCGAGTTCGCACCTGCGGCCCGGTGCCGCGCTAACAGCAACGCGGTCGACCCTTCTTTCACACTGCGACCGAAGCGCGTTTCCTTTTTGTTCCGTTCCATGTGAAATCCGCCGATCCACCATTTCTCAACGATTCGATGTTTCCAACAGCGCACTGCAGCTACGCGAAGCCGAAAATTTCAACCGCGAAAGAAGTACCAATGGGATCTGTTAACACTTTGACTGCCACGTCACCCATATGTGGGTGACAGAATTATTAGTCCACGTATAAAAATAAATTTGTAAGTTAATATATTCGTTGAATTCAATTTAGTTAATATCTGAAGAATACAAGAAGGCTGATAGATAACCGTATGCCATACATTTAAAGTTTTCAATCGCTGCTTCGTTAAATAAATTAATTTGATTTTATGGGATTTTTGAAGTCGTCAGTTGGCCAGTTAATGTGTTAATAGGACTTTCAATAATTGCACTTAACACTTTACCGACCGGCGAGTATTTCAGAATTTTTCAAGGTCCATTGTCCATGATTGAAAACTTTTCAATCGATCTCTCAACGGTTGACAACAATTTATATCAGCATAACGTCCTCAGAATTGTTATCTAATAATTAGGTTAGAAATTACAATATAAAAGGTGTTGTTAGGCTTCATTTTGTTACAGTGCAACTATTGAAAGTCCCAATAATAGGCTTCCGGTCGGTAAAGTGTTAATGAAACTTAAAAAACTACTTTTACATTGTAGTTTGTAACGAAATTATTAGATAACGTTACTGAAGATGCCTCGAGGATTCTCAATAAAAATTCTTATCAGGGTTGAAAAGTTTTCAATCGTGGACTGTGGACCTTAAAAAATTCTGAAACAATCGCCGGTTGGTAAAATTTTAAATACCAATCGATTTGTATTAAAATTCATTTGGTATTCGTAATGTACGATTGTCTGTCACATTGAAATTATTTAAAAATCCTTTCAACAGCATTGCAAGAAGTCTAACAGATTCTTACGAATGCAATTTAAAGTTTAGAAATTGTAATGTTTCCAACTGAATGTATCTCGTGAGGTCGTAGCGCTTTAAAATCAATGCAACAGAGGTGAGGCGAAATAAACTGAACACAAGTTAATTTGTGTCGTTTGCGGATAATACAACGGAGCCGGGAGCATACTATTTATACAAAATCTGTGAAAATTGTGTCAGATTGACAGGAGGAATGTACGAGGATTAAATTGAAAGAGTTTAGAGTTTGAAAAGGAGTTTTTAACAAAAATTATTTATCTCGCGAACCGGCGAGCGTTTGACTGGATAAATCGTTAAACGGGTTAGCGGCGAGGAAGAGGATGCGCCGACGTTGTATTATGTTTGAAATTGGCGAACGGAAGTCAATTGTTATGAATAATTTTTCGATTTAGCGGATGCTGCATGAAAATTAACTTCATTAGGAATAACCGACGCGATGTTTCTCCTTGGTACCTAATAATTTCCCCGGGAATAATTCTAGCTCTCTCAGCTGAAATTTTGATATTCCCTTGTGCGCCTCGTTTTTTTCATAATTAGCGTGCCCGGCGCACGCTGTGTATACCATTAACCGACTAAATAGATATATTCACGAAGGAATTCGTAAGTACATCGCATAATTGCATAAATCACCGGGAGCGTGATGAACGATCCCGCGAGCGTCGCGACGCGCAGTGAAATACGCGAACCGCCGACAGACTTCTTTGAGCTGTTCGCGTACCAGAACCTAAATATTTCTCTTGTCATTCGGGAACGCACGGTCCGCGTTCCTTCTTTAACGATTCGTTCCCGGGTCAACCGTGACATTGCCTGCGGGAAACTGTACAAAGCTGCAGAAAGCTCGAAAGAAGCATTACACTCGACCACCGCTTCCATACATCATAACACGACGCTGGAACAATTATTTCAACTTTATTTCGCGATAAATGCTCTCGACTATCCTGAACACCCAAATTAATATTTATTTTACTTCTATTCAAAGCAACAACCTCGTCGTAAACAAAATGGTCCATACTTCAGACAACGACATTCGATATTTCTTTCTAAAATCTCTACAATCGTTTTGTACTATTTTTGCAATTTATACGATTTCATGAAAATGTACTACGGATGAATAACAACGGCGTTTACCAACTATTTTAAAACGTTTCGAAGAAGACTGTTTATAGTTGATAGTCGAGTTCATAGTCAAATTCCTGTTATCGTTGAAATCTGAAATGTCGCTGAAAGTTTAGATTACGTTAGCAATATTTTTTGTATTTTCAGAGGTAGTGGAGATATTTAGGTGTCTTGTTTTAGACGAAACACCCTGTATATTTAGACTTATACATATATTATTAATAATATATATTTAGACTTATAAAAGTCTTGCAAAAAATGATTCGCATAGTGCTCGCTCGGTGTAACAGTCTAAAAGCGTATTTTCGAAATCGATGGAGCATCAAAACGACGAGAAGTTCCGTCGCGACAGCATTTTCGAAATTCGAGGGGCCAAACAGCGTCGTAAACACGAGTCGTCGGATCGATCGAAAAATTTCATGTGAATTCGAGCAATTTGTCTCCTGTCCGGCCCGATCGAAACCATCTTCGGAAAATCAATCGCAACGTGTTACTCGAACGGTCCGATCCATCCTGAAGGATTCTTTATCCGTGGAGCCATCAGCTCCTGCGGGCCATGTACAACGGTACACGCCACGGAAATCCAATATCCGACGCGCCCGGCAAAAACGCCTTAGGATGTCATGCGTTGCGAAAATTTACCGATTGATCGATGTCCCGGGACCGGCGTACGGTTTACCGGGGAACCATGATACTCGATTTTATGCGCCGGTTACCGAGCACGAAGCCTCGGCTTTTTGCGATCGCCGCTCTTCATGCATCGAGAGTATCGCCGTCGACGAGAAGAGAAGCAGATGGAAACCGACGCGGAGAAAGCACGAGAGAGGGAGAGAGAGAGAGGGACGATGAAAAATAAAGTGGCGAGAGCGTCGTTGTGCGTATCGAAGCGTACAGCAAAGATAATGTTGCGATTCGCGTTATTAGGAGAGGCCCCGGACTTGATGGGACCTAGCGCGAGTTCCCATCAGCATCGAGCCAAACTCGCCGGGGTTTTCTTAATTCCATCAGGAACAAGTTACCGCACGACTGAAGAGTGATTAATCATCGATAATCTTCCATCATTTTACCGGCGGTTTGTTTCGCGTTTAATCGAAACCCGCCTGATTACCAAGTTTAAACAGTAATTTATTGGGCTAGTCTGGGGGTACAATAAGCCGATACCTCGTTCGTTATCGACTATCCGGTGTGCACGCTCCGGCAAACGCGGTTCGTTTTCCTGGTACCCCGATTTCTCTGCGAAACTATCAGAACCTGAAAATTGCTTCGCGAGGATCCTGCTGCATAATTCCCGCGCAATTATCACCGGCCTCCTCCGTCGATTACTTAACGGTAAAACCACAGGACTCGTCGGGGTGTTTCAGATTTTTATTTAAAACGCTTCCGCGCGACGATGCTAAATCAATTTGCCGATTCTGACGGTCGGAGAACTAAATTCTTTTTCATTCGGCTCCTTCTCAAAGTTTCCAGCATGCAGAACGTTGTGTCTGAACGTTTTCGAAACGTTTCGATTTTAAGCAAACTTGTGATAATGCTTAACCAGTTAAGTGTGGCGACGAAAATCAAGAGTTCTAGCCAGAGCATACGGAGATGCATCAATCCATCTGAAATTATTTATACTTTCTATTTGTTCGTTTTATTTCGTCTTGACTTCCGGTGTAGTTGTCATGACACAAAATATTGCCAATTTTCCATGACGAGTATATTCGTCAAATCATAGCTGACTGGTTAAACGGACAAATACAAAATTTTTATTATTCTATACCGATCGAAGATTTAAAAAATTCACGAGCAATGTTTAATACGACTTAATGTTTAATTCCTGGTGGTACACTAGAATTATCAAACACCGAATTAGACTAATATACACCATTGCTTTATAATAACGACAAAATTGTATTTATTGAGATTTCCTACAATTTCGACGTGAAAATTTTTGTATGGAAACATTCTACTATTTCAATCAAATCTGTATGAAAAAATCGGTAACTAGTCATTTTGACCCGTCTGGTAGTTCTAGTGTTAATAAACAGAAACTTTTCACTGCAGATATGAAATTCTTTATAACAATTCCTAGCCAACGATGCTTCGGCTAATGTACTTTTGGTAATAAACTAATAATTTCATAAATTTGTAACGCTTTGGATTAAAATTAATATGAAACATAAAGATGAACATTAGTAACCAGCTCTGAACAGAACTTCCTTCCCCCTTTCTTGTGCAGTTAATGGTTATCTCCTCTTTAAGACAATGCAAACTAATCGCATCTAGTGCCGAGTAGTTCCAACGTTAAATCTACGTTGCCAACTGCAACGTCCGTCGTTCGCAGAGCGATGGCGATCGTCGGAAGCCAGGAAGCGCGAAAAGAAAGCCATATAATTATGAAATTCAGTAAGCATGGAGCTCGTGTTTGTGCGCGACAGGCGATTCAGCTTAATTCGCAGGTTGTCGAGGGAAATGGTCGATGAAAAATTCATTGGGGTACACGGTACGCGATTGCGAAAGGCGGGCACAAGAAAATGGGGTTCGAGAGGATCTCGACGATTGTTCGCAACAACGGAGGATTCCCGCGTAAACGCGTTTCGTCGGCCTTTTCTCGTTTTCCGACGTGTCGAATAGCTTCGTTCTTCGCGCGATAACAAGCGATGTACATCCGAAATCAGAACGCCACGTCGAAAGAGCTTTGCCTTGTCGACGATTGCATTGCTAATCCCCCGGGCGACGTTGTCGACCCACGAAAATTGCATGCTACCGGTTACGATATTTCGCGTTCGATATGTTTGCCGCCGGGGAAAAAAAAGAATCGGGAATCATGACCCCGGGCGGCAATCGCAATCCCATGTTTTCTGTTCTGTCGTGGTCGGTACTTTTGGCGTTATCCTGCAACGAACGAAAAAAAAAAATAAAAAAACCCGAAGGTTTTCCCGGGAAAAAGCTACAACTATAACCGTTTGCGCGATACACTTTCGCATATTCGATAAATTGGGCTTGGTGGAAGATGGCGGGTTACAGTCGCTCCCAAAAATAGGAAACCAAGGAACACGATCGAAACTTCGTGGTTCCGTCGGTGTCGAATAACAAATTTTATAAATTTTCTTCCTTTTATCCAGTTTATCCGTTTCAGCCGTGAGTGAACTGCTCACAGATATCTGTTAACCGGTTATAATATCTGCAACCGGTTGCACCTGCGGAAACGAAAACAATCTCCGAAATTTGTAAAATCTCCGGGGATCGTTATTGGCGTTTCGAAACACTTAATCAACTGCGGAATGCAAATTTGCCACTCCCTATTTCGCGGAACGAAATATGTATCGATCCTACGTTATGTTGTAACATTATTTCAGTTATTCGGGGTTTAATTAATGTTCGAGTTAACTGCAACTCGCGTGCAACAGTGTTATAACGAATCGATACGCGTCGAAATAAAGGTTAGACGCTGGGTATCGAAACTGGAACGCCTGTGTAACGTAAACTATAAAACTTTATCTACCGTTAATTAAATTGTGCGATGTTACTTGGATTGAAATAACGCTCGAGGAAAGTTAATTATGTTCGGAAGCTGCGGATACAAATTTTCATAGGTATTCGGTTTCACTGATAGCGGATATGTTAATTAATAGGATAATGGTATTTGTTGGTCGCCCTATTTAAAACTTTGACCATATTTTAAGATCGACGGGGGCGGGTAACGGCGCAGCTATTAATTACAAGACGCCGATAATTATCCATAAATTTCGATCTTCGGAGCACCTCCTTAACGAGCATAGATGGGAAATAAGTACATCGCGGTATATCCTTTTTATTATTTAATGGACTCTTCCGCATCTATAATGAACCAGGAATATCTTTTATAATTTTCAATGGAAAACGCGATCCCCATATTTTAATATTGTAGATTGTTTTCCATTGACATATTCAGTTGTTTCAAACGTTCGTTTCGCTTTCCACTACAATTACAGTGGCGCACGAAAGTATTCGGACACTCTTCAAACCTAAATAACTTTTTTAAGATTGGACCAAACGTCTTAACTTTTCTTGAGCAATTAGTTGCATTGATTTAATAAATGATATACAAAATAAATTTTGTAAATGTTGAATCTGATGTGAATTACACGACCAATAAAAACGGAACTTTTAAAATATTTTTTATTTGAGCCACACACAAAAAATTTGAAAGACGTATCTGGTAGATCTACGATACTTGTACGCATGCAGAAAAATTCATTAAAATCGATCGACGTACAGACGAGCTACGTGCCATCGAAAATGGTGAAAATCGCAATTTTTCACGATTCTTGATCAGTTTCTGCTTAAACTACAGAAATTCTTACATCATTCTACGCATGCCATTTTTTCCCGCGTCAATCGATTTCGGTGAGATTTTCAGCATGTGTATAACTAACACAGTTCTGAAAAAAGCATATTTTACATTTTCATTACGAGTTGAAATAAAAATGTTTTAAAAAATGTCTTTTCTACTTTCCCACGTAATTTCTACCAATTAGAATTATTTCAAAATTATTTTTGCATATC
>CM052091.1:8341471-8436408 GCA_028453745.1 Agapostemon virescens | reverse complement strand
CTGGCCGGGGTAGATCGGCAAAAAATGGCCAATTTTCGAGGGGATACCCCCAAAGGTGTTGAAAAATGTTCAAAGAAACTCACCGATTGTTTTCAAACTCTGGATATGCATCCCTGAACGCGTAATCAATGTATTTTTCAAATTTCAGATTTATCGCGATCAAATTGCGATCGTGGCGCGACATTGAAGCTGCGCAGCGTCGAAAGAACGCTGCAAGAAAACGAAGTGCATTTGTACATTAACCGCGAATTAATATTTAATGACAATGTAATTTTCAAGACTGAAAATCAAGACGAAACAGACCGTAGCTAAATAAATCTTTATACACGCTGTCTTTAAAACATGAAAAAGAAAAGCGAAGACTGGAAAATCTGATTGAGTTCAGCGCACAGAATTTATCCACCGAAATTCAATTAATATTTAAAAGTCAGTGACCCAACTTTCCAGAACAACTTCAGATCTCCTCCGAGACGAAGTTTCTCCGACAGTGAAAACACTTTTTCCCCCGAATCTCTTCGAAGTTGATCGCGCATAGCCGAAATCTCGGTACAGCGAGGGCAAAGCAGAAGTTTTAAGCCACAATTTGTAGAGATCGAAGCGACCTAAGCTGCGCACTGCGCCGGGATCGGTTAAATAAATCGATCCACTTATAGTTTGATTAATATAAATATATATACATCGACAGCGAGATACAGAGAGAGAGAGAGAATGAGGAGAGCAGAGAAGAGAGAGGCTTGAATCCATTTAAATCCCAGGAAACCTTTTTCATCTCGTAGATAAAACGTCCGAAGGTTAAAGGAACCGTTCCAGCAGGAACGGTTCGTTCGTTCGATCTTCTCTCGTCGATGAGAACCGCTTCGGTAGAGACGACCGATCGAAGATGAAGCGAGACAAAGCAGTCGATATATCCGCGCATTGGCTGCAAAGTATGGCTGGCGAATCGACGGAAACCGTGACCGTTTCCGATCACGGGCCAGGTGTATCGGTAGCCTTTTACGGGCGTCTCTCCTGAAAAACAGAACACCTTCCTTCGCGGACGTGGTACGTCGGCGAGGCTCCACCTGAGAGAAGGTAAAACGTCCCCACCGGGTCTCGTAACGAACTTCTGACTGGGCCGGAGCAGCGGCTGCTTGCTACTTTATCTGCATCGTCAAAGGCGAGCTTTTACGAACGCGCATCAGCAAAACCACCGTGTCGACATCAAAGTAACGACTTCTCGCGCACGTAACAAGGGGGTCAGAGTCGTTTCTGTGTCAGCCGCGGGAAAAGTCCGGGGAAGGGGAATCAATAAGCTTGAAAATTCGGCACGATGTCACCGGTAAGGACGCTCGGACGCGTAACCCAGTTTTACGAGCCGATGTCGGAGCCTAGCAGCCGAGAGAAGGATCTGGAACGATCCTTCCGGAGCGAGTCATCGGCGCCGCGATAAATGCTTGGTGCGCCAGAAGCGAGACGACGATGGACACGCGTCGCGCAGGTGTACAGGTTCGGTGCATGAGCCGATACACACCGTTTGACGCATGTATATCAGCGCCGGGTAACACGTCGAATCATAACTCGGCTGGCACCTGCCCCTGGCACTCGCTAGATATATACCAGTCGCCATGACGACGACGGCAGTTCGTTCTGGGCGAACGTCGTCGTCGTCGTCGTCGTGACGGTTAGCTTCTTTCCTAACGAGGAAACCCGTCACCTCGGCACAGCCAAGGGCGTGGAGAGAAGGATTTAGCGGGTGTGAAAGGATCCGGACGGGGACGAGTCACGCCGGAAAGATAGAAATCGCAAGGGTGAAAATGTCAGCGATGTTGGGAGAAGTTCGGAGACAAGGCGCCGGTGGGTGCTCGTTCCCTCTCTGGCACGCTGGTGAAACAGCATAATGGATATTCTCGATTTTTTTCCGAGCGACTAAAGAACGATACGACGCCGTCCCCCGGCTCTAATTTATCACGACGACCTTTTTACTCGATTAGAAGCGACGGATGGCTCGGAAAATATCCCGTCGAAAGAAAAATAAGAGAGGCGAAAGGGCTCGGAGGGGCACCGGTGGCTTCGCTTTTATTTTCTTTTTCTTTTTCTTCGTTCTTTTTTTTTTTTTGTTTTTATTCGACCCCTCGCCAGACAGGCTGCCACTTAATTGTGCACGCGTTAATTATAGGAAAACGCGACGCGGACCTGGGGGACAATGAGGCCAGACGCATTCGATTCGTTCCCTTCGAATAACGGATTGAAGAACAACGGGACCCACACCTGAGGATACCTTTGTCGAAGGATATCTTTTTTCCCTAATGAGAAGCCCCGGCGAAAAAGGGATGAAGAGAATGTTGGAGGGATGCAACCGAGGGGCAGGGGTGTGCAGCACCCGCCGGTTTCGGTGTAAGGCGAGAGGACGGCGACGCGAGCACGATTGCGTCGGCGATCCGACGGACGACGAACACGACGCGGAGGGAGAATCCAACACGCCGGAGATGGAAGACGAGGGGTGAACTCGGTTTGCATAATGCCCCTGCTCGCTCGACTGCGAAGCGTAAGCTGTTTTACCATTTCCATCGACAATAATCCTGGTAAAATATTATTTTAAAGCCGCGCAAGCGCTGGATCAGAGGCGCCTCCGGAATCCCACCGTTTCACGCCTCGGATGCGTGTCTCGCGCCATGTGCCGGCTACAGTGAGATTCGCTGTTATTAGCACAGGTGTACAACCATGTCCCAACGAAATGCCTCTTCCAATCGTGACGATGCAAACGAGTTTTTACGCGAATCTAAACAGCACCGTCGAACGAGGCAAGAATGTTTTTCGTTCGGCTCACCGATGTCTTTTTTCGTACAACTGTACGTTTCCGCTCACGACATCGTGCAGCCGATCGAAAAATGCATTAGTCACTGCCGGAATATTCGATTCCTACTTAACTCTTTATATTTCAAATAACAGTCTCTTATTCTCGGACTTAATTGTTTATCATCCCAGGCTGTAGAGAAATCGGAAACAAAATTTTGCTACCGTTGTTTAAATCTCTAATCTTGTACACGATTATTAGTTAACCACTTCGGTACGAGCGTAAACTATAGTCGACGGCCACAGATGAACGCGCACGCTGCTTCGTGCATCGATAGTGAATCCGTCTTGCTCTTTTACTGATCTGTGATGAGGAAAGCTTGGAAACACCCAAAGCTTGTTTTACATTACAGACGGACATTACTTGTAATGTAAATCAAGAGAGCATATGTTTTTATTACGATATTTCTAAATGTTCACAATTTTATTTTGATAAATGAAAAGTAAGAAAATTTAATTCAAAATCATTGTTTTATTTTATTCATATCATAAAGAATATATTTTATTCACATCGCAAGTTTTTTAATACATATTGCAATAAATGTTATTGTTTTGTGTGATACATTTCAAAGCATGGGACTACACATAGGCCAACATTGCATTGTTTAAAATAACACCTATACATCTTCTCAATGGATTTTCCCTTTTTATTTTATCACTTTCGTACAACGTTAGAAAATGTCTTTCTTCGAAACGCCTAAGATTTGCTTACGAAGTATAAGAGTTGTATTCCCTCGATTCCGAGTACTGCTCTAGAAGTTGTGTTATTAACGCTAAATGATATTCTACATTGATATATTCTTTTTTGTATTTTTATACAAACAATATGCATTCCATATTAAAACGTCTAGTAAATGAAAAAAGAATTTCTTCTACCATTTCAGCGTTTTTCTTGTGCTTGAAACCGTACTAATGATTGCATCGCTTTTGTCAACTCTATTCGACTTGCTATAATCTATAACACATGAAGACTTTTGAATATTTTCACCCGTTCGATAATTTTTCTTTTGACAATCGTTATATTCTGCTGAGTGACTAGTGGACAACATCCAAACTTCGCGTTTGTCGTGCCATTTCAGTGCGAGCAAATTTCCTAATGATCTAAAACTAAAATCTCCTTTTTGTAATTTTTCTGGCATTTTCGGCATACCTTCGCGTCGCTTTTTTACCGTCCCACATGCGTTTGTTGCAAAGCTGTGCAAATATTCGAATAGCGCAGGACTTGGATACCAGTTATCTACGAATAATTGATGACCCTTTCCTAAATAAGGTTGCATCAATGTTACGACAAGATTGCCAGTTTTACCTAATTTTTGAGAAAATGCTTGCACCTTAGAAGTTGAGCCGGTATAAATAATTATATCTATAACGAATCCCGTTGAACAATCGCACAATACAAATGATTTTATCCCAAATCTATTTCGTTCGGATGGTATATATTGCTTGAAAAATAATCGTCCCTTAACCAGTTAACTGTGGCGATCTCTTTTCAAAGCGCGCATCTATGTATGTCGCGAAAATCAAGAGTTCTAGCCAGAGCATACAGAGATGCATGAATCTATGCTAAATTATTTATAATTTTCATTTGTTTGTTTCATTTCGTCTTGATCTCTAAACATTTTAAACATATTAAACTTTACGAATATAATTTAGTTTTCGCCAGAATTACAATGTAAATATCAAATTGTAACCAAATTTTACGCATGACGGATATAATCGTCATGACACAAAATTTTGCCACATCTCCATGATGGATATAGTCGTGAAACACACTTCACTGGTTAAAAAGTAACAGACTCTCATCAATGCATAAATTCCTGAATGGAGAAAATGATTTTTTAAATGTTTCGCACAGTTTATCCAAAGGTGTGTGTGCGCGTTCATATCACAGCCGTCGACTAAAGTCGACAACAAGGTTTCGTGGCCGATGAGCGCCGTACCGAAGTGGTTAAACCATACGTTCAACTAATTTCGCGATATAACTAAAATCAGAATACCACAAGAAAGCCAAAAATAAAAGGAACATTAAAAAATAAATATACCGTAAATTTTCGTTGTTTTCGTTTCACGGAGCGAGTCGACTCGCTAATTGTCCAGAACGTGCAACAACAGAAATGTTGTGCGGTAAAATTTGCAAGAAAACTTCATTTGCATAAGGGTGAATGCGAAGTATGAGACCCCGCAGCTCCGTGCCGATAACTTTGGGACTCGCTGTAGCCTGGCTAACGCTCGCATGTCCCCTTGTTTATGCAGGTTGTGTGTTCGACGCGCGAGCGCGTTTTATAAGACGCCCCGGTAAGTAACGAAGCGTGTACGATATATTGAACTTCGTCGTATGTACGTATGCGCAGAAAATGTTGCGGCTGCATATTTTATAATGGGCCCATGTTTGGAATTAGACGTAAGTCGCAGCCAGCCAGCAACTTGAAACTCTCGCGCCGTAACGCGCGTTGCAGGAGCCTGGAAATTCCGCGTTACACGACTTCCGTTCAAATAGGATTATACGCTTCGAGCATTCTCATTTCGCGCGTTTCTGTTTCGCCCGTAGCAAATTCTCGCGCCGTTCCTGGCCAATGTTCTGCGACTGCGATGGACAGATAGATACACAGGCAAACACATCCTGAGCATTCGACTCGTGTCCGCGACATCTGGTCCGGCCCGGGAGGCGGTCCTAGAGCCATAATCTGCCTGGCCCGATCGCTAAATCTTGTCAAACCCGTACACCCCGTTCTTTCAGCGCGTCGCGTTTGATGGATCGACCGGCAATCGTCAACCAGACGCTTTGCTCGTTTCGTCTTCGATCTGTCGAACGTTGTATCGCGAACGCGGCTCGCTGAAGGGTTCAATCGATAGAGGACCGCTTCGACGTACCCGCGGTTTGTCCCGAGGATGTTCGAACAGCATTTCCGCAAGTTCCACTAAATTCGAAGTACTTAGTTCAGCTAACTTGATCATTTTCTGCACGCTTCATGACATAAATATAATGCCGACAGTTTGTCAAGCGTTGGTAGAACTATCTTCCGAGGATGTGCTCTTCCATGCTTGCCGACAGTCAAAACTTTCGCTGCGGGCACTGCTATTAGCAAAATCGAACTCATACGTTTACCAATGCACGCTGTATCACGAACGCGTACTTCCTCGGAAATAATTTTCTTCCTTAGATGTTAAGGAATTACCAACGAAACACACGGACCGATCTGGTCCGTTTTAGGGTGCTCTGTATAAGATAAAATTGCAATTTGGAAATCTCTGTCTCTTCGGGATTCTGCGATTCGCTGATCGAGCGCTCGGCGAACGCGTCACTTAATTTCTGGAAGCGGCACCGTCAAGTTTCAATTATCTTGCAAACAGTGCGGCGAGGTTCATCGAAACGGCGATTAATCGCGCCTCGAACCGATCCGCGAGGAAATTCGTCGCGCGAACCAATGCACGATTCATTGGACGCGTCAGAAACGTGTTTGCGCTCGTTTACGAGACGCGACACGTTGCTGGTTGTGTATGTGTGCATACACTAGAGAGAGAGAGAGAGAGAGAGAAAGGGGGAGAGGAGAGACAGAGAGAGAGTGTACTGAACAAACAGCGTCGCACCGGGGATTGGATGAGCAGGTGTGCTAACACCACTTGCGTTAATCTTCCAGCCGTAACTCCGGGAAGGTTGCAGGGCGTGCGTCGCGCGAGGATATCATGCGTCGATTAGTAATTGGAGCCACGACTACGTCTGCGGCAGAATCGATCCTGCGAGACGCGGGGTTGGTAGCTTTCGTTCGTGGTCGAAAGTGGTTGACCTATAAAACGCTTTCGATTCAAGGAGACGGAAGCCTCTCAGGAGAGCCGCGGCTTCTAAGGACTAAGAAAGCATCGTGGATTCACTTCAAAGTAAAAGACTCCTTCCAATAAAGGAAAGGGAGCGGAACGAGGGAAAGTGGTAGCTAACTGGCACGATCGAATCGAATTCGTTTGCGGTGGATGTACGACTTCCGCCGCGTAGAATCTCGAATTAATCTAGCGCCACCGTATACGTCCGTGATTCCACCTCCGAACTACCTGTGCCCGCGGTGTCGATCAAACTTGCGTTTGTCGATGCTCGCCGAGTCACGATAAACGGACTTGTTTGCCTTTCGAGTTTCAACCTGTTCGGTCCCTGAACAACAAACATTATAAGATTTCTACTCTCATTTAGACCACCGAAACCACACCTACAAGCAATGCTCCGAACGCGACGAAAACCACCAGTGACTATCTACGATCGGGCTACTCCAAGCGCATAATCGGCGCTGATTGATGCGCTAGCCGTACCCTAAAACAGTATAGATACAGAAAATTTCTTTGCCTCAAACACATTCGATATTCGAATACCATACGCTACTCTGGAACGTCATACCGGTGCAAACTCGACTCACAAACAAGCAACCGCCGGGATTCTAGCTCACGAGCGTCATAAACACTTTGTATTACGAAACACTCGATATTCAACAATAAAGTAAAGTTATCGTTGGAAACACCAGCGCATCCTTTTCACTTGCAGTTTGAAATAACCGCAGCAATTGCGCTCGCAGACTGGACGAACGCAACGCTATCCATCTGAGACTTCCGCGCGCGGTTTCTTTCGCGGAGACGGATAAGCACGATTAATTTACGCGCGATTCGTTATGGTATTGTCACGCTGGTATTAGAGCGCCGGCGATGCTCGGATGTATTGAGGATCTTTAATTTTAGAATAAAGATCGAACTCAATCGCCTTGCAGAGAAAAAGAGACTGTTTATTAATGTAAATAAAATACAAAAGACGGAGGCAAAAATGGAAAGGCGTTGCGCGACTGAAGAAAGTTGTACGGATACTGGCTAAAACGTCGTAAACGTCCTTATTATATACCGCATCCCCAAATAGTTAGCAAATCCCTAGCTTTTATAGCTTGACTTGAACCTAAGTCAAGTAGAAAGTCGAGCAAGTCTAAAACGTGAGATTCAAAATATAAGCTATTCTCAATCGGATGAGTTTTGTATTAATAGATCCAAGAGATACACTGGAGGAATGTTTCTCGTCTGGCGAGGTCCGATTAAACCGATAGCCATGCATTTCTAACGAGCCACCGAGGTAGCGCCATCTTCTCGTTTCAACGGTGGAACGACACCGCGGACTCTAAGAATACTTCGCCGAAACGATATGAAAGTTTCATGTGTGCGAAACGATGATGGACTTTTCTGTAAATTTAAACGGACGTCGGCGAATCGTTTATCGGCGCCACCGGCGCAGCGGCGGCGGCGTCGCGCTCAAGAAATTGTTTAACCGGGTAAATTGGATTAACGGAATTATCAGGCGCTAAGTGGAGAGGACGGGCGGGATGGTAGGTATACGGCGGGCGATGAAGGATGTTCGTGAGAAGCGTGGCGAGACATAGAAACAGCCGGGAAACGAAGGATTCTCGCTCGGGTAGGACGTCGCTCAGAGCTACTAATGGCAATGGAAAGATCGAGAATACCGGGAATATAATAAATCACCCGTGCTAGGCAGCAATCAATTAATCCACGTACCGTGCAATTTGTTCGAGTACGCGCGCTCGTCAGAAATGCGCGCCGGTTCTGGTAACGATACGTATACGCGTCGGAATCTATTTCTGTCTCGTAGTTGAATAACACGCTGCCGGAACGTTACTCGAGCTAAGCAACTTCGCGATTTTTACACGTCCCCGTGATCGAACGTCTACGATAGTCTTTCGGCAATGCAAACCTCCGACGGCGAGAACGCGACGTCGCCTACACAGAGGACAAAATTGATTCGTTCGAAACCTCGTCTTCAACGCATCGCTGAACAGCGGATTACGCGAAATAGACATTTCCTGTCTGTATCGCGACAAACTGGAGTAGAACGGAAATCTATTTTCTCGTTTCGAATCAACCTCAATGCTAAATCTACCGAGCATTAAAATTGACCGAGATTTAATTTTTTTGGATTACTTGCGATTTTCATTGCAGAGTATAATTGAACAGAGAGATATGAAGAATTGATTCCTATGAAAGCAACTTTATAAGTTTAACACTTTGACTGCCATGTCATCCATATATGGATGACAGAATTATTAGTACATGTTTAAAAATAAATTTGTACGTTAATATATTCGTTGCATTCAATTTTGTTGATATATAAAGAACACAAGAAGGCTGATAGATAACATTTAAAGTTTTCAATCGCTGCTTCGTTAAATAAATTAATTAGATTTTGTGGAATTTTTGAAGTCGTCAGTTGAGCAGTTAATGTATTATCTGGATTATCTGTTGCGAAAGACCAGCTTCGCTTCGAATCCTCTAAAACGCGGTACACTGTTCTAAAGAGGATTGAATTTTAACGTCGTGGTCCTTTGTTTAACAATGTACAAGGGGATGAGAGTGGTACAGGTGGCTAACAACGTCGAAAAATTGGGTGGCCCGTGCGGTTTAAGTAATCGAGATCCAGGCAGAGTTTTCGCGAAGCTTTCGTATCGCCTTTCAGCGGAAATTTTCCGTATCTTTCGGTCGCAGAAATTTTGTTTGCATATATGCGCGAATAGTTACGCCGAAGAATAGGGTCATCTGCGATCTTGCCGGAGGCTAACGGGCAGCATGAACCCTGCGCCTCGGCTGTATCGAAAGAGCGCCGCGACTCTTCTTCTTCTCTCCCAACGTTTTCCTATAAAACGCACGGTATAAAAGAGCCGATCGTATCGCGCCAATCTTTTCCTAAAGTTGTACGTCAAAGGTGCTCACGGTCTACAGGGGGTCAAAGGCTTCGCGTGACCCTTTCACCGTGTTATGAAAAAGTTTCGCGAAAAATTCGGGCTAGGCGTGGCGTGTCGCGTGGTGCGGCGAGAACGATCAAATGAAAACGTAATTTCCGAGGCGGTTGGCAAATAAAAATTCCTCGTTTGGTCGATGGGGGCGGCAGGGGGTGGTGAATTGATAGAAAGCGTGCGCGAAGCGTCGAGTCGGCGCGTCGACGAATACGATCTGGCCAGTCGACGACGTTAAAAACCGATTTCTCCGTGAAAAGAGGATCCTTGAAATGCAAACCCTCTTACGGGATGGCGTAGACGCGAACCACTCAAAGAAGACAGCGATTCTTGGGTGAACAGCGTGGCGGCGGGTCGGTCGTTTGCACGCGGAAACGACGCATCCAGAGCGTATCGAGTTTACAAAATATTTTGAATACTGACATGTATCTTTCGGACCCTTTCACCGGTAAAGGACATCGCCCGGCCGTCGTCTCTACGAGCAATAAGAAAAACCACGCGAAACGAAAGAAGGTACACGATGAATCTCGAATATTTCGTATTTCTATACCGGAAGATCTAAGCGACCGTCTTTAATACGGAATACGCGCCACTCGCTTGTCAGTCATCGACTTACTTCAAAGAGAATATCCCTCTGCGAAAACGCTATCCGGCGCAACACATTATCTTCATACGATACCTCCGGGCTAGCGCTTCTTTCGATATAATGGAACTCTGTCGCTACGGGAAAATGGATTTTCAAGCAAACACGGGGTCCGTTGATACGATCGTCGCGTTCCCGGATAGCGAATCTCGCGTCTTCTAGTAACAATGGTATTTACCTGTCTCTATCGTCTTGTAACAAGGCCCGTTATCCAGGTGGTCTCGTCCGATCTCGATCGAATTTATGTTCCGCATCGAAAGATGCACTCGAGAGGTAGTTCTCGATCGAGAACAATTTTTTACCCGTCACTATAAATCATCGAACTCGAAGGCAGCCGGGCCCGGCACGTTTCTCTCAAGTGTAATGCGATAAAGTGGTAATTTAATTAGCAGAGTTCGATGGAAAAGGAATCAACTGCGCCGACGATGCTTCGAATACGATGGTCGAGCGAGGCGAGCATCGTCGCTCCTTTTTCTCCGAGGTGGCCATTAAACCGAGCGGAGAGTTTGACATTACGTAATCGAGTCGATGATCCAAAGCTCCGACGGGACATTAGCAAGGAAGATAGAAGGACTTCCCGAGCGAAGACTTCCTCTCCATCAAAGATCGTTCAAGGGGTGAATGCGCGACTGAAGGATCAAGGGATCAGAGGATCGGCTGCATCGCGCATACAAATAACCGATCGAAGATTCCACGGTCGCCGGAAGTGCATTAAACGTGGCTAAGCTATCGGGTGTAATAGGTGAACCTGCTCGGCAGGGCGTTTATTGTGCCCGGGCACGTCTATGCTTTTTCCGTTGCCCCCTTCCGTCCGGCCAGAGGCTGGTGTTCCCTTCGCGTCCCTCTGCCATTTCTAACATGTCGGGTCGAGTCCCATTCTCTGACGCGACAGCGACGACGCTCGAGCAGCGGAATAACCGCAGGGCATTTAACTATGGCGGTGCCGGAGAGTCGGTTGATGTTGTTGTTGGTATTGCCGTTACACGGAACCCATGGTAAATGCCGGTATGCCAGCCAGGTAATGGGCCCGAGGGTAGAAAGCCTCTCTCTCTCTCGCTCTCTCTCTCTCTTTCTCTCCTTCTCTCTCTCTCTCTCTGCACGCGATGAATCGTTTAAAGAGACGCACGGATACCCCGACGCACTTGAAACGGACCGTAGAATCGTTTTAAGGAGGTTTTAATAGAAATATTTATATGTTCCCTTTCGTCGAGGGTAGACGAGGCAGCGGGAGAGGTCGTGGCGTAGGTAGAATCCCCCACGGGGCGCATTATTATTTATTCATGCGGTTTGATGAGGGAACAATCCGACGTATTTACCCGGAACCTTTCACGCTCGGCGTTAGCAAAATTGTCTCCCTTTTGTCCGTTCTCCGGCCCGTATTTGCCCGGTTTTCGGGCCTGGGTTTTCACGTTATTTGCCGGGAAATCGTTCGACCGTGCTCGCCCAGACATCTGCCGGCGTGTCCGAGGTCGTTTCTTTTCGTCGGAAACGTCTCCGGGGGCATGTGCTGCTGAATAATTCGCGCGGCAAGTGGATCGCGGATCGAGACGACGCTCCCCGGCGATTCGTACAACCGAATCCGGTACGTTCGCGTTGCGTACCCTTCCCTCTTATCCGCTCTTGGAACCGGGCACGGAGGGCGTGTTCCGTGCGACGCGACGCAGTCCCGAAAGAAACGTAATTTACATCGGGACGCTTTTCTTTCCGGCGCATTGAAGCGGCACAATCGTGGGAAGATAAAAATTTAATTCTCGTTAAAGTCGTGAATTTATCGCGGCGGAATTTACTCTCGCTCTTTCCCTTCTTCCTCTCTCCCTCTCACTCTTTCACTGTCTCTCTGTCTCTTTTTCTCTCTTTCTCCAGCTTCCCCCTTTTCGCCATTCTCCTTCTCCGTTCATCTTTCCGCCTGCTGGCCGGCGCGGCGAGACGATCTCGTAGCACGCCGGATGATACAAAGCAGATCCGGTCGGCGGAAAAACTTTCCTTCCTCCGCTACTTCGCCAAGTTTTTGTTAGTAAAATGAAGCACTCCGGTTTTTCCCCTGTTTCGGCGCCGACCAGGATTATTTGTATATCGCGTGCCTCGGCTCTTCCTTCCTTCCTTCTGTCCATCAACCGTCCTCCCCTCGATCCCGAGATGCTTGCATCCGAGTTCGCTCGAATTTCGCACCGTTCAAAGGTTCCCGTGGACTGGAGCACCAGGTGAAAGGTCGACGGTCCTGGGTCAACGCGAAGGGGTCGCGTTAATATTCTGTAAAAGATGTCTCGTAGTTTGCACGCTCAAAGGAACGGAGAAAGAGAGAACGCGAGAGAAAGAGAGACGAGGTTAGGACCGGGTGCGAGTAAAATTCGTGACACGGTCCTCGGGCTACCTGGCGGAGGACTTTTGCAATTTTAATAGGAATACCGGAGCTCGGAGAAACCTTATCGTCGTTCATTCCAAAACGACAACGTCTCGGCGACACTCTCGTGCGACTCTTGTCCTCTCTCATTCTCTCTCGTTCACCTTTCTCCCTCTCTCTCTCTCCTATTTTCGAGCGTCCATTCGCTCGGCGCTCGTTTCATCCTCCCCGGTCCCCAATAGAAAAGAACTCATTTGCTGATTAAATATCACCGCGCAGCTGTGTACCGTTCGACGGCTCCGCAAACGGAGATTTAAACGCGGCCCAATGCCGGAACGTTCAATCACTCGAATGGTTACCGATTGAATGGGATTCAAAGGATCCGGTCAAAGGACCAACGTGCGCTCGCGCTCGCGCGCGTACACCCGAATCGCAGGTACGAGGGTACGAGCATGGGGTGCAGGTACCAAAAGTGTTCTTTACGCTGCTGGGAGGAGACGCGTTGTCTCGCCTTCCGCGGAGATATTTAAACGCATCGCGAGCGAAGCTACAAGGCGACGATCGAAGATACGACGTTGTTCCCGGACAAACTACCGTGGACTGCCACTCCCTCGCTCACGTTTTCGGGATCGCAAGAACACTCGCGGCGTATCCGACGATCTCGAAACGCCTCGCATGCGGGCAAATATATCATTACTCATTCCCAGGCGACATCTTTTGCTCGGTCGTCTGGTTATAAATCTGCAAATACGATGCGCGTCCCGCCCGTAGTACCCCCTTCTATCCCTCTACCTCCCTCTTTCTCTCTTTTCTCCCTTTCTCTCTCTCTCTCACACACACGTTCCTCCGCTCGTTCTTTCCCTTTCACTCCGTTTTGTCATCCTCCGCTCAGATATCCCTCTCTCTCGCTCTCTTCCTTGCTAGCCGTTTTTTCCCCCGACTTATTCTTCCTGCATTCAGGCGGTTCGAAGAGACATTCACCTTGGAACGGCCGCGCTGGAATTTCAGGTACATCGTCGCGTATTCCCGGCACGTATTATTAATTATCGTCCCAGCAGCTTGTACAGGGTGTATCGGAAACCGTGACCGGAGCGCGGAATGCCATTTTTATTTCTGAGACCTCGTTTTACAGAGATTGAATCCGAGTAAATATCGAGAACGCGCGTAGTCGTTACTTTCATTTAATTACTGGTGTCACGGTCGATGAGAAATTCTACTTGCGAACGCGGTTGAAAAATCGGGAACAAATGTTTCGTACAAAAATTCCTTGAAAATATTTGGGTGAACAAAATTTAACGGTTTTACAGCCGTTCACTAGTTAACATTTTTTTTAGAAAAACCATGTCTCCATTTTCTCTCCACCTCGTTATACTTGAAGATTCTTCAAGCTTTAACCCTTAGCACTCCAATGGTTTCTTTGAGGCATCATTAAAAATTGACAAAATATTATTCAAAACAATTTTTACATTAAAACTTTGACTGCCATGTCACCCTTGTATGGATGACGGAATTATTTGTCCATGTTTAAAAATAAATTTATACTTTTATATATTCGTTGCGTTCAATTTAGTTGATATCTGAAGAATACAAGAAGGTTGATAGATAACTATACGCCATACATTTAAAGTTTTGAATCGCTGCTTCATTAAATAAACTGATTCGATTTTATGGAATTTTTAGGGTCGTCAGTTGAGCAGTTAATGTGTTAAAATGTTTGTATCTAACCTCTTAGGCATAGTTGAATTTTGTGTGGGGCAGTTTCTCTGTACGGCAGAGAACTTTGGAATGAAGCTTCTGATAACGAAATTATAATTTTTCTAAAAGATATGATGCACATATTTTAACATTAATAATTTACTGTAATAATTAATAATAGAATTGAGTGTGCTCAAGCCACTATAATGGCACATCGTAATACAAGATGACATCCGCGGAAGCCACTATAGTGGCGCATCTGCTTAAGAGGTTAAGAAGCTAGTAAAAGTTGAGAGGTTAAGAAGCTTACCAAATATTAAATAATACATTGTCCCATATTATGTAACAATTATAAACACATTGAAGCAGCATGATAGAATTAGATTTCCATTTAACTTTTAGCATCACAATAGTTCCTCTGAGGCTACACTAAAAATTGTCAGACTATTATTGAAAACAATTTCTACATTACAATGTTTGTATTTAAGCACTTAATAAAAATAGTAACAAATTTGATATGCACGAAAGAAAATGAACCACGTACAATGGAATTATTCTAGGACAAAAAAAGTCTCGACTTAGGAATTCAAATTGCTTGGAGTGCAAAGGGTTGAAACGGGTCTAGGTTTACGACTGTACTATTCTGATTTGCGAAAGTATAACAGTTTGAGCATGGCGAATTTTTCGCAGATTTATTTTGTCGATACCTTTCGGCGTCAGTGTACAAGATTCAGCAAGGTGTGATCCACAAGATTTCAAATTCCGGTTTCTCGAAAAATAAGCAGCAGTAACATTGTGTCTACGTTTTCAAAGGGTTTTTTCCCACGAGTCTCAATATGCTCGGTGCATTCCGCGGCAGCAACGCGGAATTGCGGGGACCGCTGGAAAAAAGAGCACGGCGGAACGAGTCGCGCGTAGAACAACGGCAAAAATCGAGGCCGAGCCGCGAGAGAACTAGATCGCGGGGAATGTTACGCTCGTTCGGAGAAACGGACGCTTTAATGCGATCATTAGCGCGTTTTGTAACGTGCAACGCGCGATAAATATAGCGATTGTTCGAGGCGTTTGAGAGAGCACGGCCGCGCCGCCTCGCTTCGCTCTGCAATCGTTTCTTGCACCCGCCTCGCAACGCAACGTTAATTTTAGTTAATTCTATTCTCTCTGTCTTCTGTCGGCCTTTCTCCTCTCCTCTCCTCTCTTCGCTGTTCGTTCACTGCAAACGCTATCATGGCCAATTACGCGTAGCGCTGTTTGTAATTATTCGAGCGTTATTGCTTCAGTCGACGATTGTGGGAATTATGGCGATTAGGAAACCATATTTTCGCGCAGACTCGGCTTAGAAGAACGTGCTGATTGGGACGAAGAACGAGGAATTATGCTGGGAATTCGCGAGACCGGCGTTTCGACAGGTCGAACGCCGACGGATAACGCGAAACAACCGACCGATAGAAAGGCATGTAAATTCTAGTCAAATATAGCGAGCGAAATTAACGTCTGGAATGTGCTTTTATTAATTAAGAACGAATCGGCGCCATTGTGTATCTGTAATTCGCGTTATCTCTGACGCCGGATCGAGTTACTCGTATCCGATATTCAGTTTCCCGCGAATCGAGCGCGGAATCGAAGCACGTATTTCTATAATAAAACGATCATACTAATTTTCTCCTTTATCGGTACACGACCTGTGACGTTTCTTTTAATAATTCTGCTTGAACAATGCATTCGATTAAACCCGTACGCTCTGCACGGAAGGCAGAGAACGTACTCTCCACTTTTCTCCTTGAATATGCAATCCACGATACCGCATAAATAAGAAACAGATTGCTTTCCCGATCGTCTCGTTAGTAGATCGCAGACGCGTACGCCAAAAATGAATTTACACGGACTAATTTACGGAAATTGGGTGCGGCGAAACGTTTCGTTTCCTCTATAGGAAGTTCCGCCGGGTTCGGATGAAATACAATATCCTATTGCGTTGAAGATTTTATCAGCGTCGAGTTTCAGACAATCTCGGCCGCCGTGAATGCATAAAATTCGCAGCTTACGCGTTGGCTTTGCATACACGCGAGCCGGCGCAACTTTCTCGCTATTTTAATAGGCAAAGTATAAAACGCGAGAAACGGATGCAGTCGAATGCACGGATGCGCTGTAATGGATGTCGACCGCGGCGGCGGTAGGGAAGATCGAGCGGAAGCGGCGCGCAGCAACGTGGCGCGTAAATTCAAGTGCCGGTTAAAATCGCGTCGGTAATTGGACCGGAGGAGCGCCGCGGCGATATTTTCCAAGCAAAAAACAAGCACACCACTTTGTCGGCTGCGATATATTCCGCGAAATCTCGTAATAAAGCGGCTCGGCTGAAATCCGGACTAACGTCAAGGATTTATTCGATTTAATCCGCCCGGTAGAATTAAAAGGAGCGAAGCGGCTCGGTCGTGCGCGCGTTCGCACCGAAGCGAGAGAATACGGGAGACGATATTTGGAGAGAGGAAAGGGAGAGAGAGAAAAAAAGAGAAAGAGAAAGAGAGAGAGAGAGCAGAAAAGAGAGTCGACTCCAGTCTGGAAAAAAACATCGGCGTTCACGAATTGTGTCAAGAATCGTGGGGGATACGTCTGCTGGTAGACGAGCGACGTATCCGCGAGTAATGCGGACGCTCGCCGTTTTATCGCGGATCTTAATAAAATTCATGAACACGGGCTAGCCAGTCAGCTAACCAGCCAACCAAGCCCGGCCAACCATCCAGCCAGCGACGAAAACTTTCCTCGATGGTAGACTCGCGATAAAAACCAAATTACCGGTCGCGACGCGAAGTCGAATAGTTAAGGGTCGGGCGAAACTGCCGGCGAGAAAATGAGAAGAAACGTAACTGCATAATACGATGCGGAGGGAACGATCTCCGCTCTTTGCGCGCCTCGGACGATAGGTAAATTGTTATTTCGAATTAGCCCTCATTAATGAGAATACGCGCGAGTAATTAAAGCAACGCGAGACCTCGAGAGCATAACGCGCCGCAATCGTAATCCCGGAACGGCTGGGAACGCCTATCCGCCGGCACGGCGATTAAATTCGCGCCTTATCAATTCCCCGTTCGAAGCGATATCAACCCTGCGACGATCGGCATCCCTTGCACCCTTATATTTTTATCGTCCCTACCCTCCACGTCCCGCGTTATTACGCTTTGGCGTCGCGTTATCCGGTTACGCCTCCTCCGCGCATATTTTTCGTGGACCTGTTGCTGGCCAAGATGAAGTCGCTCTTCTTCGTTGACATCGTGAAATTACGTTAATTGAGTTTAATAAGCGCCAACTGAAAATATTTGCGCTCGTCCACCGCAAAGCTGCTTCAACCCGCAAACTTAATTAGTCGTGTCGTTCTTTCTGTCGCTGCGCTTGCGTTGGGAGCGCTGTCTAATTGGATGAATTTTTGTCTGCATTGATATTCGACTCAAATCGTAGTCCCCAACTTCAACGTCCTAGGTTCGTTTCGCTGTAAAGCCTATTTTGCCGAGACACGCAAAGTCTTGTTGTAGGGCGAACGTTACAACATGATTTTAAAAAGAGTCGACATCCACGAAACACTTTCGGTAAAAACATTTATACGAACGGTAAGATGTTTGTAAAATTATCAATAGCTTGATCAACGATTTATAGATCGAGGCTGCGTTCGTTTCGTACCTATCACTGTACTCGGAACGGTTTATTTTTCTCATAACAAAGAATCGCTAGCAGTTAGAAGTTACTCGACCGAACGATAAAATATCATCGTCGAAACAAAATTGTGGCAATGTCCGGTTGATCGATCGAACGGGATCAAGTACACCGTGGACTCGCGAAAGGCGGAACGAGCTCGTAGTCTCGTTTTAATCGAGTTCGAGCGATATTCGCTGGCGAGATAGATCGACGACGCGTGTTTTATTTCGCGGCTAGAAGTTTCGCGTGGACATGCTCGCGCGCGCCGCCTTCTATCGAATTAAAAAGTTCGGTAAATGAATTCCCCGATAGCGAGTTCCTTCCTGGTCCCCCTCCCTACCCGGTGATCTTGGTTGCAACAGGCATAAGTTTCCTTCGCCGGCACTGACAGTCGGACTTGATTAAAATCTGAATGGCCCAGGCGGAAATATTATTCCGAGTTTCACGGCGAGGGTCGCCGCCTCGCCCCTCGCCCATTCGTGATATTCCGGACTTTGGAAAACGCAAGGGGGAGGAAAACGCCGGGGAAAAAGGAACAAAAGGCACCGCCTGCAATTTAAAAGAGAGCGCTTAAGTTTTTACGCGTTAGAGGGCGGGACGAATCACGGAAATTCGTTCGGATATCTTCTTCGACTTCCTCCTTCTCTTCTTCTTTTTTCTTTTTTCTTCTTCTTCTTCTTCTTCCTTGTTCGCTATTTCAATTATTGTCCTGCATTTTCGAATCGAATCGAGTCGAATCGAATTGCGACTGGTCGCTTCGACGCTCGTCTGCTCGAAAGCCAACGTGCCGGAGAGTAAATTGTTAAATTCGTCGGTACACTAGTTGAACCGGTGGGGAGAACATAAAGTTTTACGACTTGAAAAAACTTTTACCGAGGGATTAACATAAATTTGCTTCGGTCACGGAGAAACTCGGGGCCCTGATAATTTCAAAATTTCACGAACACCGGCTAGTTTTAAGTGACTCTTAGCAATGCAAACACCAGCGGTCGTTAACGAACCTCCGTAGGCGGCGTAATTGCGGCCGTTTTGCGAACTACTACAAAAATGTCATCCCCGCGCTACCCTCTACGCTTGTCCGCCGCTATTACCCGGGGAAACTTTCCGCAGGACAAACAACGCACGAAGATATTCATACCTGGATCGTGCAGTTCCCTAATTAACCGAATCGAAATTCACTCCATTTTCTACATTATTAATCGCTGCGAACGCTCCACCCCTCCAACCCCCGAATCGCCAATGGGCAACAAGCCCCGGTTCCGCGGAAACTTCATTTCTTAATCGACACAGGATATTACGAACTTATTCCATTGACTTAATCCCGATACCTGCTGATCTCCGGGGAACTTTTTCAATCTTGAAACATACCAAATTTTCTGCTAAACATCGCGGCGAGATACAACCCTCATAATCCCGCGGATCAACGTTCTCAAGTTTTTCGAAAGTTCTCGCAGTTTCGAAACAAGATCCAGCCATCAGCCAGGCTCCAATTATCTGGATCAAGCGGAGATCCTCGAAAACGCTTCGTGGAACAGAGTGGTTCAGTGTAGCCGCGTTGAACCCTTCTTCAAGCACTGACGTAAATAAACACGTGGCAGATCTGCTCGACGCGCGGACGATTCAAGACACTCTACAGCGACTCTGACCTAATACTCATCATCCGTGGCATCGAATTACCGAATTTCGACGAGCACCAAAATATACGTTAGAACTGTGTCGACATTACGCATAGATAAGCGAAGTTGTAAAATATCGTGTCGTATCGGTAGTAGCATAATTTGAACGTTAGAAGAATTTCAACCCCTTGCTATACAATTTTCTTTGGCTCTACAGTTATCCTAACGTCTTAATCGCCAATAATGTTACAAAAAGTAAAGGAACATTTATACTTTTTATATAACTACATTTATTTTAGTGTTTAACACGTTCTGTGCTAGACCGTTTTTAAATACTATCTATTCAGGCCACATGGGGCGTATACGACCTTTAAGGATTAAATCTGCCCATAATTATGAAAGTGGTCTAAGTTATATATTTCTTGTTTCGAGATATTTAATGAAATGCATTTGAATAAATAAAAAAATATTTTTACATTATGCGACATTTTAATTTATAATTTTATTAGTCTTGATTAATGGAAATTTTGTGTGAATTTCATACGAAAATGTTGTTTTTAAAGTTTGAACTGACTTAGACCATTTTAGACCAACACTAAATGAATTCCATATAATGTTGAAATTACAACCACTATCTAATCGTTCATTTTTTACGATACCGTAAAAATTACATTGAATAAATTTACTTTAAAATAATGTGGTGTGAAATAACTGATAAACTCATTTTTTTTTAATTTTGACTTGGACCACTTTCGCAGGCTCAAAGGCAGTCGAAAATAAATGATCGCTATGTCGTGTGATGCGCGAACACCCCACGCTATAAGAAACGCGGTATACATGATATTAAGATGTCTATATTTGTCTCTACGATAAATTTTTTTAAAATTCTTCGCTTTTCAACTAAAATTGCAAGCGGCCTGAACGGAAAGTTCAGCGTGGATCGTATACGCCCCACATGACACGGAACGTATTAAACATTCATCACAAAAGAATGAAACTTGATTTCGTCAAAAAAGAAAGGCACGAAACTAATATTTATGACTTTATTCAAAATCTTCAATCACGAATCAAAGTCATAATACGTCAAGGTGTTAAATTACTGTTACACAAGTATATTGGGAATTGTTAAACAATTTGCGACGAATGGCCAGATGCGTTATCATAGTACAACGCGACGCAGTTCGAGATACGATGTATCAGAAACTGCATAAAAAGAAACTGTTTGCAAATAAAGATATGTGCCACGTATTAACATTGCAGCTTTAACGCAAACATGCTGTATCAACAATAATTCATTCAGGAACTAAGATATAAACGTAGGGCGTATACAGAAACTTGTGAACAGACCTGGTACTCTGTCGAAAGGGTTAAAGTGCGAGAAAGATCGAAGCTCGCTTGAATCATCGGATCCGGCTTGACGTTTCAATGGGTCCAGATAGCAGTCCTGATCCCGAGCCATGTGTCCAGAACCTGGACGCTGGGATGGCTCACTCAGGAACAGAGACATAAACAGAGGTCGGACGCTTTCCGACCAGGTCTCGTAGTGGTCGAGAAAAAAGATTGAACTTTGGTTCTAACCTTTGGTCCATCTTGACGGTTCGATGGGTCCAGATAGCGGCTCTGATCCCAGACTATCTGTCCAGAACAGTGTCATCGGATTAAGATTTGTCTCCGACGCCACCTTATCCCTTCCACGACAACATTTTCCCTTATTCCCCGTCGACGAGCATCCCTACGCTTTCCTTGCGGCACGTGACGCGTTTTGTCTTTGTCGCGTACGTGTCACAAATGTTATGCGATTAATCCTGCGCCGACAGAGAGAGAGAGAGAGAGAGAAAGGGTAACCCGTTCCCCTCGATTTCCCTGTTTGGACGACGCTGGTCCAGAACTGGATCGCACCGGAGGGCACGATGAGAACCTTCGCAGGCGGCCAGTGGTTTCCCGCCGGTCCGCGTGTGTTGTTGATATCAAGCCACACGTTGTTCAATGGCAGCTGGGTCTCTCTGGGTTGTGGGCTGTTTAAGCGCCGCTGTAGAATGGGCCCCGGGGCTGTACGGTGTATTGGCGAAGGGCTCGCATTACATAAGTATAAGCCGGCAACGCCAGCCAGCACAATACCAACGCTGTCTAGAAGACGCCCGTTCTCCGCCACTCCTTTGTAAACATGTATCTGGGGGTCGAATGCCTGTGCATATGCATGCGAGAGGGAGGAAAAGGGAGAGGGGGGATGAGGCCTCGATGCGTTCACACAATGCAATGTTGATATTGAACACACGTGACCAGCTCTCGCCTACCTCGGCTACGGAACTGCGAAATGCACACCGGAAAATAGGAGCCGACAATGGGAAGGGCCAAGGTTGGCTGTCTTTGACCCGGTACTCCGTCTCTCTTTGACCGGCAACCGACCGATATGATAATATTTGACGCTCTTACAACGGCGGTTCTTTTTTTATTCACAACCCTCCATCGATATGGAGAGATCTCGCCAGCTGGACGACGTAACCGCGACGCTCTTTGTGCCTCTCGACGGCTCGAAGGCCGATTCCATGGAATCGGTGGCATTTTATCGGAGGGTTGCCACAGGGTATCGATTCTCCTTCTAATTAGAATAGGTCGCGGCAAGCTGGAGAAGTAGGATACTTGCGGTCTGCTTCGGCAAACGAGGCGGTTGCGACCACCGATCTTCGTAGAGGATTCCTTTTTTAACCCTCGACCAACCCTTGTTTCCCTAACTCAATTTGTATCTTGACGCGAAGTTGAGACAACGGTGAAACGAGCGTGCGATCGAAGAATATGTAATCGACGTTCGTGGATCCCTTCTGTCGCGTTGTTCGGAACCAATGGAAACTGAACACTAGAACTACCGAGTAATAAATCCAACCGATGTACAGTGGCTGACGAAAGTATTCGGACACTCTTCAAACCTAAATAACTTTTTTAAGATTGGACCAAACATCTTGACTTTTCTTGAGCAATTAGTTGCATTGATTTCATAAATGATATACAAAATAAATTTTGTAAATATTGGAACTGATGTGAATTATATGACCAATAAAAAAGGAACTTTTTAAATACTTTTTATTTGAGCCACTCACAAAAAATGTTACAGACGCATCTGGTAGATCTATGATAGTTATACGCATGCAGAAAAATTCATTAAAATCTTCTCCCGCGTCAATCGATTTCGGTGAGATTTTCAGCACGTTATATCTAACACAGTCCTGAAAAACGCATATTTTAAATTTACATTACGAGTTGAAATAAAAATGTTTTAAAAAAATGTCTTTTCTACTTTCCCACGTAATTTCTACCAATTAGAATTATTTCAAAATTATTTTTGCATATCATTTATTAAATCAATGCAACTAATTGCTCAAGAAAAGTCAAGACGTTTGGTGCAATCTTAAAAAAGTTATTTAAGTTTGAATAGTGTACGAATACTTTCGTGCGCTACTGTATATTGCTTTGTAATAATGACATAATCGCATCCATTCAGATCTCGTACAATTTTTATCGTAATGTCTGCTCCAATGAAGAAATTCATTCGAAACTTTCTGGTGAAAATTGTTAAAGGAGATGGTTAATTTCAGTAAATTAAAAGAAACTTTATTAAACAAAACAAGATGATTAATTAAGCTGCGCTAGGTATGTCCTGCCTGTACCGACCCTTGCATCGAACTAAAAAACGTTTCGCGTCCGAATCGACGCCTCGGCTACAGATCGTCATTTTAACCCTTTGCGCTCGAGGCAGTTCCATTCCAAAATCGAAAAAATATTTTTATCTATAATAGCTCTATTGCATACAGTTTATTTCCTTTCCTGCATATGAAATTAATTAGTATTGCTCGTACTTACAACACTGAAATTATTAACGATTTCTTAACTGCGAACGTAGCACTGTAACAATCGCTTAAATAATATTATGGTAATTTGTGGTGGCGCCTTAGAGGCGCCATTCGAGCGCAAAGGGTTAACCGTCGATCGTCACCTCGCGGTGACGTACACCACCACACGACATACATTGTAACAGCATACTTTCTAACTGCATACATTGTAAAAGCATTGAGCTTTATCTCAACAAAAATGTTTTTAGAACTTCAGTAACTGTAAACGAAAACATTAGTAACGTGTCAAAATGACTAGTTCAGTAGTTCTAGTGTTAAAGCAACGAAGTAGGGTGATTGTTCCGATAGTCGGCCATCTTGAGCATCATTATTCCTCGAATGTATCAAGATTCCCGAATATTCTCGAGAATCTTGAAAATTCTCCAGAAATTTTGGAGAACCCGTTTCGATTCTGAATGAAATTCTCGACCAGCCTCGATGTATTTCGGGTCTTGTGCTACATCTCTAATTATTATTATACTGTTTTCTACATTCGGCTGCATAAGGGCGTACAGCTACGCACTGGACGCGAAAAATAGGCAGACCATAGGGTTTTATTTTCGGTGGGGTTAACTACTGTGTAGGGGCCGAAATAAGGTACCGTCTACCCTGTAATGTACGTACATCAGTATGATAATGATCGTTGGCTACGCAGATTCCGTGTACCGGGGCTTCTGTTACCCGTCGATTTTTCTGACACCGGGCTCGAACGTATCGGTTTCCCAGGAATACTAAATTCTCATGGAGGCGGGTACGCGCCGCGGGGCTGCCGTGACCAACAGGATCGGCAGACTTTTACGTCGGGCATTCACGTATCAGCGGAGAACCTATATTTCCGTGGCGGAGCATCATGAACGCCGTAGCCCGGGAAAAACGGTGGCCGAGAGAAAGAGACCGAGAGAGAGAGAAAGACGAGAGAGTTTGCGAGAGGGGCTACATAAAGCAGAAACGTGAGGCAGATCCGAGAACACAGAACGGTTGAAATGGATACACCGCCGGTGGCTGGTCGCGCGATATTTCAACCGTGTATATAATCCCATATCATGGCCGGGGGCTTAGTTTCGACACCGTGGACGACGAACCCTAATCCTCTCTCCTTCCGTGGCCAGACCAAAAGTGGGAATTGCGCTGCGGCGTGGAGAAAAAGATTCTGGACCCGGCTTAGGGAAAGCGCGTCTGTGTGTTTCGACGCGACACCACGGAGAAAAGGTGGATCGGTGGTGCTGCTAGACTCTCTCTCTCTCTCTCTCTCTGGCTGTCTTTCTTCGTTCGTCGTTCTCCCCTTTGCAAGAGAGTCGGAGAGACCGAACAGGCAGCCCGGCGAGGATTATGTGGATATAATAGGCGATCCCGAAGGTAACCTCGCGTCGATGGCTCAGCTTTTTGTGTCGTGTGGGACCGAGAGGCAGGCCAGGAAGCGCGCTTGAAACCGGCAACCGGCTCCTCGATTTATCCGCTTCGAGGTTCGCCTTCCACCCCCGTCGTCGCCTGCATTAGTTTTGCGGAGATGCGCTGAATGCACGGGAAAGTCTATCGAGACCGAGAGAGAGAGAGAGAGAGAGAGAGAGAGAGAGAGAGAGAGAGCGTGCGTTTCGCTTCACTTTTCAAAGCGACAACTTCGATCGAGTGCGCGCCGAGTTACGAAGCAAACTTCCGCCGTCCAGGAATTCTTCGACGATCGACAACTTCTCAGCCGGATCGGGCCGACCAATTCGGCGAGCTCTATGAAAGACGCGCGGCGGTCTCCGTGCAAGGAATCCCTGTTCCACAGGGACGGAGAACGAGCGTGAGGGAAACGTCTTTCCTGAATTATCGTCGGGTAACAGGATTTAAACGGTGTCCCAGAGAGACCGTTTGCTTGGACAATCGGCGTTCACGCGGCTGCTTGGAACGGGATTAAATTAGCGGCGATAAATTACGGGCGTGCGCGGGGACAAAAACGTGGACCGCGAATTTGCCCGGGAAACTGACTGTTGAATTTCCGTCCTGTCCTATAATTCTCCGAATGAACTGCACACGTCGCACGACAGCTGCTTCTTTAAAGATTCAACAGGACTCAAGAATTTTCAAGAATTCTTTGAAGAATTTTGTTCATACGAGTCACGAACATTTTTCAAATTCGAAGCGCAGACTGCCAAGACATCTCGGCTAAAAGAGGCCACCTAAATATTTCTTTTGTTTTATGTGACACGAAAAATGTACGTAGACACTTTTTCCTAAAATCAGTCTTATTAACACATTGCGTACGGGTCACGAGATATCTCGTTTTCATGTTTTTTTCGATTCAATCGGCAACCCAACCCTTTGCGCTCGAGCGGCGACTCTGAGGCGCCACGAAAAATTGGAACACTATTATTCTAAACAATTTTAACATCGCTATCTTTATATCTAAAAAATTGATAAAAATTTAACGGTTGCAAGGACGAGTAACAGTAACAAAACCTATACGCATAAGATGAAATAATTCAGTTTGAATGAAAATATCCTAGGTCAAAAGAAACGCTTTGGTTTTCTAGTTAAAACAGTTTCGAGTGCAAAGGGTTAACCATTTGAGTGCCAAGGAGCGATTTTGCGCTTCTTCTGTGTCGCTCGAACAGCGCCAGCGCTCTAGGCTGTGAAGCCGATAACCGCGACACGCTCGGTTTCCGTCGATGCGCGACTTTACGGTTACCATTCCATGTTAGGTAAAAGTAAAAGAATGAAACAGCTGGTAAAAGAACAAATTTTAATTTCAATCGAAAATTTTGATGCAAATATCATTAAAATGTACAAATAAGACAAGCGCTGTCGCGCCGCTTGGCACTTTTGGAGAGGGAATAAGACAAGCGAAAAAGCGCTCCTTGGCACTTTTGGACGGGAAAACAACAAAAACACGTGGCGCTCAAACGGTTAAGCAACCAGCGGCAAATATTTTTGTTACGTTACCAGGGTAATGAAGCCGCTCCCATTCTTAAGGCAAATGATGAGCGAAATAATTGAATTTTGACATTCAGAGCATGTAGCGTTTATAAAGCAGAGCATAACGCTCCATGCTTCTGGAGCGTTCGAAAATGTGCGGGCTTTAAGCGCGTGTTGAACGCGCAGAGCGCCGTACGCAATGTGTTAACTATTTGGGGCAGGGCAGAGTTAAAAGACGAAGTTGCTCAATTCTTGAAAATACGATGAACCGTGTAATCGATGCTTATACGGCTATCCCACCGGAAACAATGGCAAAGACGATTCTCGAGAGTGTATCGTAACGCATCTTCGACGGTCGGGATAGAACAAGGGCAATTTCACGGCAAATCCAAGGTCTCTGGTCGTTCGTTCTGCCGACAACGTATCGAAGCGCCGGATTCGCGTACACTTCACCGGATCGTTGAACGAGCCGGCCGATCGTTGCCCCGATCGGCGTCTAATGAAGCCGTCCACCCTAACAATCTCGGGGCATTGAATTTGTCATCGCAAAAAATCACCGTAACCGGGCGAATTCATTCCCATGGTGCGGACATGTCGCGTAAAAATGCGCGATGACTCTGCAGGTTCGCGGTGCAGGAAAAACCGGCACAGCGCGAAGTCAGGCTCGAGCGAGCACGGGAAGATTAAAAGAAGCCGAAGTACGACAGCGCAGGGGAAGACGAGGCGCGCGAAGAGAGCTGCTCGGTTGACCGTGGAAGTTAATGAAATCCTAATTAAGATGTTGTTGAAACGAGTGGAACGATTCGCGTCCGGGAAATCCGACCAGAAGAAATACCGTAGGACGTACACACCGATGGCCGTCGGGAGGGCCGTGCAATCGACCGACCGCAAAAGAGCACTTGGCAGAAAGCTACAGCGGCAGGTTTGCGCAGTGGGGTCTCCAGGCTAGCGTTCTAACTACGTTGAAGGGTACCGAGAGAGAAGAGAGGAGAGACTGAGAAGAGAGCAGAAGGATGAACACGAGGTAAAAGAAGAAGAAGAAGAAGAAGAAGAAGCAGCAGCGGCAGAGGGGCATTGGGACGTTGATGAAAGGTGGTGCGGTGGAATAAGTGGAAGAAGGAAGCACGTAGATGAGAAGAGAAAGAGAGGAGCTGAGAGCAAAAAAAAAAGAAAGAAAGAGAAAAGAGAACCGTGGTAGAGAATAGAGCACGAGACGTCCGCACGAAAGCGGAGTCATTAAAACAATTAGAGGAGAGCGTAGTTTTCTTCGCAGCAAGGAGCGGAGCAAGCGAGCGGGTGGAAAGGCGGCTTTTGCGCCGACCATGACGACGATACACCCGAGTACCAAGCCGTTCTTAAAGGGGGCGAGTGTCTGCCGAGCAGAATAAGGTCTGTACGAGCTTGGGCGCTTAGTCTCGCCGCGTATTAACGGCGCATTAACACCGGCGCGTCGTCACAGAGGCGTAAAGTAACGCGGAATTCGCGTAATTGGAGCAGCCATTATGCCGCGGGATGCAGGTAAGTGTTACATTGAATTTAAGGAGACCGGCGGGAATTTATCTTGTTCCGTGTCTCGGTTTGACGGACGCTCGTTATTCTCGCGGGGCTTCTCTCTTCGGTGTCTTTTTCTTTTCCTCGGGGTGTGCGGAAACCAGTTTTTCCGCACGGTTCAATGTCTCTGCGCTTTCAACCGTCGCTTCCAGGCTCCGACCTGTAGCTTAATAATTAAAAAGCACGCGCACGCTTCCGTTGGTCGGGGATTCGCGTGGGCTTAACCGTCTTTCTCGTCGCGCTTGCTCGGAAGCGCGACGCAAAAGAACGCGCGTGCTGAACTTTTCGCGAAACAGCGTTACCCCCGATTCGGGGCCGCGTTTTAACCTCCGTCGCTTCTTAAACGCTCGACGAGATGCGCGAATTCGTGACCCAATTTTCGAGGAGAGCCGCCACTGTGCACCGCCGCAGCGGTTCTCAACGTCGAACTCGAGCGCGGCGACGGAATGTAACGCGGAACTGCCGCAAGTGGGAAACGGTGGTCGTTATGTTGAGTAGCGCGGTGCTAAGTAGTAAGTTAAATTCGAAGGAAGAGAGACGAGAGGAGAGAAGAGGACAAAGCGGTGTCCGCGGTGTGCGACGCGTTTACGCGCTCCAATTAATCGTACGTGTTTGGACGGGGTGACTAGGGGTGCCTCGGGGCGCCACCCCCGCATTGTCTCTTCGATCTCGCGAAGCGGAACGACACCGGGATCCGATTCCGATGCGGCTCCATCGACCTCCATATTTCATCCCTGCGACAGAGAAGATTGGTTCGAAACACTCCCACGCTTCCGTTCCTTTTTAATCCATCCGTCGCTTCATCCGATATAGAGCGGAGAGTAGCATGCCAGGAATGGTATATTTTCTGCCCAACGAAAGAGCCAAAGAACCGTTCTAGTTCTGATTAGGGACGTTGCAGAAGTCAGTTACCGAGCATACCATTACGTGACTATGAAGAACTTAATTCGTATAATTAGAGAAACAAGTTCTTAGAGAAAAGATAATTCGTATAATTAGAGAAACATCTTTTCCTTTCTAGCAAAGTGCATTTGACCTCCTTCAGAAATTATCCCTGTCGGTGAGAGTCTTCGTTGTCTCCCTTTCGCATCGATATCTATTTAATAAGGAAAAACGTAAAATAATTCTGCAATCAAGTTAAATCTGTGGCCAATTTATACGTGTAACCACCTTGCATAATCATGCGGAGGTCACAGTACCATAAGTGGTTGGATACTGGTATCCTGTTTAAAAAAGGAATCAGTTGATCTTAAAATCTCGAAAAATATGACCTTGAGAAAAATTCTTATCCCCTCCCAGTATATGCCTCTCCGAGCGATCTAATATTAGCCTCCGACTACTTTCCCCTATCATAAAATATCAGCGAGATATTCAAGAAGCTCGAGTTATTTGGGACATCCTGTACGAAAAAAAAAATCTCTAATGGTTTCCGAACAAACCTCGTATTCCCGATAAATCAACCGGCTGTTTCGCGTCTCGCAGAAAGCAATAACCGCCGCGATGATCGTAAAATAGTAGTGCTTTTAATCGTAACCAAACGGTCGTTCAAATCCCGTTCCTCGGACCATTATAACGTTGATTTCGCGAAACGTTTATGCGCGCGGCGATGAAAATTACGAGCCGGCGACGCGAGGCGACGGTGTAATTCAGCGTGGCGAGAAACCTGGGAGTTTTCTAATATTAATGAAGCCCGTGATTTAGGATAGATCGAGGAGCCGAGACTAATGCGTCGGATCAGCCGTAACGTCCCAGCAGCGCCCGCTGCCGTTAACATGCCATTACGGGTCCATTAATTGTAATCGGCGTCGTTCCTTTGAGAAGGTCCCGAAGGCGTCCAACAGCGTTCGCGCTTGCGAGAGAGGGCAATGGGAATAATCGCCAGCTGGCGCAAGTTCGCGCGCGCGATTAGCATGCGCGTCCCAGCGCGCGATCATCCGCGTTGCCGCTGCACGTGCAAATAGCGTTGCGCCCGCTCCGAGCGATCGGAGCGGATCGTGCGGGCGCGGGGCGTGGCCGTTGCTGCACCCGAATGCACCCAGTACAACACCAGCCAAATTGAATGCAGGCGCCGCCGCCGCCGGTGCGAGCAAGAGAAAATATCGGGTAACAAGGTTACAAGACAAATAAAAACCTACGAAAATAACTTCGAGCCGGAATGTCCGATCGAGGGACCGCCTCTAGCCACGCGTTCACGCACTCGCAACAGACATCGATCCCGACCACGCGAAACTTACTCGCCACGCCCCGCACTCGCTCTAATACGCGCCACTTTCTTCTCATTTGCTTAATGACGTCGCGCCATGGCACAATGGAAACGCGTAGGTGTCGCCCAGGTGACAGTGACACGCATTGAACGGGACGCTGCAACCATTTTCAAGATGAAGGATCCTCCCGCGACGAACGCTGTTCCCTTTTATGACGGTGCAAACGCGGAGCCGGTGTCGGTTTTAAAGATGCCACCGATGACTCTATTTTTTCTGGATTTCGCGCGCATTCGAATGCTTGTTTTCTAGTATTATTCGTTAATAGATTGAAAAGCTTCAGACGAAATTGGAAACGTCTGCATCAATTGTGTGGGATTTCACCGAACCCTATTTGTAGTTTGGCTCAACCCGAAAGGGTTGACAGACAGTGTCACGCAACACACCACGCAATTATATTATTAACACATTGACTGCCACAAAAATTTAGCGCATTTTGCCCTGGGTGTCACGGTTTTATTTTAATATAATTAATTTAATATATAGTTTTAATAATAATTTTAATAATAAAAATTGATAATCAATATGTTCTATACACTATATACATTTTTCACTCAACCTTTCTAATAGTTCCTAACTCAAATAGCCATTTGTAGCCAATCTAAACTTGCAGCACCCACTACGAGATATCTCGTAGTTGGCAGTCAATGGATTAAAATATTCTTAAGACGATTTTATATTCGCGTCTTAACTTTTTTCGTTGCCTGAATTCGATCTAAATTCTAGTTCTATCGATCAACGAAACAATCCTGTGCGATCAAATGAATATTATTTCCTGAGATTGCAACACGGTATCGTAAAGCTGTACTCATACACTCTTGAAATTTAATCTTCAAATTTCCACCGCACAGAAATAATTAACCGTAAAATGATTAGCGCATGTTAATTTCCGCAATGAAACTCCAATAATTAAAGTAAAACATTAGAAATTAGAAGTCTAATTAAGCCAACAGCGTGGCACGTAATGAAATCCCGTTTTCTCGTTACGAAATTTGCAAATCATGTTTATCCTGCAAGCTTGATTACTTTGCGTACGTGATCAATGGATCGCGCCGCGTTTATGCTAGATGACGGTCTGAGAAAGTCAACAAGATGTAAACTTTTATAAAAATTCATAGACCACCGTACCATGAACACCGTATCATTATTTTAGTGGAACTATTAATTCTTCGTCACGGTTCAACACAATATTCACGTTACTAAATTTATTTATACTAATGAATTTTAAATGCAGTTTCAGATGCATAAAACAATAATAATAATGCAGAATCTATACGTTTTAGATCAAATAGAATGTCTAAATTAAAACCCTATACAAAAAGGAATCATTTTTACGAAACTTTTTGACGAATTAAAAGTAATTACAGTTCGCGTCAACCGATATTGAAAATTTGATTTTTTTAAAGTAACCATTGCTTTAAAAACGATCAAATTGTTTAGCGAACAGTCAGCAGGAGGTTAAGGTAAAAAAAAAACACCGAGAGCAAAGAGTTTAGATAGAAAATAGCATAAACATTTACACTCCGGATTTTCTTACAAAATAGAAAATGTTTGCATTGATTACAAATGGACAAATTAAGTTTGTCCTCGAATTCGAAAATCGTCGTTTAATTACACATCTTCTAGCGATCGAATTAAATGAACAGCTGATATTCCAGAATCAACCGAAAGACTAAAATGTCTGAAAAAGGTACTACAGAAAACGCATTTTAAAAAACATCATCGATAATAAAATTCTAAATATGGTTCGCTACAGAAGGGTTAAATTGAACCTGCTCGCATTTTAACACTAAAACTACCAACCAGTGATTTTGACTGATCTTTGTCTTTTTCGCAATTATCTATTTCTTATATAGTAATTTTATTAACTCTACTACTTTTTTAATGTATGTTATTTTTTAAAATACTCACCCCTATGAAGGGGTATCTGACAAAACTTACAGATATAAGAAGTCAAACTTTCCTTGCCAAAATAACCTGAAGGTTGCTTACAAAGAGTTGTGCAAAACGAAATATTCATTAAATGAAAAAAAACAAGCATTGGTAAGTGCTTTACTAACACTTAGCGTACGTTCTGCATAAAAGGTATTAATACCCGACCCGCCGATCGGCGCCAGTCGGTGGAAAAGGTATTAATACCCTTCCCGCCGATAGTGTATTAATATGAACGCATAAAATCCGCTGTCTGATAATATCCAAAAGAAAGAGCGTCTTGAAATTCGGATGTTCCTGAATTATCTACAAAGATGTAAATTTCGTGAAACGTTCCAGCGATGAAGTTTAGAGGGCAAGTCCATGAATCGGCGAGCAGTGCCATTCGTTCCGATGAAGGTGCCCGAATAAGGGACGAAAATATTCGCGTGCAGTTTCTCAGGAAAGGGAACCCGGCCGCCGGGTAATCGCGCTTTAAATTGCTCGGTTGCGCGGCGTCGCGGTGTGTACGCGGGCTGCAACGCCGAGGCCATCCCGGTGCAAGAATGCAGCGAGATTTACAACGAGGACGCAATTCCGGCTGACGCGTTTACAACGGGGAAACGAGCCGTATTATAAAGAGGAACACGGGTGTCCCGGCGTAACGCATCTTGACGGCAGGAAATTAGATCTCCGAGGATGAAATTGGTTAACCCGGACGTCGCATCGTTTTTCACGACACAAAACGGTATTTCTGTGCCAGGCGCCGGATTATAAATGCCTCGGGAAAGCCTGCTATATTTTTTTGCGACCGGAAGGAGGTATCATTTAAAATGTAAAACGACACTGTCTCGTCTGGCGACCGCCTCGACGCCTCTCGATGCCTCATAGAAACGAGAACGGTGAATCCATTTCGACACCTATCGAGCCTACGGAGCCATCCTCCGTTTCGTTGTACTATTCTATTGTCGATAGTTGCGCGGAAATGCGACCGGTATCCGAAACACGCGCGATCGATCGTCGTCGTCGTCTTCGGAACGAATCCCGTGACATTTAAGAGTTCCGAGATATTCGAAACTCTTATCGGAATTCTATGTTCGAATTAAAACGTATCGTCGTGGAAAAACCGAGAAGCGCTGAAATAGATGTAAACCGGTACGTACCGCCATCGGTTCGCGATCGTCCGGGAAATGTAACGGGACGCTTACCTGCAACAGAGAAAATAAACAAGTTCGTTAGAAAAATTTATAATTTCACGAGCGAACGGATGAAATTCGCGTTTCGGACTGATTATTAATTTTAATGACGTCCCTACCCTCTCGACTATGTAAAACAGTTTTTAATATCGCAGAGGAGAAGTCGGTTGTCGATGAGAGCTGCACACGCGAGAGCGCCCGTGCGCGTGTAGATTGCACCGAAAGAGTTTCGCGAAAATTACGTACTCGAGAATAATTTCCGGCGTAATAGTCGACGGCTAATTAATGCATCATTTCCCGCGATACTTGCTTACATTGTGCGCGGCAAACTGACAAAATTGTTCGACTGTGTAGCTAAACGAAGTTAATATCAAACATGTTCGAGCCCCGCTCCTATTCTACTCGACCCAACCCCCACAACTCCCCTGTCGCACTTTCCCAACAATTCTCGCGCACACGTACACGCGCGAACACCTACAGCCGCGTTTCTAATATTGCATACCCACCTACGCGCGAACGTGAGCTAAATTAGCGACGCCGTTCCTGGGACGTGTATTACACCAACTAATGTTCACCGCGGCGGATAATCGCGTGGAAACGTTGAAATCCTTACGCCGAGCGTCATCCTGTTACGATCGCAACGAAAACTCCCACGGAATCGCTACACTTTCGATCCGATGCCAACTCGGTTATAAATTTTCCTCGTTTCAATCCTGAAGGAAATCGGCCATTTCTCATGGCGCTGTTAACGCGTTGTACGTTGCGTCGGTCGTGTTCTTTGATCAAGTTTGAAAATTATCTTTTATCGTGTTGCAATCGAGTAAATTAAATTGAATAAGGTTACGAAACATGTAGAGGGTTTCAAAGAGGATATGATAAACTGTGTCTTCCTAGTTTTGGTTTCTGCGATTAAATTCTTTTGATCTTGCAGAAGCCTTGTAGATTTATGATCCGACAGGCAGTCGATTGTCTAACATCTATTCCGGTATTGTAATAAAAATCGTGTAGGTTCGAAACGAATTCAGTCTTGTGAATTTCAGAAAGCAATTCAGAATTCAGAGTGAAATTCATTCATTTCGAGTATTTAATTAAATCCCTAAATTTCTTGATCGTTCTGAATAATCAAATAACAGCCTAATGAGCAGATCAAGTACAATCTAAATTTATACACATAATACAATTTCAGCGTGGCTTTCATAAAACTGTATTTTATAGAATCCTTTCACCGAAGACCTTATCGCACTAAACGATTCATACAATTTTCCTTTTGTAGCGGTGCTCGACTCTTGATTTACAGTTTCAATGCGAAACATACAGTGTTCGCGTAACGACGAATCGCAGTGGCAATAGGGAATGAACGTTCGAACGAGAATCGTGACATTTAAAGTCAGAGTTCATTTTATAGCAGGATCAATAGATTACGGATTTTATGCGTTCATACTATAGATTGTTCTCGATTCTATAGAACGACTCAGAAGAGGAATAAATGTCTACGTAGCTCCCGCGGCTTGCAATTAATAACGACAAGTTTTGTTACGCATAAAAATCCGCAGATCACGATGTACCGAGCACGATATACGGGTCGACGGATCGTCTCCCGGTAGTCGATCGAACCAGATTTCCACTTCGCCAACAGTTTCGTCTATTTTTATCTGCTATCGGAAAGAACCATTCCCGATATCTCGGTAGTACATACCTTTTCCTCGGTTCACAAACACGTATCTCGATTTCGCGAACAAACGCATGGCCCGCGGCCATAGGCTGGTATTTAACGTCACGGATCCGCGGATGGAAACGTTTATCGACAGGCCGGGCTCGAACGATATCGCCACGAGTTCGTGCGTCGGGGAAATGCTCGCGGATCAAATTAGGGCTCTCTGTAAATGAGAAAACTTTCCAGCCGGAAAATTACTCAAGGACTGATACTCAAACCTATCTATCCGACGCGGCGGCACACCCTTCTCCTCTTCTCCCTCTGGCCGCGGCGCCGATCCCATTTTCTATCGGGGAAACAAAAACGTAAAACTCGAGCCGGAGAAACTATAGACTCTCCTCGCGCTGCTATCGCGCCGCCGAGGCTCCCTTTCGTTCTCTGTTTATCATTCGGTAATGCTAAACGGGACGCGAGAACCACTTCCAGACTAGTTAAAACGCGTAGCGAGGCGCGCGCGCCCGGCGAATCGCGCCGTAACCGGGGGACAAAATAAATACGAGCACGATTCGACTGTAACGAGACCCGTCGTTTGTATTTTCACATTGGACGAGGGAGATCGCGGGATTTGCACCGGAGAAAGAGCGGAAACGCGATGAGAGAGACACAGAGTACGAGGGGTTGATAGAGGCGAGAGAGACGAGGGCGAAACGAAAACGAACAGAAAGATAAGAGCAAGGGTGACACGGAACGCGAAAGAAGAGCGGTTCGCGAAATTATCCCTGGGCCCGCGCGAGCCATCTGGCTCTCCGTGGAAATGCCAAGAGGCGGCGTAATAGGGTAATACAGAATGGCCTACAAAACAACCTACCGAGACATTCCGTAATTGGCCGTGGCTACCGGGTGCAGCGACGGCGGTGGCAGCGGCGGCACGTCGACCGTAGGAAAGCGCGAAAACCACCGCATACCTGTAGGGTGGCTGCGCGAGACCATCACGCTGTCTCCATGCTAATGTCACCGGGCCGTATCATCGTTGCTCGCATGCCCCGGATGTTCGCAGCGAAGACAACGACCCCGATGGAATTCCAGCGACGCGCATAACGACGTACGATATAATTTCGAAGCAAAAGAATTCGCCGGGGTGTTCCCGACGTCGTTGTCGGTCGGCTCTATCGTTTTTGCGCAACGCCCCTCCACGCCGTCAGCTTCCGTCGTTTTCTACGCGGCGCGCCGAAGCAAGACGGGATAGGATCTTATCCGTCGTTCAATTCTTCGGGCAAACCAGCCGCGCGACGTGAATGAAGAACCGCGCGTTTACGTAATGAATGAGTGAGTACGCGCGCGAACGCTCGCGCGCTCGAGGACTCTGGGCCGACGTCTCTCTGCTTCGGCGGGAGACAACGTCTAATTAATACGAGGCCGGAGGACGGGCCATAGTAAGACGAGAATATCTCGAGTGCGGGGAGTATTCGTGATGCGGGTTTAATGTCCCTAATGTCGTTCGATCGCGCACAATAGGCCGGTGTCGTACACTCGTTCCCATCCCCATTCTCGTCGCATCGATCTCTCCACCCCCTCGTCTTCCGCTTCTCCCTTTTGCCGAGGCACTCGGGACGAACCCTTCGCATCCTCTTCCGTGCACTTCACGCCGGTCCCAGCGTTAAGACGTAATTTCGTGACCACGCTGCTGCGCCACGACGAACAAAGTCGCGCGACGCCGGGACACGGTACGAGGACCATTATTACCGAGCAACTGTCATAAAACTCGGCTGCAGGAGAGCCGTAAGCTCGAGACCAACCGGCATCCATCGTAATGGTAATTTCTGGCCGGGACGTATGCGCATTGGAAGACGGATGAGACGTCAGACTGGGCTCTTTCTCTCTCTGTCGGCGTGTCTGAGTAACGCGGACGCCGACGCCGCTGGAAAATGGATGCTTAGCTGCCGTAAGTTTCCTCCTAATTTCCTAAGCACCTCCTCTCTCTCCCGACCCTCGTTCCACCGAGGACGGATGACGCGCGGCGAAATTAACGCGGATCTTAGAGCCAACTTTCGGACCAATTGCTCGACGACCCTCCGCGAACGACCTGCTCGCGCCCCTCCCTCGACTTTTCGATACTATTATAGTTCGCGTCATTATGTCGAGCAATTGGGCCTATTATCGCTCAATGGAGTACCGAGATGTTAGCCCGGCACCTGGGTAATGGAGCGCGATTCATCGCGTCCCCAAGAGCACCGGGCTCGCAAGGGATGCTACCCGAATGGACCCTTCTGATTTTAATGAAACTCGCCTCGAGTGATTTATGTACTATTATTTTTATAGAAACCCTCTTTGTATATAGTTTAACCTATGTATCGTTAAGGCAACCGGAAAATTAACAAAATTTCCGAGTTGCCGCAATAAAATCTCTGAATAATAATAATATCGGTAAATAAATAAAATCAAGTAGATAGTAAAATCAGGAAAAATAAAAGAAATAAATATTAAGACTCCTGGTAGACTGTTCCGGTGCGAATATTCCCCAAAAAACATTGTCTGTTACGACGGCAATGCCGAAGATTGTACGCGCCTAACCCTGTCCTCGGCAATTTAAAATACAAAAACGAAGAGCAGGCAAAAATGACTAAATTCAGCTCCGAAGGAGCCGACCATTCGACACGCGCCGCACGCACTTGCGACGCACTCGAAGAAACAGAAATCAGACAACCCTGCAACAAATCACGATAATCTCTCATTGACCATTTCTCACTCCTTCAGGCACAGTCCTTCCATCATTTTGACAACCAATTAAACAACGCTACATTCCTTCGCCTCAAACTACCCTCAACCAATCATGACGAAGCCGGGGTGACGACCGACAGAATGCAACAAGATTCAGGCAGATTAAATCAGAAATCGCGAAGAAACGAAACAAGAAATCGCGAAGAACAGGAACAGAACATCTAACAAGGGAACATATTCACATGCGAAATTTCTTTATTGTTTGAACAAAAATCTTTTGTTAAAATTTTCTTGCGCGACTACATTTCCCATTGAAAAACACACAATTTAAAAATAAATTCAAATTTGTTCGGCCTCTGGTTTCCGAGATATCTAAAAAATACCCCCACTTTGAGGGCTGTTTTCACCCCTTCAAAGTGGATGGTTGTTGATACAAATAACACGTGTCAAATATTTTTCAAAGAACTATAAGCTCCCATAAGTTTCATCAAAATCGGATTTTCGCATTTGAATATGTTCCCGTATGCTAGAGAAGTACGCCACGAGAGTTAATCACTATTGGGTTATTGATTACGCAGGGATTTATGCCACAATAATTGACTATATTTCAGCGAAATCTCAAGGTGGGTCAATCTCGAGTCGTCAGGAGGAAAATCAAAATCTTTAAAAGATCAAAAGAATCATAAGTGGGGCTTATTGACTGCTTTTATGGAAAATATGAAAACGGATGATTGGTACATCGACTCTAGGGCCACAAATCATATGTCGTCTAATAAAGATTGGATAAAGGATTATACTGCAGCAGAGAAACAAACTGTAACAGTTGCAGACAATAATCCAACAGATTATGGGCCCAGGTTTGAGCTAAAAGCCTTTCTTTTAAATTAGTCTATGTATTAAAAAACGAACGCACGGTGTATGAGACCGGCATTGTTAAGGGTCAAATTATTAATAATAATTAAAGCACAACAAATACAACAAATAGCACTCCAATGGCTCCTCTGTGGTGACACTAAAAATTGTCAGCCTATTATTCAAAACAACATTTACATTACAATGCTTGTATTTAAGAAGTTAGTGAACATAGAAAAGTTGCACATACGATTAATAGTAACAAATTTGATGTGCACGAAAGGAAGTGAACGACGTACGATGGAATTATTCTAGGACAGAAAAATATTTCGAATTAGGATTTAAAATTGCTTCGAGTGCAAAGGGTTAAAATTTTCTTGCGCGACTACGTTTCCCATTGAAAAACACAGAATTTAAAAATAAATTCAAATTTTTTCGACCTCTGGTTTCCGAGATATCTAAAAAATACCCCAACATTGAGGGCTGTTTTGGACAATTATTGTGGCATAAATCCCTGGGTAATCAATAATCTAACAATCATGATTTGTATAATCTACGTTACAAAGCAGTTTCGTTATTGAAATTTAATAAACCCCTACAAAATGTAAAATACGAAAGTTTTAAATGAAAGCAATGATAATGAATCCAGTGATGGTGACATGTTTGTGCCGATTAAAAAGTGTCTAAGGCGTATGATTATTAATGAGAATAGCGAAAAGGAATAATTTGGATCAATAATTTGGAAGTATTTCGAAACTCACGGCATAAAAGCGCCTGTTTCAAATAATTTAAGCGAGGATCCAAGAAGTTAAGAATCCAAGAGTGCAAAGGGTTAACTATAACAAGTAATAGAAAACGTGCACGCAACTGATTGTTCGACTGCGCGTAAAAACAAGTCTTTTCTAAAGTGCTCACCGGAAACGAGGTATGTGGCATCGCCGAAGGAGCTGGCCAGTCGGCTGTTCGATGGGAGCCGCACGGTTTTTCGCGATAGCGGGACGAGTAACGGTACCGTCAGGGACCAAAGGTGCAACGGCGGACGGCGCGCGAGCCGTTTGTTGGCCGTGTCCGGATCGTTCGAAATGCAAAGACATCGGTGCAAAAAGACGGGAACGAAAAGCCGATACGTCGAGACAAGAGGGAGCGGACGTGCCGCCGTTGAAATCGTCGGCAACCGTGCGTCACGATGGAAAGGGAAAGTTTCCGGGGAACTAATGTGGGTCAGTTTATATTACGTCCGAAGCGTGCAAAACGTTTCGGTGTTCAAACGGTGATTACGAGGGCTGCAAAGATTCGATTAGCCGGATGTTGGAGCCGGGACTGGAGGATACCGAGCGTGAAATTAGAAGCACGCGATCGCAACGGCCGATTAAGTCTTACGCCTACTGTCAGTACCGCGATAATAACCTCCCAGTTTGCGTATCGCTGACCGTTGCCCCGTTCCCGCAAATCATTCCTGTTTGCCCGACGGGCCGACGTCGTTGCGATATCAACTGGCAAGCTGGATCACGCCAACGCGTTCCATTCTTCCCCACCTCTGCTGTTCCGAGACCGGCTCTCGAGATACACCCGGTCTCTTCGTTATCGTTTTATAACATCGTCCAGGCGGTTCCGTTCCGTTCCATTCCGTGCCGTGTCAGTTAGGCAGGAAAAGATACGTACTCGTTCGGAGCATTCCCGATAATAAGACGTTCTCGGAGCGAGAGTCTCGCGAGTCCTTGGATTATTGTTAATCCGACGAACAAATACCGGTTCTCGCGCGGCGCGGCGTCGTTCAGTTTGATAAGCTCGGATGAAACACCGATATCGTTCTCGACGCGTTGCATTTATATCGAGGCGCGCGCGGACGGTTCGATTTAATCGATTTTCGATGGATGCATCTGCCGTGTGTCGACGCCTAGATCCTTTCTCCCGCGGAGCGAATCGGTGGGCAGGACGCAATAAACCATTTCTGCTTCGAACGAGCGAGCGAGCAGCATCTTGATCGTCGACCTTGCTACCCGTATCGTCGGTAGACAAATTAAGTGTTCCAAAGAATGGGGACGAACGACAGCACGGCGGAAACGCAACGATGAGACCGGTCTAGTCGCGAAATCTCATTACAAACTTACTTGCCGGGAGAAGCCAGGACTCTCGCGCGCGCACAAGCGAGCAAGCGAGCAAACAAGCAGACGCGCCAGGTCCTGTGTTTCCACTCCAACGAAGTCAATATAAATTACGCCAAAAGAGATCACCGTCGGGGATTCAATTTCCAGACGAGACAACGGGAACTCGATATTCCGGTGTTCGCGGAAGAAACGGCCTCGTATAACTGACAGGTTCACGTGACTGCATGAAACGCAATACAATGTCGGCGCGCCGCGTCGAAAAAAAGCAAGAGCAACGGAAACAAACAGGTAAAAGAGAGAAAGAGAGAGAGAAAAGGGCGGGATTTTCATCGTTGATCGATGGTCACGTCGAAACCTTGCCCGTTTCCAGCAGGAGCTTTCGAAGTCTGACAACATTATCGTCGGTGCCACGTTTTAATCAGTATACGGTTGCGGCAAAGATAGCTGTCCGGGCAAACGTTGATAAAACCGATGCTCTTCCACCGTGGACCCGGCGATGCTCATGGAATAATATCCTCTTCAAGAGGTAGAAACGGCAGGACGTGTCCTCGGCGAACGATCGATCTCATCCATAAACAGGAGAGTGTCGGCGATCTCGGCGAGCGGACGCGAGATGATACCGGGTACGCACGCATCCAGGTGAGCTAGTTATGGGAGCACCAGCGAGAAACTGCGGCAACAGCAGAGCCACGGTTTCTGACTTATGCATGCCAGCCGGTTGAGCCACTGGACGCACGAAGAAATGTACGTGACCAACGTTACCGGTCCCCCTGGCCGTGCGAGTTTGCATGCGCGCTTACACGATGCACAAAAATATGCAACAGCTCAGGAAAACAGGAGGTGGAGGGAGAGGGAGAGAGAGAGAGAAAGAGACAGAGAGAAAAACAGGAAGAGAGAGAGAGAGGAAGAGAGAAGAGGATGCTGCCGGGATAACTGCTCTGAGAATATGTATGCTTCGTGCAGAGTAACGGTACCATAGAGACTGTGGATGACCCCGCCTGTGTAAATGCACGACCTCGCCGGAGACGGGACCCAGGATCGGCAGAGGGCTTCTCTGTCTCTCTTCCTCGTCTCCACACCGATTGCCCGTCGTCGTCCTCGTAGTCCCCGACCGCGAAACACGTAACCCTTTCCTCTCTTTCCACGTGTAGGTACCGTACGCCGAGGAACACGCAACCAAGCGACGCAAGCGCAAATCGCCACGCTACCCGGGGCCTTATGCATTACGTGCTCCCGCGGTATCGGCGTGGCTCACGTGTGCGCGCACCCGGAATGTATCATTTTGATAATCTCGCCTCGAAGAGACGCCGCGATATTACCGCAACAGCTTTCGTTCCTTACTCGCTCTGACTGCCTGTCTGACTGCCTGCCGGCTGCCTCGCACCGGTAGCTTGGGACCGTCCTGGTTGTTTGCACGCTCCTGTCCCGGACTCCCATACTGGTTCTCACGCCGATTTGCTAGACGATTCGCGTTCCTAACCAGCGACGCTAGAGTCTTCCGAAAACTGATTCGTTGATTTCTGAGAGTCCATTCTTCCGAAAAATTGAGGTCAGTCAATCGATTCTTTCGCACCTGACAATCGATTTTTCGTGAATTGATTATTTACCGTCTGGGTATCGATTCTTTGAAAAAATCAAGATTAATAAATTGATTCTTTCGCATCTGGCTATCGATTCTTCAAGAATTTATTCATAGGCATCTGAGAACTTTTGAAAAAGGTTGAGACGAATGAAACGATTCTTCGCCATCCCAGAATCGATTCTTGAAACAACTTGCGATCAGAGTGTCGATTCTTCCAGAAAATCTATTCTCCAAAAATTGATTCTTTAGCATGTGATCATCGATTCCTCTAAAAATTGATTCTTTGGCATCTAAGAATTTTTGAAACATGTTGCGACGAATGAAATCATTCCTTACCATTCGAGAATCGATTCTTCCAAAACAATTGCGACAAAAAGTTGATTCTCTGGCGCATGATGACCCATTCTTCCAAAAATTAAATCTTTAGCATTTATGAATGGATTTTCCCAAAAACTTGACTCCGGAAGAATCGAGATTTCCAAAAAATGCGACTCCGCAAGAATCGACGTCCTTTCAACGATAAGAACGAACTGGCCAGTAGTAGAACGCATTGTTTGTTGAAGCGCATTCGGAAATCGGGAGATATCCGGGATCGTTTTCAACAAAATTTAAAGGGATGTATCGCTCGTTCGCGGTGTACGATGAACGTTGTTATACCTCACAAAGCAGCAATTTGTGACGAAATTTTGGGGTTCGCAACTTTATCGATATTCAGTGGATGCCGTTCATATATTTCAGAGTATATTAGTTGGTACCTGCGCCAGCGTATCACGCGCGATACGTATTTTTGCGCGGGTAGTTCCATTGTCCGTGTTATTAACCGACCGCGTAGAGTAATGGTAAAAGCGAAAGCTATCGTGTTATTCAACGATAGTCAAATCATTAGTTCGGTTAATAATGGCTTCGGAAAATGCGACAGCTTTTAAATGACTCTAATTTCTGGGTCGGAGGTATCGAATTCGAGTTTCGCTTCAAATTAACAATGATTTTCCTATTTCAACAGCAGCCTCGTGTTACTACCTTGTTTCGCACACGTTAAAAATTGTTTCAATCCCAAGGACTTGTTCCACGCCGTTCCATTAAACTTGTTTAATTGATCGTACCAGCAGATTCTCAACATGATTTATGAACTCTCTTGACAATGAAAAAAAATAGTATTAACACGTTCGCAGCGATTATTGTTGAATTAATCACCGCGTAACTTCCGCCAAGTCGAACTAATTCACTCAATGAAACAATAGTTCGAAGATTAAGATTCAAGATACGATTGTATCAAAATCTTTAACTACACGATGAAATATTTCCCGGGAATTTCATTTCCAGTGTGAATATGCATGACGTCCCACCGACTATTTATTACAATGATTACGTACTGTTCGTATGCATACATTCGTGATCGCGTTGGGCAAGTGCGATACAAAATCTTGAAATCGTTTTACAAACCATTACAGTGATTGTTCCTTCAACATTTATTACCTCAAATTTTTCCTATCGCATCTGATTAGTCGCACTAATCGCTATACGGTATACTTCTCAAATCATAGTGCACACGACAGAAAGTAGTGATTCTACTTGCAGAAACGTGCCGGAAAAAGCGGTATAAAAGTTTCTAGTTTGATTCCACAATTTCCAAAAAATGCAGGAGATTAACACGTTGAGTGCTACGTCAGTCCCTAGGGACTGACAGTGAACTTTCCATTCAAGCGGCGTCAGTCCCTAGGGACCGACAGTAGACTTTTCGTTTGGACAGCGTGAATTCTAGGGACCGACAGCAAAATTTTCGTCTAGTCGACATCGGTGCATGAGACCGGCATTGTTAAGCGTCAAATTATTAATGACAATTAAAAAATTTATTTTAAAATTTTAGTGAAGTTTATTAAAACATTTTAAGCAAAGATGTGGCTGAGATTTGCACATATTACAGTAAGTAGCAACTTGTTTTGTGAGTTTCTTCGCTAACTTACGTCCGGACGTTTTTGCGTTTGTGCTATAACATTCAGAACAGTATTTTCGAACTTTATGCGCCTTTCCTTCGTTCTTTAGAAATTTGTGAATACGTCTACTTGTCGCGCGGCCTAGATTAGCGTTCGCCACAAGTGCTCACGCGCTGCCGCCTGAGCGGAAAGTATATTCAATGGCTCCTCTGAGGAGACACTAAAAATTATCAGACTATTATTTAAAACAATTGTTACATTACAATGTTTGTATTTAAGAAGTCAGTAAAAATTGAAATGTTGCGCGTACGATTAGTAGTAACAAATTTGATATGCACGAAAGGAAATTAACCACGTACAATAGAATTCTTCTGGGCCAAAAAAATGCCTCGAAGTGAGGAATTCAAATTGCTTGGAGTGCAAAGGGTTAAAGAATCCCTAATCCTATTTAGAAAAATATCAGGGCCCCTTATTTCTGCATCTAGTGTCACCCCAGTGGGCTCCACTTTGGGCCTGTACCGTTTTTCACCAAACGACGCAACGGCACACAGCAAAATTGAATTGTTAAATGTAAATGATTGCCTGGCTAGGAATGCGCAAACGACGAGGCGGTAAATATTCCTCGTCGAAGCGTGATTTCGCCGGGATGCTTCGGGGTGCTTGCGCAGTTGGCGAGAGTGCAGCGGGTACCGTAAGGAGATAAATCTGAAGTGTGTCTCCGCGGGTCCATCAGCCGGGAAAGAGGACCTTGGTTCCGGCATTCGCAGGCGCATCAACGGCTCGGTGACGGGGACGGGAACCAGGACCAGTGTTCCTGACCTTCGTGTCGGCTCGTGTGACCCCTGTGCACACCATACGTGGCAAAACACGCAACGAGCCAATCCGCTATGCACACAAGACTCGAACGGGCATCAATTTACGGCGGGAATGTCTGCTTACGGTTTTATCAATATACAACCTTCGACCGAGGCAATGGGAACTATTTACCGTACCGATTCGTTACCCGCCGTGCCGTTTCCAATTTACCTACACACATCTAACTCTCTGTTCCCGTTTCTCTCTTTCTCTCTCTCCGTGCACCGGACGGCTATCAGTTTCCCCGTGGATTCTCCTATGAACCGAGCGCCCCGTATTTTATCGGATATTAACGAGTCCAGCGAGTATACGTGTACGCGTGCGGCGGGAAAACGTGACGTACACAAGCGCCGCGTCAGCCACGCGACCGTCCGCGAGTTTAATTATCTAATGAATCAAAAAATTCGTTGCAACGGGACACACGGGTGTCCTTTAATCAACGGAGAAACGAACGCGAGCCGATGTGTCGCCGGCCCGAGAAACGAGCGTACAATTTAATCACTTAAATGAGATTCCGCGAGCCTGTGCACGGTACACAGGCGCGTGTCGCTTGTTTTCATTTCGACAGAGAAAGAAAATTATGGAGACAGAGAGACGGAGCCAGAGAGAGAGAGAGAGAGAGAGATAGAGAGACGTGTCCCACTAATTATAATTATGTGGCCCACTTCGCCCGGACTACGGGTCATCGGGAATATTTAGAAAATCCCGCGTAGAAGTGTCCGGCGAGAGAGAAAAAGTTTAAACGAAGAGGAAGAGGGAGTCGGAGGCAAGAACGAGTTGCAAAAGGCGTCGCGTAAGAGCACGGAAACGATGTCCGCCGAGCAATCGTGGCGGAAAAATTCTAGTGGAGAGGAAGTGGAACGAAAGAAAGAAGCGCAAAAGAGTAGGTCTGTCAAGGTGAATTACTGCTACGAGAGGATCCGAAAAAGGTTTCCCGTGGTTGGGGACGAGTCCGGAGGAGGACGAAAGGGGGTCGGTTGAGTGGAACCAGATCCCGACCAGCTATGCTCGTAAATGGCAAGGTGTCATTAAAACGACGGAATGCGAGCAACGCGATGCTCGCTGTCGCCCCGAGAGCAGTCCGGTTCACGCTCGGATCCGCTCTCGCCTTTGCAACCTCGTCCGGGTTCATCCGACTTCTTTGACCGTTTACTTTTTGCAGCCCCCCCGAGACTATTTCGAGCGTACCGCGAAAGCGAACGGGTATCTTATCACGAATTAATCGCGAAATCCGATGACGGATCCGGTTCGAGCACGATAGTAAATTCAGAGTCTACGATTTCGCTGCGAGACCCGGTAACAAATCCTGAAACCGTAAATTGGATAGGGGAAGAACGTCGGATAGGACAGCCAGAGGTCCTACACGTTGTGCTGCTCGTTTAATGCCGGAGGAATCATCCCTGCTGTCTTTCTCTACATCTCACCGACACTCCGAATCCCGTCTCTGGAGCTTCGACTTTCTGTAATGTTTGCAGCGCCGTCGTGCACTGTTCTATCTTTGTCTTTCGCACGTAGGAGCGACGAAAAATTTCCCGTTACAGGTTACGACTAGCCAATAACTTTAAACAAACTGACCCTTCGGTTTACTCATTTACGCTAGAACTATCAAACCAGTCAAAATGACTGGTCTCTACTTATTTCTTTCGCAACTACAGAAATTATAAAAATGTTTTCGTTAGTAATTTTCCGATGTACTTCTTGGAGTATATTTTGGAAAAAAGGGATTTTTCTTTAAAACAATATACTTATAATATCTACATAAGATATAAACTTATTTAATGGGTAAAAAAAGTCTCATTAACAATTGAAAAAAGTGAAGAAATAATACATAATATAGAGTAATGAAATAAAATTTTATTTATTTATTATTTACCGGCATGTCGAATATATCCGGCGTTCGTCTCCAGAGGATAACTGGGAATGACGATTCGACTCATCCGTCTCAGTTTGTCATTACCTTTCAGAAATTATACCATTCCCTCTTAACCAAATGAACAACCCTTTCACCTCATTGTATCACAATACATTTATTTGTATTACATTTATCTCGATCTTAGTTAAATTTTGGTCATGTTAATTTTACTGTTCTATCGTGTCGTCTACGTAACCGTTCGTAAACACGTAATTCAATTTACAAAAGTGATCTGAAAATTTCCCCTCTCATTCGTCGAATGAACAACTCTTTCGCGTCACAATATCCACATTGTTTTAACATATAAATTTTTGTCGTCTCAATGTCGCTGTTCTTTAGTGTAGTCTAAACAAGCCGTAACGTCAACACGTAATCCAATTACAAAAGTGGTCAGAGAAGTTCCCCTTCTCGTTCGTCGAACGAAGCGACCTTCTTCCGTTGAACGTTAGTAAATGAACGTTAGCAAGTCGCGCAGCATTCTTCAGCAATAAACCTCTCCGCAAAGTAGGTCCCATCAACGAGGAAGAAGTCCCGACAGCTCCGATCCGGTCGATCCGTTCAACCGGAATAATAAACGGCGCGAGTCGAGTACGTTGCCGCGAGGTTGGCGCGTATACAATCCGGGAATTAACCGTTGTAATCGTCGGTAGTCTCGTGCATAGGTTCGTGACTCTTGCTTAGGCTTCGCGACGCTGTCAATTGGGCTTTTCATCAGGCTCGTTACGATCGAACGCGCAGAATGCTTTGTGCAGGAACGCGAAAACTATCTTGACGCCTCTCGACGGGAATTAATAACGGTTCCCTCCGGGGAAGCTAACCTTTACCGGGCGATAAATCGAGGAAAGCCCCGGTTGTCTTGGATTAGTCGAATGACGGTACTCGAGGGCTGGAATAGCACAGCCAGCGAGACGCCGGCGTCGGCGGCGGCGGCTTTCGTCCTGCGCTCGGGATCAAATGAAACGACGTTACAATTTCCGATGCAAAGCACGGCGACAGAAGGAAAAAAGTGCTACGGAACGAGGAGAAAATCAATAGACCTTTGAGTGCCCATGAGCGGATGATACGGACCCGGGGCTCGCCGTTTCAAAGCGGCGCGGCACACGTCGTCGTCCCGTTAACGCAGAGAATGACGGGATGAAACAAAAACACATTTTCGCAGATTAATCCACGGCATCCTACCGCGGGGCGGCTGCTGATAACGGGCCGAGCTCTCTCTCTCTCTCAGTATTTCTCTCTCGGAGCGTCGGACGAACGCGACGTAGACCCGTCGACAGCGTACCGGGCACGCCAAGCGCATTTATCTTCAGACTCGAAAGAATCCGAGAGGGAATGCGAGGGAGAGGGGGTGTATGTGTGTGTGTGAGAGAGAGAGAGAGAGAGAGAGAGTCGAGCGAGAGAGTATCGGGGATGACGCGTGGCTAATTACGGCGTCAAGGGGCTTAATTAGTCAACGAATCCAACTGTCGGCGGCTTGGCTCCTTTGTGCGGCCGACCGCGCGCGACTGGTGACGAGCGTCGCGACGTTCGCTCACGTCACCGCCGCTGCGGAATCAGGACAGGCCGATCTTGCCGGCGAATATTCGGTGGAACGAATGTCGCGTGACGCGCTGTTCTGGCCACGCTCGCGACAACTCTTAATTAAACGACCAATTAAGGGAGCCCCGTAATTAATCGCCGCCTCGTCGGCCTACATGAAAACAGGATACCGGGACACGCCGCGGAATGTCACCTACGCATTGTTCAGCGCCGGTCATCGACCGAGCGTCGGTCAACGAAGCCTAGCAGGCTTTTTTTCGGGAGATCTGGTCGATCAACCAGCCACCCCCTAAACGTCGATTTGTATTATTCGCTCGGACACGGAACGATTCGGTTTCGGACATACGCGAGCTGTGATCGAATGGGTCTCGGTTTCCTTCGGATGGTGTACAAAGAGATTCGATGGCTTCGCTGGTTGCTGATAAGCACCCTTGCCTATCGGATAAATTCCTGCGAATATCTTAACAAGCGTTGTAAATCCACAGGGGATTTTATGCATCTATGACTAAAACGGATAAGAGCGAGCAGGAAAAATGCTAAGAGAGTTTTAAAACACCTTTACATAATTTTTAACCTATTAACAGTAGAACTACCCAGTAATAAATCCGACTGATGTATATTGCTTTGTAGTAATGACAAAATTGCATCCATTCAGATCTTGTAAAATTTTTATTGTAATGTCTGCTTCAACGAAGAAGTCCGTTCCAAACTTTTTAATGAAAATCTTTGTATAATTTCAATAATTGTAAACGGAAAAATCAGGAACCAGTCATTTTGACTGGTTCGGTAGTTCCAGTGTTAAGAAAGAAAATAAATTCATATATCACTCCAGTTTCTTGTAACTCGGCTAGATAATTTTTATTTTCCATAGAAATGCGCCCTCAAGTTTGCGGTTCGTAATTCGACTCGAAGAAAAGAGGACCCACGTGAAAGTTTTTGTTGCATCGCAAAGATTTTTGTGCTCGAAAAATGTTATTCATCTTTCGACGTATTTTTGTAAATATGATCTACCTGTTCCGATACACCTTAAATCGCTCGATGGCTAAACCGACGATCTGCGACGCACCCACGAATCGCCTTTATCGTTTCGATCACTGCCCCCGCAGGCGGACGTGAATTCAGTTTGAGGCTTCCGTCTCGCCCAGTCACGTTTACGCCGAATCGGTGGAAATTATAGAAGTTTTGGAAGCCCGATGCGCGGACGAGGAAAACAGCGACGGAACCGCGAAACTGGTCTTTCGATCGATTTGAATCGCTTTCAAGCGGTTCCCGAAGATAACGCAAAGGATTTCATCCGCTTTGCGGTAGGGACGCATCGTGTGTTTACGGCGCGAGCAACAAAAGCGCGCGCTCGGGTTCTTTGATGAAATAAATTCCTCATTTCGTTGGTAATGAAACAGCCGCGCCCTTGTTAGACGAAAGGCGACGGATCATGAATTACAGTATCGTTTTAAGTTCCCATCGGGCAGCAACGGCTCGTTTCCCCTCGAACCTTTCACATAAATTGCCCATCATCAATCGCTATACGTTCCTCGGACGAGGTCCACCGGCTATCGACGGTGCTTGTTGTCCTCGCGCTCGATGGCGACTCTCGATATACCCCGAGCTGCTTCCTTCGGGGTTTCAGTGAAAAAAAAAGTTGCTGTAAAAAGGCCGGTACGCTCGTCCAATAGTATTACGACCGCAGGCTGCGAGCCAAGCTACGATCACAGTCAATCCGCGACCATTCGGGTCGCGTAACTGATGCGGACGTGTCTGCTCGTTACGGAGTCTATCGATCTTTTCCGTATCAAAACTATTCCGTGCACCCGGAGCTCCCGCAACAATGCCGAGGCTTGCAAATATTTTCTGAAATGCTGTTATCTACACATAATTGGGAACATTCTTTCGCGGGACGATAAATTTCCAGTTAGCAAATCGGACAGTTCGACCTGAATCGTCCGAGGAACTAGGCTAACCATTCGATTACTCTCTAAATAAATTGTGCGGCTCGGTGACGAGTCGATCTCATTAAGAATTCAGGAAGTATGCTATTCACTAGTTAACTGTGATTGACAAGTATACTCGTCATGGAGAAGTGGCACGATTTTGGGTATTGACGAGTATAGTCATCATGAGTATAAAGTAGTAACCATTGGCTATTTAAATTGTAATTTTTTAGAAAAACGAAACATATTCTGAAATTTCAAGATGTTTAGAATATTTTCATATTCACTTATTGGTTTGCAGCGACTGGCGCCGTGTATATACGGCAGTCACTTATTGGTTTGCATTATTAAAAAATAATATGGAATAAATACTATTAAAATCATAATTATATTATTATTTTATTACAATAGCGAACTCAAAATAAAGCTATAAATACATTGGTGGCGAAGTATGGTTCACTTGCGCTTTCGCGAACGGCGAAAAAGTATGGTCAGTCGCACTGTTGCGAAAAGTAGTGAAGAATGGTACAGGTGTGCCGTCGCGAAAGGGTTAACTGGTTGAATAGGAGCAGTTCGTCTAACCACGATCTGCACAGTGTACTTCTTTCAGCTATCGGTACACGCCAACTTATTTTCACTGGAATCTTCGAACCTCCTTTTTTGAAGATCAAAATAACGTCGACGATAAGCAACTCGAATGAGAGCGCAGCAAGAAAGAAGTTACCCGGCGAATCTACGCGAATTATGCGACGAGATAATCAATTTTGCGTCACGTGGTATCTTTCGGCATGAGCAGCGGAAAAGCTCGGTGGGTCCAGTTCAGGACAGAAAAAAGTTTCTGGGCACTCGTCAAACTTTGTTATGCCGTCAGCAGGCGTACCTAATTATGTGATATGGCGTGTTCGTTTGCTCGTTTGTCCTCCGCCTCGTTGGTTACGTCGGTCGACGGGTACCGGAACTCGGTCCTGGTGACTGCTTGCCCCCTGGCCCCCCGTTGGCCTCACATATCCGTCGCTCTTTCTCTTTACCGTAGGAACGAAAGGGAACCTCCAGGGAGTTCCGTAAACTGCGTTGCGCGGACGCCCGGCCCCGTTCGCTATTACCGTGAAGATTAAATTGTTGTGCGACGCGAGCTTTTCATCTTCAAAGGGCACTCGTCTGTTTGATGTGGCGAACCGTACATAGCCGGCCCGATTGCGGTCGCTCCGTCGCGGCGTTGTGAAGTTAAACAGGAAAAAAAAGTTTCCGGGAGATGAAGGCAGACGATGATGACAGACCGCTTGCTCGCCCTCTCTCTCTCTCTCTCTCTTTCTCTGCATCCCTTCGTCTCTTTTCCTTTTGCGTCTATATCTCTCTTTTTCGCTTTTGCTCCCTAAATAACCGCGTGCGCGCCGGTTGCGTGCGTTTTTATCCCCGTGCAGGCGTCATCCGGGGAACGGAGCCGGTACGCGTTTGTTGGATTTTATGGACCCTCGGAATTAGAACTGAAAAGCGGGCTATAAACTCCTGGTAGTCTTGTCATATAGGAAAAAAAAACCGACCCGTCCGCATTCGGTCGCAAAGCGTTTCACAGTGACCTACAAATTTACTGGGGCGAGTCAAATGAAAACCTTAAATACTTTTTATCCCGGAATTTATCGAACACAAAGGCGCGCGGCTGCGTTATCTTTGTACGTTGTCCTCTCACCAATTACTACACGCGTTTCTGCGCTTCTGAAGCGCACGGAAAAATGGTTTCCTGCTTCATACCTTTCTCGGACTCGCGAGACTCGTGAATCAATGCGCAACTAGACTTTATGGATTTTATTTTCAAATTTGGATTATTTATTTTATCAACCTGATAAAGTCATTAGAGAAAAGAATATTCTATTCGTTTCCAATTTGTAGTCATCGTTGCAGACAATTTTTCAGGTCCTGAATTGAGTCCCAGTAGAGTCCCGAATCTTCCGAAGCGATTGTTCCAGGTCGCCGCGAGCAGGTCGAGTCCCGCAGAAATGGCATAAGTGTTCTTATTAGAGTTTGCCTGTAATCACGGCAACGGGACCTTGAAGTAATAGGCCGTCGGCAAATTACTTAGCTAGTCTCGAAGAGGCGCGGTCATGTGCGGCGGATCATCGTCGTGAAGTCCCTGTTACAATGGTGCTCGTCAAGGCGAAATAACCTGACGATGCAACAAGACGACGTGCAGACGCAATCTATAGCGTTCCCACCCTATCCGTCACGTTTTGGAGAACCCTATAACGTTGCATGTGTACAGTGTTCTCTTATTATGCGCGCGTGAAGTATTAGTCACGGCGAAGTAGGCTACTTTACGCTGACTGGTGATTCGGGGACATCTTGGGATCAGAGACAAAGAATAACACTGTTAAACGTCCCATGGCGACGATAGAAAAACCTGGCTAAACACGGAAAACTGCAGAAACGAAACGAAAAACGTTAATCAACTCGTCGTCTCCGAACAAGAGACTTGTAGCGGCTGTACCTCCTGCGCTCACCGACAGAGGGACGATAGGACGAGCTTCTCGCTAGTACTTGATCAGCCTTCGATTCATCTACTTATACCGTCTTTAACACGTTAGCTACCACGTCAGTCACCGATGACTGACGCAGCCTGAACGGAAAGTTCAGTGTCAGTCACTGATACAAATAATAGATACTGATACATATAAAAGATGAAATAACTGATACATAGAAAAGATAGCTTCCTGAAGTCCCCTGATATGCTAGCCTAGATTTTGAGGGCTCTTCTTAAAGAGGAAGGTCTGGGGGAGATTTTGCCGGTGGAATCATGTCGATAGCTCTAATTGTTTGGTCGGGGCACGACTTCAAAGATTTGCCAAATATTGCCACAAAATCGCTAAATATTGAAGGTAACCCCCTTCTCAATATCGCGAAAAATCGCGAAAAAATTATAGGTCTCCGATTCTTTTGTAATTTTGGCTACATGTTTCTAGACGCGCGATCAGAGTATATACCAATTTTTAAGTCGATCGGAATCGAATTACAGCCGTGGCGCGACTTTGAAATGTCGGGGCGATCAATGGTAAAAATGGGAAAAAATGGAGTTGATAAAACGAAGATCCCTGGATTTCCCTGAAATGCTAACCTAAATTGTGGGAGCTCTTCTTAAAGAGGAAGGTTTGAGGAAGATTTTCGCGTTTGATTCATGTCGATAGCTCTAATAGTTTGGCCGGGGCACGACTTCAAAGATTTGCCAAATATTGCCACAAAATCGCTAAATATTGAAGGTATACCCCTTCTTAAAATCGTGAAAAATCTTTAGGTCTCCGATTCTTTTGTAATTTTGTGTACACGTTTCTAGACGCGCGGTTAGAGTGTATGGCAATTTTTAGCTCGATCGGAATCGAATTGCAGCCGTGGCGCGACTTTGAAATCTCGGGGCGATCAATGGCAAAAATGGGAAAAATTGGGGTTGATAAAACGAAGCTCCCTGGATTTCCCTGAAATGCTAACCTAAATTGTGGGAGCTCTTCTTAAAGAGGAAGGTTTGAGGAAGATTTTCGCGTTTGATTCATGTCGATAGCTCTAATAGTTTGGCCGGGGCACGACTTCAAAGATTTGCTAAATATTGCCACAAAATCGCTAAATATTGAAGGTATACCCCTTCTTAAAATCGCGAAAAATCTTTAGGTCTCCGATTCTTTTGTAATTTCGGCTACACGTTTCTAGACACGTAGGCAGAGTGTATGCCAAATTTCAGCTCGAGAATCGAATTGCAGCCGTGGCGCGACTTTGAAATTTCGGGGCGTTCAATGGCGAAAATGGAAAAAATGTGTTTGATAAAAGGTAGCTTCCTGAAGTCCCCTAAAACGCTACCCTAGATTTTGAGAGTTCTGCTTAACACGTTAAGCGCATTACGTTACTCAACTGTTTATACTCTGATTCGTCTATCGGCGAGCGGCCCGGCAAGGCCCGCCTGACGGCTAACCGTGGCTTGAACGGAACGGCACAGAAATTCGGCGTGGCGCTTAACGTGTTAAACGCCTTCCAGTACCCAGCGTCTAATGCTAGTTAGCCTTACTGACGAGTCCTTTAGCGGATCCTTTCCTCCTTTCCTTTCTCTCTTCACCACCGCCAATTTCAGCAGCCGCTAAATACTCAATCGCAACGAGTCGACGACCAACGAGGACAAACGCGAACTAGTTTCCATGACTTTTTAACGTCCGTCCGTATTCTGTCGGGCCAAAATGACGCCGCCGAAGAAACGCCGTACGTTTAATTAGAAATTCATGTTTCTAGCACAGATACCAGGCTTCGCGCGCTTCATTCGGAGCACGAGGTACCACCGGCATACCATCGCGCAATCATTTCCGAGGTTTCAACTGCTCGCGGAACAATGCGCCGCTGCCAAAGCCCGGAACGCGGAGACTGGATTGTTCACTGTTTACGAACGGTTTCGGTAATCAGCTCGGTTCGTTCCACGTCCTTAGACGCCCTAAGACGATCAAGAGCACTCCCGCGCCGAACGAAACGAGACCCCGGTTGCTTTCGTAATATGGATTCGAGTCTGATGCCCGAAGCAAACAAATTGAAATGTCCCGTCGGAACTTGGCGTAATCCGCGGGAACGGGAAGATATGTTCATTAGAACGAATGCGCCGCGAGACAGGGGGGAGGAGGAACCGGTCGCGACATTCAATTTTGCGTACGATTGAGTTTTATATCCGGCAGGTAACGCGGCGCGGTAAGCCAGTCGCCGTTTACAATTGATTGCGGGAACGTTCCTCGGCGTATAATAAACCGTTCATTTGCAGCCTCGAGATTGGTTTTGGTACAATGTTTACCAGGAACAAACGAGGCTGCGAGTATGCGGCGGCACGCGCGCGTCACGCTGACGTTATCGAGTATCGCGAAACAGCGAACTTGTCGCTCGGCGTATCTGTCTTCCTCGATTAAAAAACAAAGAGAAACAACACCGGAGGAAAGTGTCTGCGGCCGATGCAATCTTCCAGGCACTCAACCCCCGCTCTCCCCCACCCAACCCACCCCCTCTCGCGCCCTTCTTCTTCTTTTTTTTAGCCTGTATTAACCTAAATCTGTCGAACGTTTTCCCGCGAGGAGAGGAAGCTTCCTCTCCTCGCGTCGCGGTAATTCGAGGTAATGGAACGTCGGGCAGGCGGAAATCGGAGACGTAATTTCGACGTAAATAATTTCACGGAACGGCGAACGCGAGATTCATTATTCAACGGCACCGTCATTAATAATTAATCCGGTGATAAATAACTCGTTTAAACGGCGAACGCACGCGAAGATCGAATGGTATACACACAGGGTGGAGAGAGGCAGCACACATAAAGTGTGCTACAAGCTGCTTTTTCCTCTGGAGACACTGTTGATATATGTTTGAAATTTTGATGCGTTCAATGGTGAAAGATTAAGATGGTAAGCATGCCACCTCTATTTTTCACGTTAAAGGAGTTCTGCAGCGGAAAGTACTTACCGTTCCGTAAGAGTCGTATCGTGTTAAAAGAAATGTATTCTGCTTTGAAATTTGTTTCATTGACTGACTCTCGTCTCTGGAACGTTGGTCATTTCGATATGCGCGCGCTCTTTTTCCGTATCTTTGTAAGCTACTCGCCAGTGAAAAACGTTGCCGCACGGAATGGAAAAAGATTAGAGAAAATTAATCACCCTGTTGGAAAAGCGATGCAACCACCTTTTCCAACGGACAACTCGAAGCATCGCGGTGGTGTTTACAATGGCTTGCAAAGCAGATTGTACCCAGTGACTTAATCCGGTGCAGCCTGTATAGGAAGCTATTTCCAAGTGGTTTATTAATTCCCTGATCCGCGGCCATCGACCAGGACCACAGCCAACGTCTAGTTTAATCGGTCAAGCTCGCCCCGAACTCGTACGCGAAGCCTTACACAATTTACACCCTTCGTTTTGCAAGCGGGAACGCGCGTCGACCGCCGTACACAGGGCTCCGCGTAGGTATTAATGGCACGCATTAGCATATATTGACCGCGAACGGGGGTCGTTGAGCGTGTCTGCGGTGGTACTTCTAATTATGAGTTACGCTCCGCATGTAGTTAACGAACAAAAACGGCTTTTGCGAACATGCGAGCGCGATGCGCCCATGGCTGCAAACCTGAACTTATGACGGAGGAGATACAAGGTTCCCGACGAGCCTCCGCGAACTTGATCCCAACGTCCCTGCCGCAACGTCGCTCCCGGAAAATGTGATTTAAGGCGCAGGGCTAAGATGCGTTTTCGCAATGGACTCGGAGACACGTATCTCGCGTATCAAGGCTGTCGCGACTCTCGGTTCAGTCGCGCGTTTTAAAATAACTCCCGGGAAAAAGAACGTATCCAGATAACTGACAAAACTGCGATTTTCTTTGCAGATGCAATGGTATTCCGAGAAGAATGAAATTCTATTCCGCAGTCGCGAAGCATGTGATGCTCGAGTGTAGTGAATCCTGTTCGAAATGCTCTAATTGTGTATTCTAACATTGGGATTGTTAGAAATTGTTTTTATACTTTGTACACTATTTTCCAAATGATAATACTTTATATTCTGGATATACTTTAATTATATTATAAAGTGTTTTTTTAGAAATAGCGTGTTTAATGCATATGAATATAAAAAAAAAAATGTGACTGTGTGAAAAACATGACTTTGCACCCCTGCTTGGATCTTTCTGTCCTTGAAAAAACTCACCCCTTAAGCGTAAGCACTTGAAGCCAAAGATGCCATGGTTTCTAGTTTACAGGAAGCGGACGCTTCAAACTGTTTCTTTTTGCTCAAATTTCAATTAATTCGCCTGTGATTTATAAATATTTAAAAACAACGCTTCATAAAATCTAGGAGGATTACAGTCTACCAATTTTCAATCTGTAGAACACTTTAATTCAGCTCCTTGCTTCTGTCTATAAAAACGCGAATTGGGACGAAGGTCTGTAATGTAATCGCCGTGAAAAAAGGAGATCGATACACCTGCAACATTTTCAAAAATATATGTAAATACGAACGAAGATCCAAGTAGCGAGGTCTGTGATTAAGAATAGTACAAGTAGCGAGCCCTGTGATGAAGAATAGTACAAGTAGCGAGGTCTATGATGAAGAATAGTTCAAGTAGCGAGGACTATGATAAAGAATAGTACAAGTAGCGAGGTCTATAATTAAGAATAGTTCAAGTAGCGAGGATTGTGATAAAGAATACTCCAAGTAGCGAGGACTATAATAAAGAATAGTACAAGTAGCGAGGTCTGTGATAAAGAACAGTACAAGTAGCGAGGTCTGTGATAAGAATAGTACAAATAGCGACGAAATAGCGTTGTACGAACATCGTCCGGTGGAAGTGAAAAGGTGATTGGATCGACGACGACCCGAAGAACGTGGTGGATCCACGTTACATTATTAATCGATTTTCCGGATGAGATGGGAGACCGTTGGGGGAGGAGAGTGCACCCGTGGGGTATAGTTTCATCCGTTTCAGATCCCATTAATTATGATAATACATACGCGAAACGGGGACGGCGTTTAATTAAAAAAGAACAGGTCGTTAGGTGGAGATCCACTGCCACAAAGTACCCGGGTGCGTACCTACGTAATGAGGACGGAGACGTTAGGGCTGCTTCACCTCTAGCCCTAATATCAGGAACCCTGCCAACTTTCAGAGTGGTTTCCCGAGAGGTCTCTACGACCGTCGTTGAACTCCAACGACCGTCTCACCTGCTCGTTCAATATCTGAACAGCATTCGCGGGCGTAATCCTTCCACGCGGCTAACAACCGCCGCACGATCAAACGGTTACACGGAACGACCAATTTTACCTCGACGCTGGAATTCACAGCGAAGACGGGCTTTATTGGAAACTACATCCTACGAAGATGTATTCCCGGGATCGAATTTGTCTCGCTGACGGCGTTCGTCCCCTGGTCAAAATAATCAGGGAACAAAATATCCGACGATCGCCGTTGATCCGAGTCGCTCATCGTTTCGTTATTTCAACGACCGCTTTCCTGCCAACGTTCTCTTCTACGTTGCAGACAGTCTTGTCGCAGAGCTACATTAAACACTGTTCTAAATAGTAATTAGCGAATAGTTAATAACAAAATAGCTGAACCGATAGTACATCTTTAAAATAGTATTTTACCTGAAGGACTCTTAAAATAATGCAAATTTTATTTAAGAATTCTACACGAGGAAATAAGTAGAATTCTTATTTTGACGACTTGTTTTCGAGGAGACCCAGTTCGAAAATGTTATCGGTGTATTTTAACACGTTCCGTGCCAGTTTTCTAAAGATTTTCCATTCAGATCGCGTGGGGCGTATACGACCCACACTTTTACGATTAAATAAATAATAAAATCTCTGCTTTTTCAACAAAAGACAGTCAAAAATAAATTATTGCTATGCCGTGTGATACGCTTCACGGTATAATAAATGCAGTATACATGACATTAAGACGGCTATATTTGACTTCTATGATAAATTTTTAAAAAATTCTTCGCTTTTCAATTAGAACTGCAAGCGACCTGAACAAAAAGTTTAGCGTGGCTCGTATACGCCCCACGCGGCACGAAACGTGTTAATATTACCTGTTCCGTCGGATTGTTTTCATGTTTCTTTGTGTAATTTGCTTCTCAAGCGTTGATCGTTCAGTATGAGCGAAATTATTCACCATTACGATAAGATCGAGGAAGAATGATTATTTCAATTTTATCAAGCAACATTTGTACTAGACTTCGGAGTTGTTGAGTCCTCCCGCCAGAGGACTTTCGACTCCATCGAGAACATCCTCCAAGAAGAAAGTAACTACCGTAGCGTTCCTGTTAGGAAGTATCGCAAAAGTCCGGGTTCCAAATTGACCTAATTATCAGTGGAAAATTGCCGGCGGCTTAAACTCTTCGTCTTCTTTTTCTCGAGACTGAAAGTAGCCGGTTAGACGTGATGGATTCATCGGCCTCTACGCACAGACCCATCACCGCTTTCGTCGCGAGTTCATGCAAATTCGCCCTGGTCTCTCTCCTTCTCCCCCTATCTCTCTCACTCACTCCACCACCATCATTATAAATTCCACCTATGCCGCTCCCCGCCAGGCCGACGCGACGTCAGGTAATTCTACGCTCCGGTCGATAGAGTCTTCTGCGACTTCGGGAGTAATTACGAGCGACGCACCTAAACACCACCCACGATCGCCCACGCTCCCTAACATGGGGGATGCTGTTCTACGTGCCTCGCATCGAGGCAAGAAAACCACCGACGATGAGGGGATGCGTCATAAAAGTGAACGCTGAATAGGCATTGAAAGATCGTGCGAACGCCGCGAGTTAATTTCTGCCCGGCACGTCATCGCGGCACTTCAACGAGACGGGTACATCACAATTACGTTATTTCAATGGCAAGCGTGATATTATTTTATGATAGGAACAGGGAGAACACATTGAGCAGCTTCTCAACCAGTGCAGTGAACCTGGCGATACCGCTTTCTGCATTTTACGATTTATTGTGTTCTTGCGAAAATGTTGCGCACGTCCACGTTCCCAGAATAAAAAGTTTATGCAAAAGTTGCGATTTTTAGTCGATTATTGTTTAAATCGTGAGAACGTTTCTTTATTCGTGCACTCGTTATAATATTATAAAGATCAAACGATGTTTAAATATCTCTCCGGAAATTATTTTAATCTCTCCACTTGCATAAATGCATAATATTTGAAATCTAATTACAAACGAACTTTTATGTATGCCGTATCACCCACTCTGCTCGGATTTCACTTAATTACTTTATACATTGGCCAAGATGCACAGTCTTCCTTCGTCTTTTTTTGAGCAACGAATGAATGAAACGCAAATTACAACATTGTTTTATTAATTAATCAAGCATGAATACTGTTCTTTTGTTTCGTTATTTTTTTCCTTGTAACGGCGAATAAACGAAATGAAAATTACGATATCATGAAAGCATAAGAGTTTACAAATATTGGCGTGTATCGCGGCGTATCGATATTTTGTTCCTGCAGGCATTTTTATTTTGATAATTGTCGTCGGTTATTCCCATTTTTTTAAACAAATATTCGTACGCGTATATTGGCTCAACTTTTCTTTCTCTTTCAACACCGTGTTTGAATAATAACGAACGAATAAATTCCATAAACTAATAAATACATATATTGAAGGGTGGTAAAAAAAATCAACCAATATAGGCGGAAATTATTTAAATATATTATATAAATATATTGCGGAAATTAATTAAAACAATTCCTCTTGCTATTTTAAATTCGCGAATAAGCTTTTTAATGGAAACAGTCGTCGATCAAAATGGTGATCTAAGTAAACTGCGTTGGGAGCTTTGATTTCTACTGTTGTCAATTTAAAGTGACATTTCAATGCATAATTAAATAACCATTAACAAGCTTTGTTGTTTCTATATATCGCAAAATATAAATTTCGAAATTCTGAATGATTAAAAGTAAACCAATATGTCCCACATATGTGGCTATTTTTTTTTTTTATATATAACAAATCTACTGTACACGATTCATGAAATATTGCACTGACCTCGATCGATGTAATATTGAAACGAAATTCGTAGAGATGGTTTCTACGTATATGACGGCCAATGAAAAACAATTTGCAACTACAACAAATCGTAAAACTACAAATTTCCCTTCTCATGAAAAAATCAGACATTTTACTACTGGAGTCTCCTAAAGCTGATACAATCGGCAATTTCACGTCAGTCATCGTTAAATTCATTTAAATCTCTACATATCAAATTGCTTTCATATATTTTTCACTGATCTCTATGAAATAAATACCGTTTCTCTTCTCAAATCTACTATCAACAGCTAATAATTTATATGAAACGTTTGCAACTCGAATACTCACAGACTGCGAATAATTATGAAAAATAAAAACATTCATTTATATTCCTAATGAAATTAGGAATGAAATTCCTGCTTCATCCCTAAAATTCATGTTTCACTGTTTCGTATATCACGAGCCCGTTTTCGTCGTAAACGAGTAGAATTCGCAGTTTACTAATAATTTACACTGCTATAATAATACACAAATAAATAATAATTCTAGAACGCGTATTAAATTTTGCAAAACTGTCTACGGATCTCTGTGCAAAATAAAAAAAGTACTTAACAATAGCTGATGCTTCATCGTTTCGTATTTCACGACTCGTTTTCGTCGCAAACGCGTTGAATTCGCAGTCGACTAATAATCTACATTGCTGTAATAGTACCGAAATAAATAATAATGCTAGAACGCGTATTAAATTTTGCAGAACTGTCTACGGATTGTTATGCAAAATAAGAAAATTCTCAATAGTACCTGATGCTTCACTGTTTCGTATTTTACGAGGTCGTTTTCGTCGTAAACGCATTGAATTCGCAGTCCCCTAATAAACTACAATGCTATAATAGTACCGAAATAAACAATAATGCTAGAACGCGTACTAGATTTGGCAAAACTGTCTACGGATCTCCATGCAAAATAAAAAGAATAATTAATAATGGCTGATGCTTCACTGTTTCGTATTTTACGAGCCCGTTTTCGTCGTAAACGTATACAATTCGCAGTTTACTAATAATCTACAATGGTATAATAGTACCCAAATAAATAATCTAGAACGTGTACTACATTCTACAGAACTATCTACGGATCTCTATGCAAAATAAAAGAAGTACTTAATAATGGCTGATGCTTCACCGTTTCGTATTTCACGTGCTCGTTTTCATCATATACGTGTAGAATTCGCAGTCGACTAATAATCTACAATGCTGTAATAATAGCCAAATAAATAATAATTACAGAACGCGTACTACATTCTGCAGAACTGTCTACGGACCTCTGTGCAAAATAAAAATAGTAATTAATAATGGCTGATGTTTCACTGTTTCGTATTTTACGAGGTCGTTTTCGCGATAAACGCGTAGAATTCCCAGTCACCTAATAATCTCGCGCGTTTCAATAGTATCCAAACAACGACAACCGGTAGGACATGTATCGCATTTAGCTGAATGGAGGCAGAATTTAAACGACTCATGATATTCGCCCATCGGCGTTCGCTCGACCGTAGAATTTCTACGGAGTATTTTGCCGACAGATTAATTTCCCCGGAATTTTCCTGTCACAAACCTTGCGCGTTCGGTGTCTGGAACGTATCGGATGGCTCATCTCCTGGGAATCGGTCTCCGCCGACGAGAGCGTGCACGATGTGTATATTCCCGGTGGATGCACACCTATAGCAATCGTCGAACCGACCGCCCACGCTCGTCGCACCGGCATCGATACAGGCTCGCGTGCATTTTACGAGCGCACGCAGCGCGAGCGACTCGCGCGACGGCTGGAAATTTTACGCCCGTCGGTGAGGCATCCGCTTCGCGCGTGAATTATTGCACATCGAACGACTTATTGCTTATTATGAATACGCCCACGCGCGACGCACGACTATCCTCCTTGCGCCGTGTCTACGATCAGGTCACGCCGTGAAACCCCGGCAATCCAGGCCCGTGAAATCCACTTTCCCGTTTCCGCTTCGAACGATCCGCGCGTAAAATTCCGACCTTTACGATCGGCGTTCGCGAAATCGTGTACTCGACTCCGTGACCGCCGCCGAACTACGGGCGAAGGGAAGAAACGGCTTCGCAGCCCCGAAATACGTGGCCCCGCGGATTACGAGCTACAGATCGTGGACTTCAGATTAGCTCCACCTAAATTCGGCTCGCAAACCGTTCCCGTGGAATCGCGGAAAGCCGAGATTAAACGAGATTTAACTTAATTTAACGGCGGCGGAATTCTGTCCGAAGACCGCGACGAAAATATCGCTTCCGAAATTCAAGGCCACCCACTATCTCTCCCTTTCCTCTCTTCTCTCTATTTATCTCTCTATCCATCTATCTTTCTCTGGAAATCGTGCAAGTCTGTGAAACGAGGTCGAACACATCGCCTCGACTGGCGGTAGTCCGGGTCCTCCCGAAGGGTTTTGAACATTCGGCTACGATCGATCATAAGTAAAGATTATCATACACACGCCCACGCGTGTCCCCGGAGTGGCTTAACGGCGTTCACAGTCCGCGGTGTTAAGAGCTTCGGGAATCTCGTTAATAATTGACCGTTGCGTAACGCTCGAACGACACTCGTGTTTTGACAACGACGACATCAGTTCCACCCGGAGGAGTTTCAACCAGCGAGTAGCTGGGGACAGGCTAATCTCTACTAATAGCAGACCGGTGACGTCGTAAGATCGAGCAACAAGCGATTTACACGGGGAACCGAGTCGATACTACCGGCTCTGGACGAGTTACAGGGGCCCCGGTCGTCTCCGAAGGATTCCTGTTTGACCCCTGAGCTCCTTCGGGCGTCCCTTTACGATTTTGCTTTACGATGCAACGCCGGGGCTCTCTCTCGAGCTTTGGCGTGTTCCATCGACGTCCAAACAGCCCGCTGAAAACACATAGCCCGCTCGGGCCTGCGTAACCGTACGTACCCGGCCTCTCCGGCGTTATTTACGGCTGGATATAATGGGATGTCGGTTACTAATGAGCCCTTCGACGTAACGCTGCGAAACGGCCGCCGCTCTTACGGAAACATCGCGATACATGGTCTCGTGAACGTGCAGGGCCGCAACTGATGTAACGATCGGCTCGAAGGAAAACCACTTGTATGTATCTCTCTCTTTCTCTCTCTCTCTTTCGCTCTCTCTCTTTCCTTTCTCGAGAAGATACACGGGTCCGGGTAGGTTATGTGCACTCGCACATCCACGGGTCGATGGATTAAAGCGATGACCCAACTGCCTAACGGGGCGGAACGAAGCTATTGTGTCTTTTTCTACTAAATCTGCTGGGCTGGTGTGTTTCTTTCGCAGAGGCTGCTGCTGCTGCTGCTGCATGCCATACTGGCTGGCTGGCTGACTGCGATTCCAATGGATTGGAAGCGTGTCACGGCACCGAATGCGTGAGAGAGCATTGTTCAATTACGAAGTGGTCTCTAGGTAGGAACCTAACGAACGGGACGAATGACCGCTGATATTGTGATGAATATGTGATCTGATATGTGATGATATGAATGACCGCTTGCCTACAGCCGAGTGTCGAGTTTAGTTGACGGCCGTGATATGAACGCGCACGGTCTAATTCTTAGACCCATAATGGATTCTGATGCATCAAGTGAAGGTAGTATCGGTTTTAGACTCAAAAATAAATGATATTCAGTATTGCTAAAAATTCTTTGCTTTAGCGACAAAGAATCGGAAAGGTCAGAAGATCGACTGACAAAAATTCGGGGACCTTTGGATAAACTGTGCGAAACATTTAAAAAATCATTTTCTCCATTCAGGAATTTATGCATTGTTGAGAGCCTGTTACTTTTTAAGGGACAATTATTTTTCGAGCAATATATACCATCCAAGCGAAATAGGTTTGGGATAAAATCATTTGTATTGTGCGATTGTGGGATTCGTTTTAGGTATAATTGTTTATACCAGCTCAACTTCTCAGGTGCAAGCATTTTCATCTGTGTGTGCGTTCATCTGTGGCCGTCGACTATAGTCGAAGCTCGTACCGAAGTGGTTAATTTGTCACTTGAACGTGCTCGCGGCCATCGGAACCTACGAAATCTGCGAACGCAATCTGTGCAGGATTCAATGAACGCGGGGGGATGATGCTAGAGGATGCGACAAACTATGGGGATAAGAATGTTGCGGCCGAGATCTGTGTTTACTCTTCCGATATGTACCTGCTGGCCGCTCGTACCTGCATCACACCGGTAGCCAATTGCTACACCGCCGATATTTACGCGAGGCAAACATTTTCTAAGTCGATTGCGAGCACAAGTTTAATGGAATTTTATTTTTGTAATTATTTTTAAGAGAAGAATGTATCAACGTTCTTAACTTTCAACACTTTCACTGCCATGTCATCCATATATGGGTCATAGAATTATTTGCTCATGTTAAAAAATAAATTTGTTAATCTACTCGTTGCATGAAATTTAGTTTAGCTCTGGAGAATACATGAAGCTTGTAAGATTACTATGTGTCGTACATTTTAAGTTATCAACCAACAGCCTAAACAATTTCATAAAATCAAAGTAATTCATTTGATGAAGCAACAATTAAAAATTTTAAATGTATGACACATAGTCATCCTTCAACTTTCTCGTATTTCCAAATTCCAACTAAATTTAGTGTAACGATTATATTAATGTATAAACTTATTTCTAAACATGGACAAATTGTTCCGTCAGCCATACGTGGGTGACATGGCAGTCAAAGTGTTAACACATTCTGTGCCGAGCAGTTTATCGCACAATATTTTGTTGCATCATCAATCCATAAATAATTAGCTTCAATATTGCATTTTTTGTGTTGTCTCATTCTTTTGGTGAAAATATATTTTACAGAATTAAATTTATCATAAAATATATGTTTCCAGCACATTAAATAAATACATCTGCGTCTACCATTTATGGTATACGTGGCCTGAAGGTCAAATTTAACGTGTGCCGTAAATGGTACACGTGGCATGGAACGTGAAAAATAAATTGGGCAGTTAAAGTGTTAAAGCTGCGTCTACACCGATGCAACAATAAGCACATTTCTGTCGATTCATTTTTAGCGGAAACGTTTAAAACCTTCGAACTGTGCACGATATCGCGTCTAGCTTCTAAAAGGCTCGGAAGTTAATCATTAAAAATGATATACGCGCGCCATAGTCGGTTCCTTTTTACAACTAAATTATGAGAGACTTAATTACCTACACTTACGCTGATCGACTTCCGCGAGCCTTCCATTGTACAGCTTCCTTCGGGCGGATAAATTTAAAGTCCGACTACTCGAAAGTAGTGGAATCGATTAGGCAGAAAGTAAATGGGGCTACGAGGAAAGGAAGAAGATGAAACTGCACGCGATTGGCTGTCCAATAAGTGCGCGTCCCCCAGCAGCCCCGAGTGCGAGTGCTTACCGAGCAGCCGTCGTAAATCGAGTTCCCTCTGTTCCGTTGGTCGTGGCAGTCTGGTGCGAATCACGTCATAAACTAACGATCTAAGTGATGTAACGACGGGCGCCGGAATGGAGCTCGGAATAAAAATAATGGGCGGTCAATGCGGCCGCAATGACAAGCGAATGTACGATGACTACGGTAAATCACGTTGCAGAGGTGGTTCCCGGCGTTCTAACGAGCCGTGGCCGACCGGCTAAGTGCAATAAATAGCCAGGAATTTTTCGAGCCGGTAATTAGTTTCGGGTGTGAAGTATTGGCGAGACGCTGCGTTGCCCGCTGGGGAACAATGCTCGCGCGTATATGCGAAGGATGATAAAACAGGAACGACGAGATCACGAGAGAGTGTGGGGGTCGGGCGTGTTGGTAAATACACCCCTGTTCAAAAGTATGTGGGAAAAAAAATGAAATTGCCGGTACATTTGACTCTAAATCTTTTTTTCATCTACCTTCCTGTCCAACGCGCGCTTTTACAATCGCTCTAACTCCTTGCTACATCCAGGCTAATCATTCTTTCCATAAGATTTACTATATCCGGTAATACTGAAAACAAACATTCAAGTTTCACTGTGCGAGCATTGACATAGATCTACGAAACGCATTAAATAATTTCAGTATAGGCTCGGATGATAAAGTTGAAACAACTGATTCTTACTCGTTTCTTCGCAGTTATCGTCGTACAGCAATTTCTCGAATATTCAATATTCCCATTAATTGATAATCTAATTCTTCCAACGTGTCAACGAATTTCAACTCGTTTAATTAGAGTTGAAAAATATTATATACATTTTAACACTAGAAGTACTATATTATCTGATAATAATGACAAGACTGCATCCATTCAGGCCTTGTCCCATTTTTATTACAATGTCTGCTTCAATGAAGATGCTTTTATAATTTCTGGAATGGTGCAAGACAAAATTACGAACCAGTCATTTTGGCTGGTGCGGTGGTTCTAGTGTTAAATGCGATCGAATGTTTTCTTTTCCGCGGGATGTATTAGAGCGATGTTCACACATATAAATTTGTAATAAGATGTAAGAATAATATAATATGTTATATCGCGTATGTTTCGTCATACCGTTAAGTGTCCAGGTACTTTTGAGCGGGTGTGTACGCACGCAACTGAACGCACCGCACTATGGACGGACCGTGTAGCATCGGTTCGAGACCGGCAGGCCAACCAGCGTTGCACCTCGGGGGAGTTAAAAATGTTCTATAAATCACATTAGGATGAGAAATGTCCGGTGTGCCATTCGCGTATAACGTTTCGCTGGCATACGCGCGGCGCTGTATGGCGACCAGCTACCACGTCGATTTTGATGAAACTGCTCATCCCGTGGCTCGCGTTTCCGTCGATAAGGTCGCGGCGAATATCGCGCCGCGGGGATCAACAACGCGCCGTTGGCTATTACGCGACCCATACTCCACTTCGATCCTCGTTTTTTCTCTTTCTCTTTCGATCGCGGTGAACCGACGAGAGCCAGTCGCGTCTTCCGAAAGTCAACCGTTTAATAAGATACCCGAGCTCTCGCGCGAACAACAATAAATCCAAACGTCCACGTACGGTATGTACGCCGCGTTTACCGCGAGCCATAAATCGCCCGGGCATCGTCTGAATCACCGGGAAGAGAACCGGCGTTCGTCGCCGTAACGTCCGTGGAGAAGTTACAACTTACAAGCGTGCACACCACTTGCCACCTGCCCCGATACCTGCGGGAGTAACGCCGGTTTTGTCGCGAGCACGTCGCGCACGAGAGGACACCTCCAGTGAGAACGAAAGAGAAACAGAAAGAGAGATAGAGACAGGAAGGCGTGTGCACCTATGACAAAATCGGGCGAACACGAAACAACCGGAACGATTCCCTCTACCCTCTGTACAAATCGTTAAACCGGCTGCTCTCGGCGTTGTAACAGCGAACGACGCCGCATCTTCTATCTCACCCCTCCCTCTCTCTCTCTCTCTCCCTTTCTCTCCACGCCGTGGCTTATCTCCCACGTTCACGGGGATGAAATTTCTCCTCTCGTCAGGACACGGTAGGATTTCGTTGAAATTACTGCATAACATAAATCTTGGCTCTGGTAACTGGCAACGGGGATCTTTGCCACTCTTAATTACGTTCTTTTTTTCTTGCGGCCGCGCCCATTACGCCCGGCCATTAAGTCCGTCAAGTTAAGTAGCGACGTGATAGCCCGGCTCGCCCTCGCTGTAATATACGCACAATATACATATAGTTGTATATACGTATACACGGTGGTTGTCGTCGCCACCGCGCCTCATCCCTTTCTCAGAGCCTCCTCATCTTTTCATTCCCGCCCGTACATCCTCGTTCCCCCGGCGGCTCTCGTCTCTCGTTTCTCGCCCGTTGCTGTTCTTCGCCTTCTTTCTTGCCGGCTTCCTCTTTCTCCGTTTCTAACCGTCGTCGTTACTCCCACGGCAACCCGTGAGCGCACCTCTCGCGCACTTCCTTGCCACATCCGAGACGCCGCTCGGCCAACTTAATTATATTTTATCGCGGCCTCGTCGCGCTTATTTAAATTTAAATCGTGCGCGCTCCGTGGCCGGGCAATGGCGTCGCGTTGCTTTACTAACGACGCGCCACCGAGCCACCGAGCCGCCGACCGCCGACCACCACCGCCGACGCCGCACACCGCCTCTCTGTCGGCGGTTTGCGATCGTGTTGGTGGCGGTTAACCGTCGTCGCTTTCTCGCCCCCGTCGTTGGGGGAGCAAGCGACACCGAAACGCCGAACGAAAAAGAGGAACCCGGCCCGATAAGTCCGCCCCCCTGCAAACACGTCCGCCGGTATTAAACGTTATCTTCCGACCGAACGGATTTCGGCGACCATTCCCAGATCGCCGTAATCGAAGCGCATACCAGGTCCTCTACGCGATCTAGGTTCCTGCACCATTTTCAGACATCTCGAACCGTCTGTTTTGTAACCGGAGGGCTGGTCGAGGATCGTAGAAGAGGTTGACTGAACACAAAATAACCGACGTTGTATTTGAACCCACTGTGGGTTAGGAAAGAAACTGATTTATTTTGAGTGGACTGTATATATAGGTCAACAGTCAGTTTAATCGATCCTTCCTAGTAAAGAAATAATAGATTTATTTTGTTGTAAATTTATGAAATAAATTCCAACACCATCTCATGAAAAAAGTTATAATTATTTGGTAAAATATCGATAAATTAAAATGTGACCTGAAAGTTACACGGGTCCATAGAGGGTTACCTTGTGGTATACACGGGATAAGGGAGATTCTACGATTCGAAACAAGAGAATCAAAAGTGAATGGAAGACTTGTGCGTTCTATTGCTATGCTCCCTGTTTTTGAAGTTCCTTAACGAAGAGAACCCCTTAACGAAGAGAATCCCTGTGCGATTCTACCCACGCAAATGTCTCTGTCTTGATTTTTCCCTTGCTTTCGCAAACCTCCCGCACCCGCGTTCAAAAGAACTCTATAATACAATCGTGTTTCCAGAAGTTAGAAGTGTCGAGTCGGCGGAGCATTGTTCGAAACAAAAAATCAATGTGAATGAAACTTTCCTTTCGGTTACGCAACGAGGGATGGCGGAATTGGTTGTTCGAAGTGGAGCAAAGCGAGGGTAAGTTTCGGTTTGATTTGCAGACCGCTTTGTTGCCGGTGCCACTCGAATCATGCCTTTTTAGTGGCGCGTAATGAAAGGGATTCTCATCAACGATGGCGCGACTGTTTGTTTATCCCGTGGAAGGATCCTTTAAATCCTCGACGAAAACCGTGGCACGCAACCGGAAGAAAAGGAGAAGAAGCGAGGATGGTTCGGGCTCGATTTTCCAACCCCTCTGTCGGCTACTCCCAGGGGCTCAATTAAAGCGTGGAAAGGTTCTTGCGCGGTTTTCGAATTATTCGCGCGAATTCATTACGACGCCGGCGCGTAAAAGATCCGGGCAGAACGGATGTCGCGGGGGACTTAGAGAAACAAAAATGACGGGACGGATGCGGCGAGAGTGGGACAGGAATATCAAGTTATTCGTGCTTTAACCGCGGCTCCTTTAGCAGGGCCGACAAATGGAAATGTAACAACATTAGCAACTAGAGCAAGAACTGGGAACGAGGAAATGCATATATTACGAAGGGAACTATGCCGGCTGAACAAATAGGCATCGCGAAATATTACGCGGCCGTATTTTATTTATGTGCCGAGTGTGTCCCTTAGGGGTGTGTAATAAACGCGAGAACCGTGACATCGTTTTAGAAGGAGCAAGCGCAAGACAGAGATAGATAAATAGGGAGAGAGAGGAGAGGCAAGCTAACAAGCAACTCAGCGACGTTCGAGTCGGGGACACAAAATATTCGCGAGCGTTTATGCGGAGGCGATAAAGCAGAAGCGGGTGAACGCGTCAACCCTCCACTGCCGCTACCACCCCCGCCCCAACTGCGACCGCATATAATTCGAACTCAAAAAGTAGAAATAATGGGGGCGCGGATGAGGTCGCCACTTGAATTCACGAGCGGGAATCAGCGCGGTGGATTTACAAATTAAGCTACTCGGCAAAGAAGGACGGGGCACAAAGGCGGGAAACCAAAGAGAAAAGAAGGGAAATAAGTCGCCTTCGAGCTCGAGGCGGTATTTCAATGAGCCTCGTCCGGGTAATATCATCGGCCTCATTGTACGCCAGACTCATCTTATCTCTTTCCGAGCCTCTTATCTCACAATTTCTTCGGCTCATCGCTGCGAAATAATAACTATTCCGGCCGGCGAGGTTGCCGATTCGATAATACACTTTGAATATTTATGAGCTCCGAGCGATTCGAGCGGGCGGGCGCGCGCATGTAAGTCGCACTCGTGACATTTGCGAAATTGTGCAACAATTACTTTATGCAGAATTCACTTTGTGCAGAAAATCTGATGAAATTCGTTCGGTTGCTAGAAAGATTTTGATTGGTAACGATTGAAATGTTTTCTGACTTGTCGTTCAGGCTATTTGATGTTTTAACTAAAGACTATTCATCAGTAATTAGCTTGTTTAGCTCTGTTCTATACTGCACTTTTTGAATGTGCATGAAATATATTTCACAGAATTAAGTTTGTCATAAAATGAATGTTTTCAGCGAATTAAATAAAGACGTCTGCGTGTACCATTTGCGGTCCACGTGGCCTGTAAGTCAAGTTTAACGTGTACCATAAATGGTAACACGGAACGTGTTAATAAATAGATTTAATTAAAGCGTAACAACAAATAGCACAGGTGAAAATCTTAGATAAACTTTTGAAAGAACATAACGAAGTGAACACGCTTCTCTATGCAAGTTCCAACCGAGACAAATGCGAACGAAAATTTTTATTTGAATCTTTAAACCGTTTTACAACAAAGGAAGGGATCTTTGAAAGAACTACAATTAAGCGCACGCCAGTAGACTTTAGCCTTTCAAACGAACGTTGTAAGATTTTTTCCGCGCGAAGTTACGAGGGTGCAAAGATAGAGCGGATATAATTAGAGACCGTTTAAATTCTTGAAGCAGTATATTACGGATCCGCGGTCTTTCATAAAGAGACAGTCGATCTCGGCTATTTTAAAAAGCTGCTAAAAGGTTCGAGAATAGCCAGGATTCTCCTAAAATGTCTCCTCGCGCTCTGCTGGAAGCGGCGAAACAATTAAGAGCGCAGAGCCCCGGCATTCGAATCGCAGCTCCGCGAGCGCGACAGAAAGAAGACAGCGGCGAGGGTAGTTGAATTAGTCGAAAATTACAGCATTACGACCGTGACTTTCTGAACGTTAGGCAATAAAGTGGCGAACGAGGGACACTCTCAGCACTGAGACGCGTTCCTGAGAACGCGTCTCGCGTCGGCCGAGTACCATCCACGTTCCCGTTTGCGCTCGTCCTCATCGGCTTTGTCTCGCGGCGCGGCGCCGAGCTGTGCACGGCAATTTTCTAACCGCGCGCGCGTCTTCGCGAAATAATTATTGTTCTCCGAGGCGGGTTAGGCAGTGGGTCGAAAGGTAGAGCCGAGACAGTCGAACGGTTATTAGCGGACAATGCTTGCTCGCTGCGAGTGGGCTTTGCTCGCATGAATTAGCATAAAACCTTTCTTGGCTCTGTGTGTTCGACCGTTCGCGATTGCCGTGGACCTCGTCGACCTCCGCCACGAGAAACTGCACGCATTAAGCGCGCCGATCAGGTATATTAATTCTCCGTGGACAACCATCAATTTTACTCCGTACCACTTCCAGGTTTTTCGCCTCTCGCCGACGACATTCAATTGAAATTAGGGTTAATCGCCGGGGGACCGTCCGGGACGCGTGTCGCGACGTTCGCTAAAGCTGAAATTATTATCATCGGCCCGGAGCGTCGGAGGACGCGTAATAACGGTCCCGAAGGGTGCGCGCAATTAAATTGCAGCCCGATCGAACGATTCAATAGCCAATTCTATCGATTAAAGCGGTTTGATCTACAAGCCTCGTTCATGTTCGTAAAGAAGCTACGATTCTACCGCGATCCCCATAGTAACGAGCCGTTTAATCTTTTGAGCCTCGCTTAGAAACCTGCTGGCTGCTTCGCCACAAAAGTCGTCACAATTGTCGTTTCGCGACGAACGTCTTTGGCGTCGACAACGCGCGCAAACGATTTCCGCCGATCGCCTAAAAGCGGCGTTACCGATCAAAGAGTTAATAATGCTGTTTCTCGGGCGTCTGTAACCGAATTCGAGTCCCTGTAACTGTGAACACCCGGCTAATGGATGCGCCAGAAAGAAAGAGGGTAGGTTAATTGTAATAATTGGGGAACGAAGTTGAAGTTGAACGGGAAAATAAAAGTGTCATAATTAGCTAGAAACCGGTGAAGTTCAGCAGGAGCAATTGCGAAGTTCGCGATCGGTGGGACGGAATTTCTTGGCCCCGGAACGCAGATGGAGCGGTGTTAATTAACGCTTCGGCACTTTGGTGGCAAAGAGGAGAAGGGAAAGAGAGAGAGAGCGTGAGAGGAAGAAAGGGAAGAGGAGAGCGAACGAGCCACGTATCTCCTGGAGGTCGTGGCCAAGCAACGTTTCATTTATTAAAGCTCGTAGATAATTGCGCAAGCACGGACCGCGATAAAGATTACGTTCGCGCAATTAAATGACGCCGGGAGTGCATGGAAATTATTTAAGTGCACATGCATCGTGTGCTCGTAGCGCACCCCCGTACGTCAGGATAATAACGTTCGCGAGGTTAAAAAGCCTCTAAAGTGGTTGTAGCCATACAACTTGCCAGCGAAAAAATTATTAAAATTAATACCGGTGCCCCGGTGGGCCCGTGTAACGCGGTCGATTATTAAAGTTATAAATCTCGCAATTACGCGCGAATTGCCGGGAGGCGGATAAGAAGCTCGGCCCGCGTAAACAGCCGCGCGATACCTGTCGGGAGACATCGTGCTTTAAAGATCCGCCGCGCGATACGCAGGAAGAGAGTCGCGCCGTCGTGGTACGCGATAAATTTCGCCTGGAAATTGTTACGATTAAATGAATCAACCTCGACGATAACACGCGAGCGAGAGCGTAGTCGGAAATATTTGCCTCTATCGTTAAAATAATGAATCCGCCTCGGTTACCTACGAGCCAGCCATGATTTATTGTTTTATCTGCCGGGCAAACGCTATGCAATCTGTCCGGCACGGCTATCTATGAGTACCCCGTGGTAATCACCGACATCCATTCTGCTTAGTCAGCTCATCCGTCTCTATTTCTCCGGGGTGCGCGTTATTGCTCGCTAAGATCTCTCAGGCCTCATAGAAAATTCACCGGCCGACATTTCCTGATCAGATTCGGCCTCCGATCCGCGGAAAAGAAGCAAGCAACCGGGGAGAGAACCGGGGAGAGAACCGCGGTTTCGACAGCCGCCTTCCGAACCCTACGGTCGGGTCTACCTCAGATCGGTAACGAGCAGGTAATACGCGCAGCCACGAGCTATTCCCACGTCACCGGAAGTCAATAAGCCGGACGCGTATCGAACCGTTCGGATTCCCCTCCGCGTAAGCTCGAATTTCCGCGTTCCGCGGTACCGGCGCGCATTGCGAAGGGCCACCCTCGGACAACTGTATCCCTCGTGGCCACACGGAATTCCAGAGAGAACCTCGACGTGATCCGAATTCCACGCAACAAATTCAGATTTCCTGCCCCTGAACTTTCACCAAAAATTATTACCATCGTTCGTCCCGCGACTTCTCTTTAGCCAAGCTTCGTTTCTTAAGGAACCGAATCGATTTAAGGGCTTTTATCTCTTGCACTGGGAGTTGTTTCAACTAAAAGAGCTTCGTTTTCACACACACAGAAACGAATTGAATAGAGTTAACGGTAAAGGGCTTTTAATCCTTTACGTTCGTACACGGTACCATGTACAATCGTACATACGACGAAGTAGTTGTACCTTTCAAATATTAGTACGCTTTTAGATTGGTTTCATTCTCCGACTGCGGAAGTCTATTTCGACTCAGAACATAAAAATCATTCTATAATTATACAGATTCTAGCAATTAAATTAAACCCATATCTGTTAGATTATGATCAACAAAAATACCGAGATACGAAGTGCCGTCAAAAATGTATTTAGAAAAATTGATAAAAATACCAGTGAGTAATCCTAAACATCAATTATGAAGTTGTAAGGCTGAACCGTCATCCGAGGGTTAATGTAACACGAGATATCGAAACTGCATTTGTAGGGAATTCATGACTAATTGTTTTTAGAGTAAAAAAGTTTTAAAGAGTTTTATTATCTATGACCAATTTTTCTAGACACATTAATACATGCTTGAAGAACAGAGTGCTCGGTTTTATTAGTAAATACGATGTGAAAGAAGACAGCCCTCCTCGTATCCCTTAAACCCCATCGACACATCGGTCTGTCTTTGTCATATTTCTGTGTCCCTTTTGTCAAGTGTCATCTGCTGTATGGGCTGCTGGACGAGTGTTGTATGCGGTATACGGTGGTAATGTCAGCTGAAACATCGCGAGGGTGGCTAGTCTGTCGACTAATGGTGGAGCCGGCTAATTGGTGCGGAGATGTTTCACATCCCTCCTTTATGAAAATATTTTATCGAAGATATTATCTTACCGGAGTAAAAGCTGTTATTATAACTCGTCTGCTGTTTAGAAAAATAACAAAGCGTCGCGACAAAAATCAGAATACCAAATTATTCGATTTTGGTTGAAATTGGACTGCCGCTGACGCGTTTGTTGCTTAGAAAAATAATTAAATGTAACGATAAAAATTCAACTATCAAAAATCTCACATGTAGATTACTTTAAATAGCAACGAACTCGCACGTTGTTTAGAAGAATTGTACAACGTTGCAACAAAAATCAAAATACTAGAAAATATTCAAGTATGGACTAGGTTAAACGGCTAGGAGCTTTCTTGCTGTTTAGAAAAAATAATACAACGTTACAATGAAACTACAGATACCAAGAAATTCAAGTACCGATTAGGTTAACACTAGAACTACCGACCAATAAATCCAACGATATACATTGCTTTGTAATAATAACGAGACTGTATCTATTAAAACTTCATGCAATACTTATTGTAAAGTATATATCATGAAAGAAGTACAATCGAAAATTTCTGATCAAAACATTTTTATAATTTCAATAATTGCAAAAGAAAAAGTCAAAATGACTGGTTTGGTAGTTCTAGTGATAACCAACTAGCGCTTGCCATTTAAAAAAATAAAGCAACGTTACGATGAAACTCTGAATACCAAAGAGTTCAAGTGTTAAAATGATCTTATCGATTACTTGGAAGTCTCGGCTGGCATTTTTGGAAACCAATTGAATCGTGAAGGGCTTGATACGGCATCCCTTTCCTGGGTAGTATTTCAGAGCGTCGTCGAAGCGTCGCGTCTGAGGTTGAATCCGTACAAAAGGCAACGAAGAATTTCATGGGAAACGAGTTCGACTACGAAATATTGGGTTGGCAAGTAAATGATTGCGGATTTTGTCGATCGATGGTTTCAGTACATTATTTTGTTCAAAGCACCTAACTTACATCGTTTTCTTGTTATTTGGACTTCCATCTTGAATTATTAGTCAGAAAATTGTATCGTTTATTATTTAGTTTCGCCTTTATCCCAATTTAAAAATGGAAGAACAAAATGCGCATTTCAGACATATTTCATTGTAAATATTATTTCTAAAATGGCAGGAACGCATCGCAAGCGTACCAGAAATTATATGTTGTACATGGGAATGAAACCTTGAAAGAAAGACTATGTCAAAATTGGTTTACCAAATTTTGTTCCGGTGATTTTTCGGAAAAAAGTAAAAATGTATCACATACATGCATTAAAAAAAATTGAAATAGCTTGGCTATGTTAAGAAACTCGATTTATGGGTTCCTCGTCAACTTAAGGAGATTCGTTTGACGCAACACATAATAATGCAAAGCCCCACACATCTTTGGTCATTCATAAAAAATTATTGGAGTTAGGTTGGGATGCGTTGTCGCATCCACCATATAACCCTGACTTTGCGCCTCCAAATTTCCATTTATTCCGTTCCACGCGGAACCCCTTAAATGGTAAAATTTTTAATAACACTGACGATGTAAAATCTCATTTTATTCAGTTTTTTTATGGTAAAAATCAGAAGTTTTATGAACATGGAATTATGATGGTGCCTGAAAGATGGCAAAAGGTCATCGACAAAAATCGGACAATACCTAATTTTATAAACTTATATTCTCAAGTAAAAATTTTGAATTTTCGCTTAGTTGCCAACCTAATATATTACCGACATGAACATGTCCCAACGTTGAGAAAAACTGTGTTAAAAGTAGGCTTTAAACGGATCTAGATCGGTCTAGGTGGAGGTATTCAGGGGATGCTGCGAGCGGTCCCGATAATGGCCTCCGAGCGATTCAATGGCCCCCGAAGACACAGATTTGTCCGTAATACATCGTACGAATTTTCCAGAGGGAAATTCGATACGTTCGTCCGTGGAAAAGGCACGTGTCGCTTGTCGAAGAAAGCCGGTAAGAATCCGTGAAACTGCATCTGCCTGCGTGCAGCACATTTTCCGGGCGGTACAGAGCCGTTCCGAGTGGCATCGAGGCGCTGTGACGAAGAAGGATTGTCAAGCAGCTGTAACCCCTCGTGTCCGATTCGTCGCACGGGACTAACGGGTCCTGAACGCGTCCTGAAAACGTGTCACTCCGAAGCGTCACGTACACGGCGAGTACACGATTCGCGGAGGATAGGGAACGAAACACGAAAACACAGAGGGATAGCGAAAAGAACCGAATCCCCTGTCGAACATTTTTCCCCGTCGTTGTTGAACGAGGAGCGGAGGAGATGATGAGCTACCATCAGACAACCATACCTTTCTCATTACCTTCGAATCCCGCTGAGAAACGCTGCCATATTTCACACTGTACATTCGCCATCGTAAACCGTAAAGCGTGGAGAGTTTATACATTTGAGCTTGTTCCGTGTCTCTGGAGACGATGACAGGCAACCCGAACTTCTCCGTTTACAGACCGATCGATTCACTGTTCTCGCTATGTTGTAATATTCCTGGCAAAGTAGAGACAAAGCACCGCTCGAACGCTACGATCACTGTATTTCTGCACCGATATTTATATATTGTTCCTCCATTACGTCGATAACTGTCCACTCCTTCTGAAACAGCCGCCGGTATCTGCTCGCTCTCGTTGCGCGAAAAACAGAATTTCAGACCGTAGTTTTTACGATAATCGAGAAGCGTTCGATCGATCGCCTTAAGATTTTTCACCTGCCCTTACTCTAACTCCCCCGCCGTCGAATCGAACCCGCGATCGATGCATATAATTCAGAGCTGACAAGTCCTCGGGGGTCCTCGAGGAGCAAGGGAAACGAGTGACGGCTCCCTCTGTTTCTACCTTCCACCGTTTCTGCCTAAGGTCTTGTTTACTATGACACATGGTCGTAGGATCTCTAAAATTTCAAGTTCGCACCCTCATATCGAAGACTGATTCTGCTAGGCGACCAGACCTGTCTGGATCAACGTCTACGCTTATGGATTATTGATTCCTCTTCCTCGCTTAGTCCTGCGCACCTTACTCGCTTTCTTTGTCGCGTATGATTGTTCCTGCATGTGCGACCGTCTAGGCCAATAGTGAGATAATACAGAAAACGCACGCGAGACGAGCTGGAGTTACGCGTCAGCGCGAATCACACCGGCATTCTTTACAGAAGCATTCTCGTGGGTTCTGAATGGTAGCTACGGCAATATAAAGATACAGTCGCCGCGACGTGACTGGCAACACTTCCATTCCCGCTGAACTACGTTCTTCATCTTGCCCAAACGAAATAAAACGGTCGAGGTTTGCGTAGGAAACGGTTATTCGATCTGAGATACACCGAGCACAGAGAAGCGAAGGATTCTCGCCGATGACTCGTCCGAAGGCCCCGGAAAAAAAGTACGAGACCGATTCGAACATACAGTGGCTAAAAGTAAAACTCGGACACTGATATATTTTCACTTTCTGAGGTTATTATTAGTACAAGAAAACAAAATTATTTTCAATAATTTACACTTAAGGTCATATAAAATGTATTAAGCAAAGACAGAAATTATTCACGATAATTCAAAATAAAATGGGAATGTTAAAAGTCATGAAAACTAGCCTCAAACTGAAACTCGGACAGTTGGTAATCCTGTGGAAAAAACAAATGAAACGCGGAGAATCACCCTTCATTTTTTCATACTTTCATTTGATGTAGGTTTTAGTCGACGTAAGTCGTTAGTTTCTGTGAAATTTTGTTTTAATTTCTCAAAATGGCTAGACAATGTGGACAAACGTCGTTAGAACTCCGGAAACTTGTTATAAGTCAATTTAGAGACGGTTTGTCTGTACAAAATATTGCATCAATAGTGAAACGCAGTTACTCTACAGTTCACGATATTATAAAACGCTTTAGATCCAGAAATAATGTGGGAAATAAACCAAAACTAAGTAAACGGAAGATCTTCGTTCCACAATTAAGTGCTCCGAAGTTAGCTACTGAAGCTAAAATATATTTAGGAAAAGAAGCTAACCCAGAAACAGTGAGGATTATATTAAGAAAAAATAATTTTAATGGGAGAGTTGCAAAGAAGAAACCATTTGTGAGCAAAAGAAATCGTTCAAAAAGATTGCAATTCGCGAAATTGTACAAAACTAAAGATTTTTCATTTTGGAGGACAGTTTTATATACAGACGAGAGTAAATTTAACAGTTTTCGTTCCGATGGACAAACTTATGTTTGGAGAAAACCTAATGAGGAGTACAAGGATAAGAATTGACGACCTACTGTTAAACATGGGGGAGGTCCAATAATGGTGTGGGGATGCACGTCAGCTGCTGGACCAGGAAATCTCCACATTATTGACGGAATCATGGATCAGACAAAATATCTACAGATTTTGCAGAACAATTTAAGGGATAATGTGGAAAAATTAGGTATTGCCGATTCTTACAGTTTCTACCAGGACAATGATTCAAAGCATCGGGCTCGTAATGTTCGTCTATGGTTACTTTATAATTGCCCACATTACTTTTTAAACTTCGTTTTTTATGACTTAATGTAAAGAAAGTTTGTTTTTGTTTTTAGTGAATTTGTATAACCTTGAATAAAGCTCACTAAAAGTAGCTTTATTATTTGTTTATATTCTTTTGTTACCCTAGCAATCGCTTCGTAAGGCCCAAAAATCTCAGTGTCCGAGTTTTACTTTGATCCACTGTAGGATGACTCAGTACGATCGTCAAAGTCGAAGATCGTGCGAAGCGGTAAAAAATCAAGCGAACGAAGCGGTATTATTTCAAGATAATATTTCATCGCGGACAGAGATCTCGATGGAATAAAATTGGTAAGCGTTGAAAGCCCTCTCTGTTCTCCGTCCCCCGATCGGATTCTTCCTCGAACGATCTTGTTTCGGAAAGAGAGAGAGAGAGAGAGAGAGAGAGAGAGAGAGAGAGAGAGAGAGAGGGGTGTTTCAGACAGCTCTCTAAGCACCGTTCGGTTCAGCGGATTGGAGGACGACATTCAAACAGCTGCGGTTGCCTGGATTCGAATTCCAGACGCGAATAGTGGCCAGGCCACACGCATCTCTCGGTCTCGAAGACACAACGCCCTCGCCTCGGCCGTGTAACCGACACGACACACGTACTCTCAGAAGCTGCTAAGAAAATCGGGGACATGTATACGAGGGCGCGAAGGAAGAAACGAGGGACGTTTATGTAGACAAGCTCGTCCAGCAAGCTCGCCGACTCCATCTCGCATCACCCGTCCTCTCCTTCGCTTCTTCGTTCTCTTCTTCTTCTTCGTGTTTCGTCCTCCTGCTTGCTCTCCTCCGACGGGTTCTTGTTGTTCCATTCCGTGCACCGTCGTCGTCGTCGTCTTCTCTCCGTGGTCTCTCCTACATCGTCGTAACCGTTGTCGTGCAAGTTGGCATCTGCCCACGCTAGAAGATCGCAGCGAGAGTACAGCAGCAATAGCACGTGGGAGTATATCTCCGGTCCTCCCCCGGCCACGGGCACATATTTATGGTATCCGAGAGTGGCGCGAACGGAGGCACTATTCCTCGCGGCGGTACGCGCCTCGATTAGGTTTCACAGGATGGAGCAACAGCAGGAATACCGAAAGCTACCCGACCGGCCAAGCCCCGACTATTTACGATATCCTCCGTCAAAAGCCGGAACCACGGACGACCATCGAAGCGCCGGGAATTCTTATTTCCCGCATCGCGCACCTCGTTTCGTATTTCATGGCCACCCTAGCCGGCGTTTACGCGTCTCGGAATTTACGCGAAAAACCTGCGGATACGCTGCTGATCACCCATTTTGCATACATCGGCCGTCGAGGAGCGCGACAACTCGCAAAATGTCGGGTCGGGACGGGTTCTCGAAAATTACGGGGATTCTCGAGGATTTTTGGGATTCTCGAATATTCTCAAGTACCTGCTCTACTCCTCTAGACCCGATTCTCACAGATCAAATAAAAGATGCGAGACTGCTCGTTCGACGAGGACCTATTATTTTCTTGGAGGAACGCTGATCTTTTTATCGAACGTAAAACAAATAGCTGCCCAGATAGCACGAAGACGTCTTGTGGACATCTGTTTTGGACATTTAGGATGTGTTAAAGATGTCGGCTATATTCTGAACGTTTTACGTTGCAAAACACAGCGTCTTAAAGATGTCTTCTAATTGTCTTGAATTGTGACGACGTCCACTTCGGAGCATCTCACAGACGTAAATGTCAGACGTCGTAAGTACATCCATTTAGGAACGTTTTTAAGAGGTCCACTTAGGGTCGTAAGACGTTTAGACTTGAAATGGACGTACAGTGGACGTTTTTAAGACGTCGTATGCTATCCGAGTAACTATTTGCACATGTTACTTAAAAATCCTGCAAAGGAAGATTGTAACTTTGGATTAAACGAGACTTATTACGTTCATTCAGATTTTATAGGATTTTAACACTAGAATTACCAAATTCTAGTGTTTTGACTGGTCTCCAGTTTTCTCTTTCGCAATTATTGAAGTTATAAAAATTTTTTCATCCGAAATTTTCGGATATAGTTCTTTAATGACGTACACGTGATAATAAGAATTGTATGAAGTTTTAATAGATGCAGTTTCGTTATTATTACAAAGCAATGTATTAGTCGGAAAAGTATTGAGATTTTTGTCATTTTTTGATTAAATGTTTCTTTTATGCAAAATAAATTTTATTCAAGTATATATTGGGCATTGTTATCTATAACCTTTTGCCATAATTGGGGTAAAGCCATGATCCCATCTGAATAGAACTCCTGTGTTTCATCAGCTAAAAACTTGGCCAAGTGATTTTCACAGTTCTTTTTTGAATCTAACTTTTTAGCATCAGGGTAGTTTTGCAGAGATCGAAACAAACGGTAATCTGATAGTGCAAGGTCTGGGCCAAACGGTGGGGTGCATCAAAACTTCCTAGCCAAGCTCAAAAATGGTTTCATTTCATTACGTTTGAACAATGATTTGCAGATAGAAACTCGATCCATCAAATTTTTCTCTGAAAAGTTAGATGTATAATTTACAATTTTCCATGCATTTCATCAATGTATAGGCAGTACTTTTCGGCTGTAATTGTCTAGCAAGTTCTCTTGTAGATACCGTTGGATTCGTTTTCACCAATGCTTTCAGAGCATCATTTTTCACAGACGTTTGACGATTGATGTTTGACACGATTGACGAAATACAAAACTGTCTGCATGAAAATTTTAGACGGAAGTTTCACCTCTCAAATGCACGTTTGTATGACGCAATCTAATTAGTATTGCCCGATATATGAAACCAAACAACATCTAGTGACGAAAATCTCTCAATACTTTTCCGACTGTCCAATATATCGTTGGATTTATTGTTCGGCAGTTCCAGTGTTAATGATAAATTGTACTCGAAAGAGGAAGTATGGAACAATTTTAACAGGATTGCCAAAAGGAAATGTCCAAGATCCGCCATTTTGACGGGCTCGGTAGCGGACCCAAGTCCTGCGACGCAAGGGTTAAGAAAGTTTGTGCGAAGACTTTCCCAACCGATCGTATATCTGAACGTCATCTAAACGGTTGTGAGAAACGATCGATCAAGAACCTGAGAAAATTACGCCTTCTCGCCGACATTTTTCTAATCGAGGACGCTCGCCCACGGGACAACGCTCACCGATCGAAGAAACGCCGTTCGCCAAGTTTCTCACACAGGCTGAATAATCGAATCATACCTCGGGACCGCTCGGACGATCGAGTCTCTCGATTGTCAGCGACACTCCCTTTCACCTGCGATCGGTTCCGATCTACGGCAGACAGAAATCTGTGCGTGAAAAGCCGCGTTGGCGCTCCGGACACGTACACCGTCGCGCACCGGACGTGCATCGGTAAACGTGAGACAGGATACGCAATTGATTATCTTGGTATCTCATAGATAGTGAGAACAGAAACTGTTTGGCAACTCGTATCTCGCTGTTCTGTAAAAGGAATGCGAACCGCGAACAATTTCAAACATGTTTTTATGAATACCGTCGATACGTTTTGCAATAACCACATTCCAATTAATTGTAACGAACTCGCAGAATTTTCGAAACGATTTCTCGCAAATTCTTTTTCGAACTACCCTGCGGATAGATTTTTCCCGGATTTTTTATCCGCGTACCCAATATTATTTAATTTGGCTTTCTGAATTTTTAACGCGTTCGCGGAAATTCGAATTGCTGGACGAAGAAAATGTCATGGAGATTTCGCGACGTCAAACCGTTCATTAAATAAGATTTAGTACACGAATTTTGTTGATACTCGTGTAATTTTCCTGGATGCAGGACGAATTTTAGGATGTTGCAATTTTAATTTATTATATTTAAGTATCTAGTCAAACAGCTGCAAGAAACATTGCCACTTCGTTAGAATATGTTTGAGTTTAAAAAACAAGTTAATCGATGTAGATAAATTGTGTAAAAATCTTCTTTCGGTAATTATGTGAAAATTCGATGCATGTAAACTTTTCTGGCTGACAATGTTGATTGTAACTGTCTAGTCTATAAAAATAATTCGAAAAGCTGACGAATTCGTATTTAACAATATTTCTATCAAGTTTTAACCCTTTGCACTCCGAGAAATTTCAATATTAAAATCGATACATTTTGTTGTCCTAGAATAACTCTATTGTAGGTGATTCATTCACTTTCGTGCACATCAAATTTATTGCTATTCATCGTACGTGCGACGCTTCAATTTTTACTAACATCTCAAATATAAACGTTGTAATGTAATAACTGTTTTAAATAATAGCGTAACAATTTTTAGTGTCGCCTCAGAGGAACCATTGGAGTAGTAAGGGTTAAAAGCGTCTGGTATTCATTGCCTGATAAAATTGTGAAAATATGTAAAAACGTCCGATATCTCTAATAACCCAATAAAACCAACAAGACTAAGAACATATGGATTTAATAAAAATTGTATAACTAATTGTAAAAAGAAATATATTTAGTCTTGACCGTTTCAATAATCGCAAGCTGGAAGAACAGAAACCCGTCATTTGCCCGACGCAAGTAGTTACAGCGTTATAGTTTTTACGGATCTATATCGTAACTAATAGCATCCCCGGAATAGCCGGTGATTTATAGACGAAAGTATCGTTGCGCACCTATGGCGCCGGAACCAATGGAAACGGGGCCAGAGTTCCGAGCCGGCGGCGGCGGCGGCGGCGGCGGCGGCGCGGTGTTCGGCGTCTTCCGTGGAATCGCGTTACGTGAACACGAGGACGGAACGAATCGTGTTCCGTGACAGGAGAAGAGGAAGCCTTCTTCAACCATAATCGTCGATTTCCATCGGTCTGCCACCGGGTATACCAGAGAACACGCGGCGCTAGTCTGTTGGAAGACGAAGAAAACGGGGAGGTTGGGTCGAGGGCGCGAGAAAATGAACGGTCATTTATTCGAGAGACAAATAGCTCGTGGAACGAGTGAAGAAAACGCGATGGGCAAAACGTTACGGAACCCGAGGGATGAGAGACGTTGAAGAGCGAGCGGGGAAACAGTTTGGAGCTCGTACGGGGGTTCGCGGGGAATGCAAGGGGGGGTATACGGTACGATGATAGAAGAAACGGAAGAAATAAAGCTGGAGAGCGAAACGCACGAGCAGCCGGCCGTTCACGGGACTCGTGCACGCGAGTAGAAAGCGAAAGGGGCCGATGAAAAGCAATCTGTACGTTCGCTTTCCGTGCGAGTCAATGGCATAGTTGCCGGAGAGCACCGAGATTAGTCCATAGTCGGGCTCTGCCCTCGTTAAGGAAGGCAGTAACATACTATAATCGGAATGGTATATCGCGGCTACCGTAAGCAGACCGGAGAACACAGACGGCCGTGGACGCGCGCGTACGTGAACGTCCGAGCTATCTCGTTACATTGTTCCGCGGGTACACGTGTTCCGCGTGGAATTGACCGTGCACCGATTTAAATAGATACGAATGAAACGCGTTCGACATAAAAGGCGCGTCGTTAAAAGAAGCCACCGGAGGAAGCCGAGTCGTTCGAATCGATGGGCTGTTTCTGCCTGCGACCCTCTGCGAGGGATTCGCCGGAGAACGTGTACCGCGGCGAACGACGGAGGGAGGAGGGATCATTGCCGGGGAACTCCGGTCGAGGACTCGATTTTCACCAAGCCAGAAAATTAAAAATACGCTGCCTTAATTCACGGCGCAGGCTCTCGGCAAAAGTTCCAACGGCGCGGAGCAGTGCGGAGCGACTCGACTCGCCGCGCCATCGTTCCTCTCCTCCTTTTTTTCGCCCCCGTAGAACGTATACGTTCCGGCTGTATTGTTTTTCTATTTTCCTACGGCCCACCACTCCCGCCCGTCTCGGCTCCACTTTTAGCAGGAATTAAACCCGCGCGCCGCCGGAAGTAGAAAACGAGGGTGAAAGAGAAAGAAAGAAGGAACGACCACCGGCGAAAAAACAGGTCATATTTTACTTGCACTGTAGGCGACGAATCTAGAAAACCGAGTCGCGTAAGTTAGCCCGGCTCTCTCTCTCTCTCTCTCTCTCTCTCTCTCTCTCTCTCTCTCTCTCTCTCTCTCTCTCTCTCTCTCTGTGTGTGTGTGCGTAGTTGTGTCTGTCTGTCTCTCTGGCCGGGCAAGACTCGAATTCGCTCGGGAAAGTTGGCGGAGCCGATGGAAAGACAAGGGGAGGACCGAGAGATCGAGTCGAAGGAAAGGAATGACGCCCGAAGCGGCAACCCTTATCTAATTAGTTCCTTCGAGAAGCATGAAATCCCCGCGACTCCAAACTCGACTCGTAAACGGCATGGTCTCGTTAAAACGGCGCTCACTGTTCCAAGGGTGCTTCGGGCTAATTGTCATCCTCCTACCTAAGCGAACGATAAATTCCCACCGGGTGCACCACACCACACCACCACCACCGCCGCTGCCGCCACCATCACCGCCAAGTCGCGCAGCAACCTCGATTTCCAGCCGTCGCGTCGCGTCGACCAGAAGACGCGTCGAACCGTTCAAGCCGCTCTTGATGGCGCGCCGAGTTTGGATGCCGGTCTGATCCAGCTAAATTCACGTTAACCCTACATCCGCGGCGGACGAGTGTCGGCGAAACGGTTCGACTAACAAGCCGAGATTTCACACGCGCCTGCACAGACAAACGCGCGAATCCCAGGGATCTTTCCGACGTCTACTCCGACTTCGCTTCCCGTTGGTGTCGGCCGATTCATTAAAACGTCATTCTGCCAGCGCAACGTTCGAACGGAACTCGCTTTCCGAAACTTTCTTCGAAACCAATAACGCAAATGACAATTTCAAACTTGTTCCCTGCTTCGACCTGTGCGCCAGAAGGGTGCAAGACTGGTTCACCGGTGCATTCAACCCTTTGCCAAACCAATGCGTTCCGTTCTATTAATTCAATAGATACGGATCGTTTAGCAATTTATTAATATTGAGGGATGGTATCAAGTGAAACACTCGTGTAAAGAAGAAGTATAAATAATTATGTACAGGGTGGTCCACGCAATTGTTTCAAGTCATACCTCCGTTATAATTGCATTTACGAAACAATGCCATAGGAGAAAGGTAAATGGTTCGAAGAGCACTACATCTGTAGGCCTTTAAATGTTTGTTAGATGCAGCAGTGCATGTGCAATTAACAATTAAATAATATATTTTAATATAATTAAATATATAAATATATTGTTATAAAATGTGATAGAAAAACAAACAGTTTACTATTGTGAAACATGTGAACGCAAACCCGGTTTACATCCCAAAGATCGTTTTAAGAAATTCCACACATTACTCAATTATAATTAACCCTTAACGGTCCGGAAGTATTTCAAGTGTACTTCCCACCAGGTCCAGCTGTTTTTCATACGAAGAGAAGCTGTAAAACATTTTTAAATCAAGTATAGAAAAAGAAATATTTTTATTTTATTGAAAATTTATTAATTTATATAGAGGGTAATAATAATAACAATATGATTTAAATTATATATTCTTTCAGAGTAAGTAAAACTGCAATTCCGCTTATATGGCGGAATTGGTCCGTTAAGGGTTAATATAAATATTGTAATGAATATTATATTACTTCTAAGATAAATAAAAATTGTTTTGAATATTATTATTTACATGCCATTGTAAATAAAATCTGACAATTAAAATTTTGCAAGTCTAAGTATGATGAGAATAAGTTGGAGTTGCCGGTCGATAACCACAATTAAAAGTCGGAGCGTTAAGGAAGAAGACTGTGGAAGAATATGTAGAAGACGGACGCACGGTGTACGGACTGCTTAGAACTTACAGACTGACCGTAACGAATTTGCATGCCAGAGAAGGCATCGGCTATTTCGGAGGTGTAGAGTTGTCTACAAATGCAGGGATTCTCGTTGCATTTCCTCAACGATTAAGAATAAACTAATTTATGAAGTACCGGGGTAAGATGGGAAAATGAACCGCGGTACGACACAGAAGAAAAATGGGTCTCTACCGTTGGGCACGCCTATCCCCACCTTTAACCCTCCCAGAGTCCCAATGTTCAGGCTTCGATGCGACTATGCTGATGGTATGTGTGACCGTTGGAGCCAATATTTCGCTAGAGCCGAAAATACGTGTTAAGCGAGGCGTGCCGCTTCCACTCCGACCAATCGGCTTCGCATTCCTTTCACGGGCCTTCTTGCGAGATCACGCATGGTAGTTGTGGAATTTTCGACGAACGTAATGTAAATCGGTGAAATAAGGAACGATCGGTGTAGAGATAAATGTCTCGTCTAGAGCTCCGTATAGGATCGGGAAAAGGTTGATGCCTTCGGGTACGTTGGAGTTTAAACGATCAAAGAGATCGTAAGAACGTGCCGAGAGAAACTTTCTATTCTTTTGAAATGCAAAAGAATGTGAGAATGAAAATGTTCGCATCGCGGAAACGACGACGAACGGGTGACCAGGTTTTCACGGTATTTTGATGAACAATGTTGCAGCTGCTATCTTGCCTCCCCCGTAAACGTGCATCATCATTCCACCGTGAAGATATTTATCGTTGGTCGTTTATTGTTTGGCTCCTTTCGCTCGATGAGATGATCGGCGACAAATGGGACTGTGGGCGACGTTCAATTAACATCGGGGCCACGGGATTCAACGTAGGCAGCCGAGGAGCTTGCCCGATAATTGCTCGCATTTGTCAAATTCGCCAGGACGACATCCGCGGAAATAACTGTTGGCGGGAGCGTCTAGACTAACAAGCGGCAGCGAGGCTACGTGTACGCTCACACAAACGCGTTGCAGAAGACCCGAGAGCGCGAAGACCTGAATCCTTTCATACGTGGCACGCGGGGTTGACGGTTGGCCGCACGATCTACTCATTAGACGACGGTTCTTCCCTTCTCGCTTGTAATATTCATCAACCGCTGTGGGATCGTTCTGGAGGGACTAAGGAAAGCGACGGATCCAGATTAAAAGGAAGATTTATCTCGAAGAAACTGGGCGACCTCTCAGCTGGCTCTTAATTGTCTGTGGCATTCGAGACCGTCGCACGGATTGAAATTATTTCAACTGCGACCAATTACGTTAACCTGATCGCACGCGACGCGCGAAATTTGTTGGCCGCCGGCGAGCGGATGTCAGCGAAGTAACCGGAAACAGCTTCGAAAGATTCTGGTGGCTCCATCAAAGTTTTCTAACGCGTTATCTACCGGCGTAATTTTAATAGACATTAGACATCACAATTTACAGTTGAGAATTTATTTGAAAAAATTGATTGATTGATTGTAAAACATGAGGTTTTACAAAATATAATAATATTAAGTTACTGATATAATATTGCAATGGCATTTACAGTATTTTTATTGAAAAAAAAAACAGTACGAGATAACTCGTAGCTGGCGTGACAAAATAAGTTCCTAACTCAAATAGCCATTTGTAGCCAATTTAAACTTGCAGCACCCACTACGCACCCACAGCATCTCGTAGCTGGCAGTTTTGGTACAGACGCTTACTACAACATATCTCGTAATTGGCAGTCAATGGGTTAATAGTGACGAAAATTTTGTTCGTGTGCCCACGAAGCGAGCGAAGCAGTCTCTGGAACATAATCCAATCGTTTCTTTCGTTCGAAAATTTTTAAATGTGTTTTTTACACAGTCTTTCGGGATTAAGTTAATTGGCTTTCAGTAAGTAATGCCTTAAAAGTTGATTATTCACCGAGCGATCAAAAACTCGACGGTGATTATAATATTAAATTTCTATGTGCGAGTAATCGATGCAAATAAAGCAGACAATTTTTCCGTTGCACAAAAATCCTCTGTCCAATAGCGACACAGTCTGTGTGTCACAAATTATTAGCATACTGTTGATTTTCGAATTCGAAACGGCAGAGGGACGCTCTCACAAATTGATCGAAAGAGCATCGATATATGGAAAAGTGTATTTTCGAATCCAGTATACCATATTGTAATGGAGCCTCGAAAAACCAACAGACATTTGTAAAACGACGATGGTCTCTCGAAAGCATCTTTTTGCTCGACGCTGGGAAAACATTGTTCGAGCACGTCGGGGACTCGTCGCGCGATCAAAAATCGCGTTGAGTATGTAATTCACGGTCGTTTTCGATTAAGATAACATTCTCGCAGTTGAAAAGGGAACGCTCATTAAATACCAACGTACCACGCGAATAAACATTCCGCGTCGAGCCAGGGGCTACGCGAGCTCGCTCGCGCGCGCGTTTCATTAGACAGGAAAAGGAAAGCGTTCGTTAAAATCGTGCGATTTAAAAGTGGATAATTTGCGCGAGGAAAAGAGAGAAATAGGGAGGGGTAAAAAGGGCGAAGCGGAGGGAAAAAATCCGTTGCGATTATAAGCACGCTCGCACGTGAATGCGGGTCGTCGCGAACCGTTATATATGTACGTTTATCCGTTCACCCCTTCGCCTCATTGAACCGCATACTTCGAATGATTTCCATAACGAGCACCGCGCGACGAGAGTTCGACAAATTTATTTACTCGACTTTGCCGCATTCTACGTGTCCCACCTTTCCCCCAACTGACTCTCTGACCGTGGACGAGGCGCGCGTGTTCGCTCCCTCGCATACACTTTCCTTCTCAATTTGTGCAGCCGCGTTATTTGCGCGCGCGGGAATGCAATCGAGACAATTAAAAAGTAATGCCTGAAATACCGAGTGTATTACGCGAACACGCGCGCGCGCGGGCGCGATTTCTAGGAGCGCTTTCATCCGGGGGGATCGTCGGTCGCGCCGAGCCGGCTCTTGCCAATTGTGGTTTAATTATTAATTCGTTTATAACAACACTAACAACGAAATAATTGCGCCGCCAGAACTGCCGTCGCGCGCTAATTACAATGAAAAATCTACAAGCGGATCGGCCGGATTAATTAGGCGTATGAATTAGATACGAACGTCGAGATTCGGATCGCTGTTAAGGGGCGTGGCTAACGAGCCCCGGTCTCCTTTTCTCTCTTTCTCTTTCTCGGCGCGAGGAGTGCTCAAGAATGCCCATGGGGGCAAACGGCCTCTGAAACAGGAGCGACTCTCGATCTTTCGGTAGGAGACTATCTATTTTGCCTTCTCCCCGTAAGAAACGACCCGGTGTTATCGTAGCTTTGTTGCTCTCGAAACCAGGCCAATGCCCCAAGAGGCAATCCGTGGGCACGGTGGCTTTAGACATTCGGTTCGTTCGCATAATCCAACGAAAGCTGTGTTCGAAGCATTCGCGCGTTTTTACCGGAATCTTCTCTTTCTCTTTTTAACCATTACGCGAAAAACTCGCTTTCAACTTCTTTTTAAATATTCTTTAAAGGTGCGAACACGCTAGCAAGTAACTTGTAAGAAATTTTGCGAAAACTGTTGATATACTGTTGTATACCTGTTGAGTACTCGCAGGTATACCTAAAAAGAGCCCTCAACTGGTTTGAACGATTTTGTTTCTATTTTGTGTTTCTGTTAAATCATACATGATGTGCGAAAATGTATAAGGTTTTAAATGTGCCCATAATTATGAAAGTGGTCTAAGTCATATATTTCTTGTTTCGAGATATTTAATGAATTGCATTTGAATAAATTAAAAAATATTTTTACATTATGCGACATTTTAATTTATAATTTTATTAGTCTTGATTAATGGTAATTTCTTATGAATATGAAATTTTGTGTGAATTTCATACGAAAATGTTGTTTTTAAAGTTTGATCTGACTTAGACCATTTTCAAAATTAACTGAATGTCCTATAAATGACTTAAAGCAATAAAGAACTATAAGTTTTATTTGAAACAATAACTTTAATGAAATAATTCCTGAACATTTATTAATTATTTTTAAAAAGTAATCCATTTTTATCATTTCGAGTTTTTAAGATTCTTAGAATGTTCCTGAAAAACTGAAGGGTTTAAACGGCTTACATGTCGCCGGCGCTCAATGTGTTAACAAATGTGCTTACCAGAGAAGGCATCGACTATTTCGGAGGTGTAGAGTTTTCTACAAATGCAGAGATTCTCAGTACATTTCCTCGACAAAAACAACTTGCAGAAACGTGCGCACTCGTTTGCAAATATTGTGTATGTATTGTTTCGCTTTCTGAAAGCGATGGACGCGAGTGTTTCGGAGATGACAGCGGCAGATGCGGCAAGTTTTCCGCGAGAAAGCCGCACGGAAAAACCCGCGTGCGGACGCGATCGATATTTATCGGTGCGGCTCGGTCGAATCGCGGCGACGCTAAAGCCAGGAAACACTCGAATCTGACGAAACAAGAAAGGAAAGGCTTGTAGCACTCGATGGTCCATCGAGCGGTCTCCGAGTCACGTCGTGAAGAGCACAACGACCGAGTTCTTGACGGTTTCAACGAGCCGTCTCTCTTGACTCGCCGTTGACCAGGACGATTCACGAATTAGTGTACACGCACTCATGGGAATGCAGCGCGATTACATCCATCCAGTGCGTTCTCGAGAACGCACCGAGACCCCTCTCCACAGGGGAGGAATAACGAACCCTGCCCGCGTTTTATTGTGATCCTACGCAACGACCTTTTAATGCGAATTTCTTGATCGCTGCCGTAATAATGACCCGAAAGGGTTATAGTACTCATTGTCCACTGGTCGTTAACACAATGCCGGTACGCCTTTATCGTGTCGAACAGTAATCAAAACGCAGCGATACAACTAAAGTCGTTTTTACGCGTTTTTAACAGCCGGTTGTTGGTACACGAACATTCTATTCGAGGGCGCAGCATTAATTACCAATTACAGATGTCGTAAGGAAAGCAGAACATCGTAATAATCTACGTGAAAGATCTGTAAACAAATTCGTTACGCACACGTAATGGGAAATTAATCGTCCCAACTTTGTGTCCGTTTGAAATTTCTAAAATCTTCCGGTTCAAAATTTAAATTGCGCTGTGTGTAATAATTTTCTCAAAGACAATTTCGGACGATTCTTTTTCGACTATATAAAGAAGAAAATTTCTCTACAACGACAGATTTTAATCGAACATGTTGTCGAAGGGTTGCTCGTACTTTGGAGAAACATAGGAATGCTGAAACTTGCAGAGCAACGTAAAAGTCGCAGTTCAAACAAGGATCACAGCAACCGAACGCAGTCTCCAACAGTGATTCAGAAGTTTGTAAACGAAGACGTAGCAAGCTCGGCTTTCACATGTAAATATTGTCCCAAATAAAGTAACTTCGATCGAAAAGAGAAGCGCCGGGTGCAACGACACGATTTTCTTCCCGAACGTAAGACGAAACGGCGGATTCATCCGAGCAGAGAGGAGAGCAAAGGAAACAAGAGTATTCGATATTTACGGTAACGAGGGTCAACCTCTCGACAAGAAGGGCTCGGCCTGGTTACATCGCGCGCGAACTAGGTCGTCTAAGTACATTCGCCGCGATCAGACCTCCTCCAATTTAATCTCCCATTTTCTTAATAGAGTTCGACGGTAACGATTCGGCGCGGCCGTCGACCGTTCGATTATCGAATTACCGGTCGCGGTTCGGGAAGTGAAAAATCGTTCGAGTCCAAGCCACCGGTAACAAATGCGGTTAATTGTTCAGCCCTCCAGGCGACAGGCGAGCGAGATAAAACCGGAACGGGTTTTGTCGAATCGAAACAGAAACAGGAACACGTAGAAAGAGGGGGAGAAAGAGAGAGAGAGAGAGAGAGAGGAAAAAAATGAAACCGAAACGCTATCTTCACGAAAGCATCTGCGTGTAACCGGGAGGCGACGTCCAGGGACCGAATGAAGGGTACAAATGACGGACAATTTAATATTTTACCCCTTCGCGGCGCAGCCAACCGCTGTTATCTCCCTAGGTACCGTGAGGAGCCGGATGAGAGCAGATAGGGTGACAGAGCAACAACGGCGCGCGGGGCATTCGGTGTCCTGCGTGGACGACTATAAATATACACCAGAAGCGGTATAATATAATTATCTGTGTGATATACGATGCTCGCTCGTCCATTTCTTAGCGGCAGCATTTGTCATCCGCGTCGGATGACACAGCCGATCTGTTAGCTTTATAGTTTACACGGCCCGGACATATTCGGCTTTACGGTTCCACTGAAAAATGAACGAAAAAAAAAATATATACACACACACATATATATATGTATATGAATCATCCTGCAGGAATTCCGATTTGATCCGTTCAATAAAACGTTTATTTCCGGGATCGAAAATTTTCCGTGCACAGCTTACGCCGTTGACTTGTTCGGTTTCTCGTGAATAAACATTTGCTCGCGATTGCATGGCTCTACATCGGCATCGGGATCGCCGTTTCGTATCGGTGCTCGTCGCGCGCGACCGCGTTACGAAAACGAACGCGTCGGAATTGTTCTCTCTTGACGCACGCACACACACGCCGACGGGAGAGAAATATCATCGCGGTTGTTTTCTATTTTGTTGGCCTCTCGGCGAAAGTAGAAGGAACAATAAAAAATAACGACACATCAGACAGACAACGACGGCACGCTAACAACGCATCCGAGTGGCGTAGTTTCCTGTTAAGGGGCGCAATCACAACGTTCATCAAAGGTAACGAGCCGATACCGCGACTCTGTCCTCCTTTTTTCCCTGGCCGGCTTCGTCCACTTGTCCGACCGAAAAATGGGGGTGTTACATCGAGAGCCGGGGTCCCGGGGATCGATAGCTCCCTCGCGTCGCGATATACCAATATTCAATTAATCATTTTAGTTCATACCGCGAGGTTTCGCCGTGCGACAAAAGCGTGAATCGATGGACACCAACGAAGCGTGAGGGAACGGGCCAGACAATACGTTTTCCACCGATGAAATTTCTCCGAACCAAAGCTATCACCCGTTCTTCCCTTTTTTTTTGTCACCGATGTCGCGCAATTTCAATTTCGAATTAGCAAGTCAAAGGGAGAGATCGGAGAATTTTCGGCCGTCTCTGTCCGGCATCGAAACATGACGTCGCAATTAATTATCGTGCCGCCTGTTTCCAGCTTTCGGACGCGAAATGTTCCAACGGCACGGCGAAAAAGCAGACGCGCGTTTTTGCTACGTGTTTTGCAACGCCGTAGAACATCACTGCTGAGATTTCGAACGTTGACGATCGACTGAAAATTCGTGATCCCTCCCGCCTG